>JAUMHP010000062.1:3690279-3708247 GCA_032361065.1 Enteromius trimaculatus | reverse complement strand
CTTTCCAAAGCAATGTTATGGACACATATTTTAGCCAGAAGCAACTATTAAAATGCATTAATGATGAATTTGTATCTTACACACCAAACACATAGTTTTCGCTTCACAAGACACTAATTGATGGAGATTGCTTGTGGATTACAGTGGTGTTTTTATCAGTTGTTTGGACTCAGGGCACCCACTTACTGCAGAGGATCCATCGGTGAGCAAGTGATGTGATGATACTTATCTACATATGAAATGTCCTGAGGATGAGCAAATAGAGCCAATAAAAATGTGACTTTTACAACTCTACAGTATTAACCATGCTAATTTATCAGTCAATATTCAGGAGTGCTCATTAATTTAAATGTTTGTCAATAAATGACAACTCTAGGTATAGTATGTCTCCTTGCTTAGGTTCTGTCTATGGATTCATAAATAGACACATTGTGTGGTTTCTAATCCTGCTCTGTTAGCTGTTAATTAACATATACATGTATTATTAGCATTCCTGATCTTACTTAAAGGGATAGTTCACCAAAAATGAGAACGTTTTATTACAAATGCGTGCATGTTATATCACGTCTTCCGAAGTGTGATGGGTATCACCCATTATAACCAATTCAAAGGCTTGGAAAATTTGTATTATTACCTCTGATCGGATTTGTCTGAAAGAAGAAAGTCACATAAATAGATGCTTCAAAGATGCAGTTTTGAGTGAACTATCCCTTTAAGGCAGTGGAATCTTAATGGTCAAAGTTCTGGCCTGCAAAAACAAGGGATATACATTCAATTACAGGTGGGAGTTACCAGTGAACTGAGAATTAATGAGATCTCATTCAGTTCTTTAGGAATTCTGGCACTTGACACATGGTTGCTTCAGAGGGACTCTATCTTTTATTTGTGCACTTTAAATTGCTTATGATGGAAAACGTATCTATTAAATATATCATTACGCTGGTTCAATGGACCTCTGTGGGAACAACGGCCCGCTGTTGCCTGGAAACCACCAAACAATCGCACAGATGTGGGATGCTGCCTGGTCCAAGGCTCCAACTGGATTTGCTGACCTCATAACCGTTGGCTACGGTATCATGATCTTTTAAACTGATGTCATGGAAATGTTGCATAATGCAAACAGCGGAATACTGATGGTCTGATGGTTTCTGCATTCATAAACAGTGGCAAGTTAAGTGCATCACAGACTACAAACATTTTAAAGCCTCTAGAGACAATATTACATTAACAACCCTGAGCACAAAGGGTTTGTGACATTTAATGACGTACATTGATGTAATTTGCTACATTAGCATTTCATACCTAGCAATGCAGTACATCCTGATCTTGCTGAGTTAGATGTGTTCCTAGGTCAACATATTTTGTTGAACCAGGAACAATATTTTAATCCAAATTTCTGTCTTGACCATATCTCTACGCCTAAACCTAAGCTTACCCATGAGTAATCCCTAAAATCAGAGTAAACGATAGACGAACAACACTGATGTACAAGCACCACACACTAATTGTAAGCCTACATTTCACAAAAACTATAAACAGGTTCTTCAATTCTGATTGGTTACTCAGAACGTTGTTCCAGGGTGAACACGTATGCTGATCCAGGAACATGTCACTCTCAACAAAATCAGGATCTGCAGCAACGCACAGATGTTTAAACAATAAACGTATGCTTATCCCTACAAATGCAGGAGGAAATAATATATAATAATAATAAAACACACATGAACACATACATTTTTTACCTTACGAAGGTAAGGTTTTTTTGTTTTAAAATATAATATTGTACTTGACAAAATTTTCTCTACCAAATAAAAGTCAGTGTGGTGTAACCAACATAATGGAAGACAAGACAACTTTCAAATATTTTTGAAATAACTGTTTAGAAAATAACTGTAAACAAGTATTTACCTAAAAAACAAACATGTAATGACATTCAGTCAAGGTACAAGGAAAATACTATTTATAACTTGGTTATAAATATACCACTTGACATTTTTAGAGTAACTTATTATATGTTAATCAGCAAATTTCAAATTTGTTCTGCTCGTGTTGCATGAGAGCGATGATTAAAATTAAACCTATTATTAAAATTAGAGCAAACATTTCTGCATAAAAAGTATAGAACCAAAATGAATATACTACAAAAATTACCCTTTCATGATCTTGGCCAGCACATGCTGAGTTTTACAAGATTTTTCCTTTCATCAACTCGGATATCCTTGACTCTGACCCGTAAAGAGAGTTAACGGAAACCATAAAAAAATGATAAACAAAGCTTGTAGTTTGTCTGCAGATTGTAGCACATTGTTCACATGTCCCAAATGAGTGTGAGTCAATCTGGAAGAATGCACGCTTTCTCCAGATTATCTGTGGATGGAGGGTACATACCAACAACACATGCACTATCCACCAAAAGCTGCACTCTACAGTGTATTGAGAAACCATTATCGGCAGCTGCCTTTCTTGGCTCTGTTTACTGGGATAAATGTTCAATTTTAGAGTCTCCCATTTAAAACCAGACATGAGATTATCTGCTTTGGGGTCATATAATAAATCATTTTAAGTGTAAATGCACCTAAAACCTAACGTTTGCAATTCATCTATTTTCTAAAAGCACAGCTGCTTTGCTGTGCATAACATCAACTCACTTAAAAAACACAATATATTCACCCACGTTCTCTTTTCTATCAGTTCTATGCATATTGTGATGATATGAGACGGACACTAATGCATCAAGGTTTGAAGGAATCAAGTGAGTGTGAACCCAGGCAATGCTTTGGGGGGGTAAAAGTTTCATATGCAGGATAATCATTTGCATGCTTAAAATCTGCCCCTTTTGTATAATTGACCGGAAACTTGCATTAAAATCCGCCACCATTCAACAACTAGCCTATTAAAAAGTCTCGTGTAGCCAGGTTCAGAATGGGAACCTCGTTCACCTTAAAACGGCCAAGGCCTGCTCAAGAGGCCATAAGAATGACAACCACTCACATTTCGTTTTTGTGCCATGTCATATTTAAGGCTGTGGAAATGTCCCCACAAAAACAGATAGGCGTGTAAAACTCTTGGATGCATTTTAAAACATTTAAGTTTGTAAATTGTCTTAAAATCGCAGAAACACAACTTTATGGGTAAATACAAAAATGTGCTGCTTACAAAGGCAGTGGTCCCCTTGTACAATGGTTTCATAATAATTTTCGAATTCGAGAATAATTTTAGAATTTTGAAATATAACCTCAAGTTTAACATTTTAATTCTTTTATTTCATGGTTTCCAATGACTGCCACTTGAAACCAGCTAGGCTCCCACCAAAAACGTCATCACTGTTAGCAAACACTTAACTGATCTGTTAGCTGTCTATAGTTAACTCCTGATTATTATTTCATATGGTCAAAACTCAAAACATAACATTAGTAATGTTGTGACAGTGATAAATGAAAGATTTAGATTTTATATACATCTCAAAGTTTGGGTTATCTTTACAGTACATTCGAATGGACTAGAGCCCTGCAAGAAGCTCAAAGTCCGTCTTTTTCCCCTTCTACCAAAACTGCTGTTTCAGCTATTAAAATAGTTCAGTTTTGAGTGTAATGGCAGAATGATTATATTTTGTTCTGTTTTTTATTAAGCTAATTTAGACATTTCTTGTTCGTTAAATATAAGTTTGAGTTTTTTTAAAGTAGGCTATCAAGCGGCCAGTGGCAGACAGTGAGCTGATCATAAAGTTTGACTGATCAATTTTGCCTTCTCGATCACGACCTTAAAAAAAAATCGATAGGCATGCTAAAACAGTTCAAACATAACAATATTTAAACATTAAACAATAAAAGAATTAATGAGCAGCATGATTTGGTTTGTGCAGAGAGTGGCGCATTTATAAAGCGCGTTCTGCAGGACATAGAGGCACGGGTCAGTTCTTGGATTTTATAGCCTTCGTCTTAATTTTCTCTGATAAAGGTAGGCGTAATACATCATTCAGAACTGTAAAGGGTCTACTTTTATTTGTGTGCAATGACAGTAAACCTGATTTTATAAAATAAAGAAAACAAGCGCGTTCTGCCTTCTCGTCTTTAACAGGAGCGCTTCACAAAATGACGAAAAAGACATGATAAATATATCTATAGAAAGCTTTAAATGACCACTTAAAAAAAAAAAAATCGTAAACAAAATTTTTTTAATTAAATTATCGGTAAAAATGACTTTTAAAGGTGCGTCGATGAGCTCTCTCTCTCCGCGGCGTGGACAATAAATGCAGCAGAGTCGCTTTTAGCTGTGGAGCGCGGTCTTGTGTTGTAATCACCGGTGCCGCATGGAAATCTTTTAATCGAAATCTACTAATTTTATTTCTGAAATATAAAACTAAGGAGAAGCCTAAAACAGGCCCGAGGCCCGGCCTGCGTCTGAACTATGATGTCAAAAGGGGGCGTAAAAGGGGCCCCGGCCTAAATGTAGGGCTCTAGAATGGACTTTTGCCGTGCATCTGGACCAATACTGTCTCAAGTCCCGCCACTAGATCCAGCAAGGGGGAGCTGGAGCTCCAGCGAGGAGTAGCTAGAGCTCTAGTTCTTCCCATTTGGCTCTGCAGCGAGCACCCTCTCTCTCTCTCTTAATGGTAATTTAACAGGAAAATCTGTAAGTTTGAAAGGGACTGTTGTCACAGTTTTAAACATGTCGACTTTCTTCTTCTATGAGTGAGTTTGGTAATGGCATCTTTGTCTTGAAGCGTTAACACTAAAAAGAGCGATACACACAGAAACCCTGTATAATTCTACCAATCAGATGATGGCTTTGAAACTCCTGAAGCGTTTCCAATTATATGTGCCATATGCTTTAGACGCTCAGCCAGCGGTCTGTGGTCGTAACGTCTGAGCTTGAGACTAACTGATGGATAGAACCAAGCTCTCACCCTACATTTTCTTCTGTACGACAACTAAATTCACTATGTACATCAAAATATAGATCGATCAGTGGTTCTGTTACACTGCAACTTTAATGCTTTAATGTTAAGTGGCACTATCATTACTTTAAAAAACTTTTTTTTAAATAAAAATCTTAGCTTTTATTGAGTTTTTTCCTACATTTGATCACACAATGACCCACGCGTTTTTTGCTATGATGCTAAATAAATTTAATTCAAATTTGAAAATAAGCTCAAATAATAAAAACTATATTTTAATATAAAAATAAAAAATATCTCTTACTGCACGTCTAAACATAAACATACTGGATGATTAGTCTAACTTCACAACCAAAAAAAGAAGAAAAAAAAAATAAAAAAAACCCTGCAGGCAGTTTAAATGCTGCTTTAAGTCAATATCTGGAAAGCCACAGTCAGTAGGCATGCAGAAATTCTAGATGCCTGAGAAATAATCAATCCTATAACACTGTGTGGATTTTTAAGTGCAAAAGGTGTATTAACATTAAAACGCCAACAACATTACTCATTCTGCCGGGAAACTCTTGGGTGGATTCTACAAGATTGTTTTAAATGAATTGAGAGGTTCACCTAAACACAAACTACCAAATGTAATTACTGATTATTTTTGCATATAATGCCAATGCATAAAAGAACATGTTTTGTCTATTCAATATACCAGGCATGCCTATAAACAAAACTTGTCAATCCAACATGTACCACATTTACAGGTTTGATTGCTTTGAAAAACAACCATCGTTTTTTTGAGTTAGTAGCTGTAGTGTAATGGCTCGTTCTTTTCCTTGTCATAACAAAGTCTCTAGTCCGCGCCAGCATTTTTTAAAAACAGAGACTCTCCAACAGCTGCAGTGAATTATGCGCTGTGAGTACTGGGACTCTTCCGCCCACCGCCTCTCAAGGGTCTCTCAGACCCGAACAACACAATCCAGGGTTTCCTGAATGGTCCCAATATACTTGATTCTACCACCTTTTACAGTCTGATTTCCATTCTTTCCTACATTTATTGGCCTTTTGCATTGTATTAGCTTTGCTACGTGCCAGCTGAGTTGCTTAAACATGCTTAAAACGCCAGTGTGCTTGTGAACTCAAGATCAGGGCCACAAGCGAGCCACCTCGGCAGTAGTGATTGGGGAAAATGCCACGTTTGCCCTCTGAAAGCTAAAGAGAACAGTGTTTCCCTAGGCCTCCATCCAGAGGACAGTTAGCCCCAAGCACATTCCTCACCGGACTCACTTCCTGTCTCTATACTTTCATCTAACAGACAACAAAAAGATGAACTTTTTAACCAGGCCTCGGCCAAGCACGCGCACAAACATACCCAGAGCACAGCTAGCCAAAGTACACTTAACACACAAGCAGTTTCAGAATGTACTCTTTGCATTTCCATAAATAGTAGGCCATTTTATAGTCTCGGTTTACTAGGAATTAAGCAAACAGGGATTCATAGTAAATAAATGATCATCCTAGTAAACAGGAGTCTTTAAAAGGGGGGAAAAAAAATAACTTTAAAGCCAAACCCAAAAGCTAATGTCTCAGTTGAACTAAAATTTCCACATTATAAACACACTATAAAAACTGAAGTGTTTTACAAAGTCACCAGACAGCAACAATGTTTTATTTGGGCTCCCCAGAATGGATCAATTCCATGTGTGATAAGAGTTATGCTTGTTAAACAAGGCATTTGACCCCTTCCTGTTTGGACTCTCAAACAGACTGCTAGTTCACTTAGGTGCCCGAGTCTGACTTACACTGATCAAAGACGTTGACTCTGTGAGCTGTCATGTAAACTTGTTTGGGAATTTCTTTTGCAAGGGTACTTTTTGTTGAAAATCTCTAGCCAAGATTTGGGAAGAGAAAGTGTTTCCATCTCAGCTAACACATGTTATGCAAAACAATCTGGGCTTTGGAAATTTGGAAAAACCCAAAGTCCTTGATGTAGATTGGATAGAGAGAACTACTCCTTTATTGAGCAAACAGTATCTAGAAAGTAAAGAAATAGTAATAATAAACAATCTCCGAAATACGCAGTCAGTGACTGCTAAACACTTATCTTGACCCGTGAAGAGGGCTTTCAGCGTCACCACTGCATTCCTACAGTATAGCATGAACAAATGGGTTGACTGCTCCCAACTGAGTCCATCTCTCTTGTTTCCATGAGTCTCTTGGCCATTTGGCCTTGGTATCGAGCAAATAAAGCAGGTTATGTTACAGAAATCATCCAAAAATCCATCATATGTATAAAGAAAGAATTACTTCAGTTGTATCTTTACCAATGATTACCAATCTATAATGAAAAATTTACATTTCTTGCTTCAGTCAACAACTTGCATCTTAAAATGCAACAAAATGATGTATGCACCAATTCTAAAATTCTGTCCCATACCAATATTTTATATAAATATTATTTTACAGCTAAAAAATATATTAAAATGCAATACTATTTTGTCTGAATAAAGTGATAAATATAACAGAACTCCAAAAGCTAAAAAAGGATGTTAATGATTACCTTGTGAGATTTATAATGCAAATAAAATATAAATATTTGAGAAATGATCATGCATGATCAAATATTGAATGTAAAAACTGTAATAATTATGGTGAAATTAGTATGTATTTAAACGCTGCTTATATGTAGGCAGCTCAGTAGATTTACAACAGACATGCATTATATGCATGCTCGTCCTTAAACGTATATCATTTTGACACTGGTCCAGTGAACAAGATTAAACAGACAGAGCTTACAATTAATCTTGGTATGAACAAATTCCTTCTCAACATAATCTATACAAATGTAAAAATGAATACACATCTGGAACAGAACACAGTTTCAGGCATCTTTTATGTGATTCATTACTGATTTTAGAGAATTCCAGAATGACAGTAAGCCATTTCTCAACATGAGCCAGCTAAAATAGTTATAAAACGAAATGATTAATAGTCGTTCCCATCCAAGATGTATAATAAGCTTCATAAAAGAGGTCTTGAATGTTGCTTAACTGTTCTCGTTATATTTGATGGACTAAGGGCTTTTGGAGCGAACACCTATGACATTAACATTTCTGAAAACAAGACGGTGAGCAGTTCTCTCCGGTCACAGCTATTAAATGTGAAGATTGAACCTGGAACTCTAAAATATGTGAAAATTGCTCTTGTGATTAACAACTTTTGAGTCTTTCTTTTAAAACAACAATACTAAATCTTGTAACAGCCGCCACTGAAGTATGCATCCATTGATGAAATGGTCCAATATGATACAACAGAATGTCTATTCAAAGAAAAACAATATCTACGCAGTATGTATATATTTCCTTCTCACAATAAAAGTGCTTTCGTCCTCTATGGATCATGGATGTTTTGACTGAACTTAATTGAGTAAAGCTGAATTCCCATCATTCAGTTGGCAAATAAATCTCATACTTTGCACAAGCTTCTCTGTGTGTCTTCTAGGAAAATCCCAATCCTAATAGCATTCCTTCAGCAAGCAGGTTGATCAAATACACTCTAAAACGGGGGAGATGCTGAATGACCTCAACAGGAAGGATTGCTGTGGTGAACTGAACTTAGAGACTCTGTAAGTGTAGGATGATGATGATGGTGTCCCTTTCGTGAAACAACATGGAAAGCATGACCCGACATGGACAAAGTATTAAAGCAGAGAGCTTCAAAGCAGAGCTGGGGGAATGAGTAGTCCTTGTCGGGTTTTTATCAACTGCTTGACAAGTTTAAAAAACAAAACGACAGCAGATTAAAGGAATAAGTGGCATTTATAAATTATTTGTGTCTCTACTTAAACCATTACAACAGTTTTCTTTGCTCAGTCCTGTACTCTACCAAGTGAAACCCACATGCAGTCAGAATCATAAATAAAAATCTGATAATTCATAGTTCAAAAATTAAATTTTACTTCGTCTTTCAATCGTCTGAAGCAGCTGACCACAGTGTCACGGTAAAATGACTTCAACAAATTAAAGAAAACAACGTGCAAGTCAAAAGTCAAAAGCAGAAATGTATTAACACTGCCCCCTATTGGTTAAGGTGGGAACTACACACATACTGTAAAAAAGAATATACAGTGCAGTTATTTCTTACATCAAAACAAAATCGCAATTTACACTAACACCCTGAATATGAGAAAAAAAAAAACTATATGAGAAAGGCGCCTATACATACATCTATATTTAGAAAAACTATGCAACCAAAAATTAATAATCGATCCTTAAAATATATTTAGATGACAGTTCATTTTCATTTCCAAACTATACTACAAACTTTCTTCAAAACAATTGGAAGCTATGTAAACTGAACAATGGCGCTACGTTAGATTATTTAATTTTCATTAGAGCCCACTGTTTATTTAAACTAATGTTTCTGAGAACAAAATGGGCAGAGAAGGGAGAATCACACAGGAGTTGAACAAAGGAGAAGAGGAACATAACTGCATCTGCAGATGCTGGAAGCAATATATTAGGTTACGGTATTTGTTCTGTTCAGTTAAATAAAACAATTATCAACAGAGTAGTGAACTTGCAGAGTCTTTCTTGTTTCTATAAAACTCTTTAAACTCTGTAAAATTGGTGATAGTTGTCATGGAAACAACAGTTTTACCTAATAGCATGATCTCCAGTTTTTTCCGGTCCACTCGAAACCTCTCCTCGGTCCACTCGGGGTCCGGAGGCGCCGTGGGTCCGCTTGAGTCATCCTCAGACACGGGTAGAGGGGAATCAGCGCTGCGCTCGCTGTTGGAGCCCGGATCGGACTGATGTAAGTATCCGCTTAAGGGTTCACACTGAGCGGCCATGACTTCACAGAGCACCGCTGACTCTCCGCAGCCGTCAGATCAGATCATTCCAGCGGAGAGTGAGCGCCAGTCATCGCGGCCACGGGCTCTGTGTGACTTACATGGACCGGAGGAGTATAAAGTAAGGGCAGGCAAAAGCAGAGCGCCGCCCTTTGTTCAATATGAGCCAACTAGAGGAAGGGTGCATGGAAGGGACTGTAACAAAACTTAGTGAACTGTCTTTTAAACCGTTAGGAGTTAGCATATGATGCCCCCGAGATGCGGTCTAGGTCTAGATAAGCTTTTTTAAGTTTTAAGCAACAGTGTTTACCGCATGCTTTGATAAAAAAATAATAATAATAATAAAAACATATATATATATATATATATATTAATGTATATAACTTTTTTTATTATTATGATAATTTTTACCACAAGAACAGAATTAATCAAGCATAATTTATCTAATCAGTGCTGAAACATTTGGGTTTAACATCAAAAGATGAATATCAGACATTTACATGCCAGCTTTTATTTCCAGGTATTCACATCTGGATCTAACACACAACTTAGAAGACTTTTCATGGTAGCAAGTATTGGAACTGATTAAAATAGATTCATGTGAATAATACTTAAAATGTTTAGTTGAAAATCATTTGCTTTCAATAACTGCATCAAGCCTGTGACCCACTGACATCACCAAACTTTTGCATTCTTCTTTTGTGATGCTTTTCCAGGCTTTCAGTGCAGCCTCTGCAGTTGTTTGTTTTGGGGGGGGTTACCTGCTTCAGTCACCTCTTTAGGAGGTAAATGGCAAGCTCTATAGGGTATAAGTCTGGAGACAGACTTGGCCAATCTAAAACCTTCCACTTCCTGCCCTGAGCCCGTCCCAGAAGATGCCAGCCCAATCCATGACATTATTCACTGTGTTTCACAGATGAGCTTGTATGTTTGGGATGATGAGCAGATCCTTTCTTTTGCCAAACCTTTGAGGCTCATCTTTGTACTTTTTATTTTTGGCAAATTCCAGTCTGGCCTTCCTATTCTTCTTGCTAATGAGTAGTTTGCACCTCTGGTGTAGCCTCTGTAGTCTTCCGCGAAAAGGTGATTGTGCCCTCTGGAGGTTGTTGCTGATCTGGCTTACAGTTGTTTTAGGGTCTTTCCTGACAGCTCCCATAATGTTTCTTTCGTCATCTGCATTGTCATCATTGTTTTCCTTTGATCTACCTGTTTGATGTTTTATATATGATCTTACATATATTACTACTATTATTAAATATTAGTATAAATAATAAGCTAATACCTAATAATGTAACACCTATAATCCCTTTATAAACATTAGTATATAAAGCAATATAATATTATATAATATAATTTGTTAAATTATTTAAAATACACAGTCATTTTACAATACAGTTTAATATTGAGTTACAATGCCATAATGTATGCATATAAAAGTTAATATACAGTCATTAAATATACAATACAAATGCTATAAATTATCATTATTATATAGTAGCTAAGTAGCCAATATTATAAGTATAAATGATTTATTAAGGTGATCAAATTTATAAATATAATAGTTATAAATACTATGTAAATATGTAATATAATAAAAATAACTTAGGCTATATATGTTTTTACAATATATATATATATATATTGTATATATATTTTATAATATAATCTAAGTTATTTTGATAAATCCGGATCACGTGACCTATGATGCTTCTGCAAGGATGTCGCTGTCATCTGGAGGAGTTTAGCAGAAATGACTTAAGGTGTTTACACCAATTTCAAGTACGTACGGTCTTTTATTCTAGTTGTATGTATTTAATATATTTTATTTCCATCATCGTTCCATGCATTTCCTAATCCGCCGGTGCAAACGGTATAAACTGGTATTGAGCGCTTTGTTTTGATAGCTTAGGTTGCTAACAAAATGGAGGCGCGCGCTTCTTGAACTGCGATCTCCGTGAGCGCGCAGCAGTTTGAATAAGCGTTTGTGTGAACACGCATAACATAACTCTCCTAGGATTCTTACCATTGTATCGGTGTGAGAAATCACGAATGATGGCCCAAACAAATGTTTAAGTTTGGTGTTCTCGGTTTTGGCAGGATGTCTGAACATGGAGATGGGGATGCAGAAGCGAGCTCATCCGCCACTCTCAGACCATCTTTTGCTCTGGGTAGAGCCCTGCCAGGCCGAATATCTCTGAATCCACCTCCACCAGGCAGACTGACCTCTCTGCGCTCCAGAGATCTGACTCTGGGGGGATATAAAAAGGTTGTGCTTTCTACTGTCAAATGGTTCAATAAATGTTGTCAACTTTGTTTAAAAACACAGAAGAAAGGAGAAGTGTAGTTAGTGTTACTTTCACAATGCTTGTAGATATAAATGCACACACATACAGATATATTTTACAAATATTTACATGTCTGTATTTATATTTATATAGTTTAGATTTATATGATATGAGGAAATATGCTTATATATATATATATATACACATGGAGTATGTAAGTATGGAGGACAAGAAATGATTTAAGTATAAATAAATGAAGAAATACAAAAATGCATAAATGAATGAATGGATAAATAAGAATAAATAATAAAAACAAATAATAAGTGAAAATTAAATACATTTAAATAAAGTACCTTTATGAAACATAATATAGAATTTATTGTACCGTTTACAGTATACTATTTACTTACCCATATTACTAATCAAAATTATGTTTTGGTAAATTTACGGTAGGAAATTCATGATATCTGTATGGAACATGATTTCTTACCTAATATCCAAATTATTTTTTTGCATAAAAAAATCAAATTTTTCGATACCATGTATTTTTGGCTATGTATAGAGCTATTCAATAATGTAGTTTACATTTTGCACATTCAGTTTATTATTTTTCCCCTACAGAAAACCTTTGTACCCAATGTTCACTCTGTTCGCAAAACTAAAGATGAGTAAGTATTTTATACCACATCCTAAATGCCACATTCACATTTTGTTAACATTTTTAAAGAAAGATATAACGTTTTTTTTTTTTATCAGTTTTCTCAATAAATAATGAAAACCCTTTTCTCCTAAAGTATAAATATCAGAGATTAATTTCAGACCAGCACATCTTCAGCTCTTATCTTTGTCATATACATCGCTTGTTTTCTGGAGGTTACAGGAGGAGACGCACACTGCACCAAAGAAAGAGAGAAGAGAGAGGGAAGACAGACAAAGAGAGAGACGGCGGCGAGTAAAACCTCAGACCATTCAGTCTCACTCCATCTTTGAGCAGGGTCCAGCAGACACCTACAGGAAGCTAGGTAAAGCTAGCTGTATTGTATTGTATTGTATTGTATTGACAGAGAAGTGTAGTTGCCTGTTTTTTCCCCAACATCAAATGTAGTTTTTTATTCTTTTACACCATTGTTTTTGGAGATATTATGTTCAATATGTTACGTTTAAGTCCTTTGGTTAGGAATGGGTGACATGTTTTAATCCTGTCATTTATATGCATAATTTACCGTGACAGTGATCCATTTTTTTCTATAGTACACTTATGACTTTAATAATGACTTATCTAGTGAAATATTAAATGTTGGATATATAGTATGTCTAACTTTACCTGCATACCTCATGTTAGGGCTGGGCGATATATATCGTACCTCATGTAAAGCAATCTATACTATATAGCAAACCACAACTACTTGTTTGTTTATAATGTCACAAAATGTGAACTTTTTTATATTGCACAGCTCTGTATATGAAGTTAGATATATAAGTATATTTACAAACATACAGTACAGTATACTTGTGTTACGGGATTTATAAATTATAGCAAGTCTCAAAACCGTTATATATAATTATATATATATATATATATATATTAATTTGCCAAATGTAAATGCAAGACATGAAGATATGTGTTGCGAAAAGTGCTATACAAATAAATAAAGTGTCACTTTCTGCTGACTTATGGTGCTACAATGAATATTAAAAATCAAGTGTGAATTCATTCAACGTTTGTGTGCCTGTTTTTGATCTCGCAGGTAATTGGAGCAGCTCTAACCTGAGTGATTGTGATCCTGCACTTGTCACAAAATGCATTAAAAAGGAAAAGAACAACATCGAAGATGATGATAATGAAATTTTACAAAAACTCCAATGGGATGATGTACGTCCCAGTGACCCTTTATCACTTTAAGCAATTCATGAGGTTAATCAGTAGAGTTTTAATGTTTTTTCTTGGTTCAATTGAGCAGTTTTTGGATGATCCTGAATTAAAAAATGATCCCCAGCAAAGACCAATCAGACTTCCGCTCTATCAGTCACGCAACTTTTGGTCAACAGATGCAGCTACTTCATGTAAGTTATAAAATATCCTAACAGTAATTTTTATTAAGCTTGTTTTTGTTCTGTTTAAATTAAACAAATAATTAAATCCAAGTCAATTTTGCAGTTAAAGAAGAGACTTATAATGCACTGAAATCAGCCAAAGCTGAGCAGAAATATGCTGTGCCAGCCAGGAGCGCGTCTGCATGTCCGCAGCAGCCAACAGTTGGAGAACTTTTCCAACAGCTGACTGTTTCGGATAAGGAAGAACTACTGTTTATTCAACTTCCTGATACCATACCTGGTCAACCTAAAACCTCCAGCCCAGAGAAACCCAGAAAGGAGGGCAAGACTGAAGATAAGCGCACATCACAAATGAAAGCTCTGGTAAGTTTATATGCTGTACTGTGCCTTAATAATACCATTTATTTACTATTGTTATGTTTTAACTCTAAATGTTCCTGCACACAGTCAGAAATGTTCATATACTTATTATTCATATTTATCATTCTCTACTATCAAAATGCTTGTTACGAATGCACTTATTATTTTTTTTTTTTATGTTGGATGAAAATTTCAGTAATTTACAACATGAGGTCATATTCATTTCTTAACGTGTGAAAATGTTGGACTCAGTGTGCAAAGACCTTAAGGGTGAATGTAAAAAAAAATTATTATAATTTTCCAAATTCAGTTTTTTTGCATTTTGACTGTTCGAATGAAACACACATTACACAACATCACACAAGTTGGAATTGTATAGTATGTAGTATAGAGTTTATTTTCCTCCATTTAAAAGCTAACCAGATTCATTTATAAACGTTTAATATCATCTTTAGTGCCCTTTGAAGGATCTGAATGTTGTGTTAATGCTCTTCAGGATCAGCCTGATAAAGCCGCTGTGCCTGTGCTGTCAGACTTCTCAGAGGGTCTGATTGGAAAATTGCAAATTAGAAAGTCTGGTAAAGTCCAGCTGGTCATGGGAAATGTTACATTAGATGTCTCAGAGGGGGCGGCCTTCTCTTTCCTACAGGTGAGTTAACACATCGTCATTCATAAAAGATGCAGTGTGGCAAAATAAAAACAAAAGCATCAATAGTGCAGACATATCAGTAGAGCTGAAAAAACAAGAAACAAAAAGTAAATAGTCTTCTTTCTATTCGTATTTTCTATTGAGCTTTCATCTAGTTTTTAGCATATTTATAACAGATTATTTGATAATAATTTGCAAAGTTTTTAAAACTTTAATATAGAATAAAAATAAATGACAAAGCGAATGGACCACTTTTATGATTCTTTTATTTGTTTTTGTTTACACCCTTGGGTCATCCAAGATATAGACGTAGTATTATCTGCATCAGGACATTTTTGAAAGAAAGCAGTATTACATAGGGTGACCATACGTGACATTTTTACTGGACGCGTCCTGATCCGAATTTCTGTAAGGAAAAAGGTTTTGGCTTGGTTTGCATGTGCAGAACGATCAGTGTATGATATCACTTTCCTTATGGTTTTGAAACACTCTTGAGGTACAAATCAAAGCAATATAGAAATCCTGGCCAGGATGTATGGTCACCCTAGCATTACATCATTTGCTTAGCAGTGGATGCTCTGCAGTGAATGGGTGCCGTCAGAATCACCAAACAGCTGATGAAAAAAATCACAATAATCCACAAGTATTTCACACCACTTTAGTCCATCGATTAACATCATGTGAAACTGCGTGCTGGTAATAAATCTGTTTATTTTGGTCAGAAGTGACAGTTTACAATTTCTTGATGGGTTTTATTTTTTAAAACTCCCTTTTTTTTTTTTTACTTCACAAGACATTAATTGATGGACTGGATTTTTGGATCACTGTGACATTTTTATCAGCTGTTTGGAATGATTGATTCTTGATGGCACCCGTTTACTGCAGAGGATCCTTTGAATCTAATGAATCTTATCTAATTAGTTAGCAAGTGACATAATGCCACATTTTCAAAATCTATTCTGATGAATTCTATTCTGTTTCATGGGATATAATTGTTTTTGTATCTGCAGCAACTAGTGTGTGTGCGCATGTCAGAGGGCCTGACTGGAGACATGACTGTGCTCGGAAACATCACACACAAACTGGTGTGCTCACCTGATTTTGAGACTTTGCTGCAAGAAGCCAATCTGTCACCTGATCCCAGCTCAGCTTCGAAGTCCTGATTTTATACTACTAGAATATTTAAATGTTTTTTTTTTTAACAGTTGCATAATAAGATCATATTCAGCCTAAACCTGATTCGTATTTAAAGAGATTGAATTGTAATGAAAATTTTCACTCACTCTTAAATGTTACAAGAGAAACCTTTTGAAAATACATTTTCCCTCCATTCAATGTAATTATATGTACGTTTGCACATTTAGTGATTGAGGAAAAGAGCAGCTCTAAAATATCTGAATGTGTTTTACACAGAATGAAGAAAGTCCTCTTTGAAATGTGAGGTTAAGTAAATGACTCATTTTTAACTTTGAACTACAACGTTAGCACAAATGATGAAATGTTAAAAATGTATGTAAAGTTATGTAGCATTCTTTTGTAAATAGCTCCTGTTGATTTCATAGAAAATGTTTGTTTATTTTGTGAGTAAAGGCATTGTATAAAACATGGCGTCCTCTTTTGAAGCATGACATACAAACTTGTTCTAAGAAGCAAATGGAAACTGATGTCAGTCTTACGTTTCACAGCAAGAACGCGGAGTTCTTGAGCAGCTTAAAAGCAATGTAAGTAATATAAAAACAGAATCAGGAACTAAACTATTGCTTAAATGATCCAGTGAGTAAATGAAACCAGCAAAAAGGATTCATTGAAAAGATGAGACGTTATGAAGAACTCTTCAGTTTTAAAACCTTCATGTTTTGAACACTGTAAACGCAGCTCTAGTAACGAAAGCACAGGCTTTTTATTGAGGACGGGACTGGCCTTTGTACAACACACTGTGTCACATACATCATCTCACTTCTTGGTGCTCTTCACAGTGTTTTTCTCTGCTGTTGCAGTCTTCTTTTTTGGTGCCTTTCCCGGTAGCACTCTTACTTTGGATTTCTTCTTTGCGTCTTTAGTGGTTTTGGCTTTAATGGCTCTCCTCTCCTTTCTCCGAACAAGGTCTTCCCTTCCAATCTCTATCATGTGATCCTCCCACGATTTTATTTCGTTCTTGTAACGGACTTTGTCATCCTCAGACAGCTGAATGTACATCTGAAAACGAAGCAGTGAAGTCAGATAAGGGATCCGTTGCAAAACATAGCAAGCTTTCAATTGCTTTCTAATGTTACATTGTTTTAAATAATTGTGAGCAGAGTTGCCCCGGTTGCCGGTGTTCAGAAAAACACCAAACCAGGCATGAAAATGGGTCAGGGGTGAAAAAGGTGAGAAGGGTGCTCGATGGATGATGTGGCCTCTGATGGGGCCGGGGGGTGGTGGGACTCCCACAGAATAAATATTACGACCTCATTAGGGGACATGCTGTAACTTAACTTGTTTATTCCATCTAGTTTTTGGGAGAGGGGCGCACAGGTATTGAAAAAGTTTCTGAAAGAAATACTGTATTGATATTTGTCTAAAGACATGCAGATCCCTTAAATAAAAGGACACCTCCAGTTGATGCCACGACCAATTCAGCTGTATTTCAACCCGGCATCCAGCTGTTTAACCAGAGCTGCATCCTTCTGCCCTAACACACTCATACTGAAAAAAATTATGTTTATAGTAGTATTTACAGGGACGGATCTAGAAAATTATTCATGGGGTGGCAATAAAATTATGAGGGGTGGCAACACTGAACCAAGCATCCTTGCATGGTTTTTGTTTCAAGGAACGCTATTATTCCGTCTATACACTAGGGTGCACATTTTTACATTGTCCTATTAAAAATGAAATGTGTGATT
>JAUMHP010000062.1:3673859-3690269 GCA_032361065.1 Enteromius trimaculatus | reverse complement strand
TTTAGTGCAACAAGAGCAACAAAATGACCTTATAAAGTATTCAAATATCTTGGATGAGACATGAAAACAAATTCAATTATTTTAGCGCAAGTAAAGAAACAAAAGTCCCTTTAAGTCCAAGTATCATTGTAAAGATATGTCAAAACCCTGGAAAGCTTTGCTTCTATCATTATTGAAGCATGGCGAATGCGTCATTATGGTTATTTTCAAAGTTTTTCTCTGGTTTAATGAAAAGGCAGTCTTCAAGGCAGCCACAATCAATATACGGGACACTAGTGCTGAGGTGGCAAATGGGGTGGCAAGGCTTTTTCTTAGGGTGGCAATTGCATAAATAAATTAATAGCATTAAATGTAACTTCCTCTCTTCAGGGTACGTTCACATGAAGCGTCTAAAAACGCGATCTAAAAACTCAGCTTTCACAATTTGAAATGGCTCAAATCCACTTTATATTAAGTTTTAAATAATCAATAAATACCATCCGAGACTGATTTTCCAAGACCCCCCCACCCATAATTTAACATCGGATCTACACGATTCACGTGGGTCACCTGTTTTGGCTTCAAAACTGCGAATTTCGCCGAAAGGTGAGGGATTTGCATGCCTGCAAACAGTTTGTTCTGTTTTGTTAAATCTTGGCCACCGTGTAGAGATTGTTGAATCAAACTTAAGGGGATGAACTAGTACACAAACAATTTAATAAAACGATGACATAACTGATTGAAAGTACTATTTACATGATTCAAGGAGATACTGCTACTAGTGCTCAGCTAGTTTATGAGCTGTCTTAGAAGACATGCAAGGCAGCTCACAGGATGATGAAACAGAGCCGTAGTGTGAGCTTCTTTTGATGCAAAACTTACTTGTTTCTGTGTTGCACTGAAATGCTCCCAGTAGTCTCTCAGAGATTTAATCTTTGTCTGAAAAGAAGAAAAAAAGCCAATACAATAAATATTGTGCTTCAATTGCATATTATAAAAATGTTTTAATGGCCTGTAATAAAAATGGTTTGAAGTTAAACTGTGATCCATCAATACATCAGATGTAAAAAAAAAAAAAAAAAAATGATTGAAATTAATGATAAATTCCCTACAGTTTAATGGCTTGGGGTCAGTAAGTCTGGATTTAACAATTTAATTCAGCAATGGAGTGAAAAACAGAAATTCCTAAAGATAATTATGTTATAAACGTTTCGATAAACAGAAGAAATGCTGTTCTTTCAAAATGTCTATTCTTTAAAGTTGAAAAATGTATCTACAAGAATCTTCTTCAATAGCAAATCAGCATCTTAAAATAATTTCCTAAGGATCATGCAACACATTTTTTATTATATTATAATATTATTTTTGTAATGTTGTAATAGGTTATTAAACTATTTTTGACAACGTTTTTGAAAAGCAGACATAGCTATATATATTTTTTTAATTTAGAAATTTTTGCATACTGTATAAAACCTGAATCTTGAATATGAAGAACTAAAGTACATTTTCACCTGTATATTAGTTCCTTTTGCCTCCTCAAAGTGCTCCGCTATGAAGATGTTAAAGGCGCTCCTGGGGCGTTTAGGCTTGCCAAGACTGATCAGCTCCTACAAGTGAAATACAGTATTCTTTTACTATAAAAGGTAATAAAAATACTGAAGAAGAAATTAAATAATACCTAGTAAATGTAAAGTGCCTCATTGGTGGGTTGGTTTAGTAGTTACATAACAGAAGGCAAAACTCACCTTCTTTCTTCTAATTGCTTTTCTTTTGGCCGCTTTTTGTTGTTTTTCTACTGCAAGAGCAGCAGTTTGTGCAGGAGTCAGTTGGGCTTTGTATTTCTCCAGATCAATCTTATATTGCTCCTTGGACAATGAAGATGCATTCTGAAATGGCTGCACATGATATAAAGCTCAAATTAGTGAATGACTAAGGCCAATGTCAATGAAGGAATAGTCCACCCAAAAACAAAATGAGTATATATATATAATGAGTGATATTTTTCTATTCAAAAGCAGCTTTCTGTGTTTTGTCAACAGCAACCTTATATTGCTCCCATGATGCATGTTTGTATGAATGTAAATGTGTACACACACACACTATACAGTAACGGAGATGTACACATTTTATTTAGGGTGAAATTTTGCACGACATTTACTCAAAATACACTAGACTGTACGAACACACGCATACACGAAGCAAGAATGTACCTGCTTCTGTTCTGAAGTCAGCATCTTCCACTGCTGTGCTAACTTTCGGACAATGTCCACATTTTTGACTCCTGAACAAAACAAACTGTTCATTATCTAGTTTCAAAACAATCAGCAAGGTTGAAAGAGGTGGATACCTGGATTTTGTCTGCTGATGGTGGGATGCATCTCTTTCACATATGACATGTAAGCTGTCAGGGGTCTCTTAGGTGGACCCCCTGTTGTGGTGCTAAAACTCTTTAACACAGGAGCTACACATGAACACCTACAATTGCAAAGTATTGTCAATATACAAAAACTCATTGATGCTACAATTATATTTTGTAAAAACAGCACAAAACACCTTACAAAAATGTTAAATTCTAACTTCAGCTATTGAGCTACTGCAGCGTTGTCTCTACAAATATTACATTAAATGGCTGTAAAAATACGAATGTATAGCTGTCTCTATTGTAGCTGCATTTACATATATTGGTGAAATTAAATTAAATATGCTACATTAACTAATAAACAAGTCATGCACCAATAACCTTAAATTTGACGCATGCTCACCTCAGAACAGATGCACTCGAGAACAAACCCAAAGACTTTACCAAAAAATTAGCACCGACTGACATAAAACTGAACGGAGCCATAATACACGTGCTGTGATCTTCCCGATAAAATGAATCAAATATTTAATATGCACGGAAAGAACAAGATACACAATAGCTGTCTTGAAGTGAATGTTATGGTTGAAAATTACAGGTCCACCTCCAGTAAAGGCGCCATTCCATCTGCTATCTGCGCGAATTGCATTGTGGGAGGATTATTCTTGTAAAATGTCGTAAAAGTACCCGCACTTTTGGAAATAGCAAGATTTACCAAAATATTTCTTGAACTGTATTATTGTGCTATTCTGTTATATTTGGTAAAGCGTGTACACAAACGCTTTAACCCTTTGAAGCCTGACATGTAAAATAAAAGACGAAAAAAAGGACTCAAACTGAGCCAAATTATACTGCTGCTGTTACTTATGTGGCCAAAAAGTAAGACATCCTGATAGATATGATTTGGATTTTTCTTTCTAAACTTTAGTTACATAATAAACATAACCTGTTTCAGTGCTGCAATGAAACTAAAACATTATTCATTATATACACGCAATTCTTATATTATTAAACAATAAAGATTTCACGTAAAACAACAACAACAATGGAACAAAAAAAACTAATAAAAAACACTGTGGGACGCAGTTGTTACTTAAAAGCTCAGTTTTGTTTTGCTAAACATTTTCTTCTTTCTTTTCTGTTTAGTATTGTTGTTGTCACACCTTAGCCTCCTCGTTTCCTTTATGTATTTTTTAAATTTACGTAATATATACTTTTTAGCAGTACTCTGAACTATTAATGCTCTTGCAGTTGATACATAATGACTTTTAATTTGTTGTCCCCAGGTCCGCACCGGAAGTGTGAGCTTGCTGTGCTACAGCTGTCTCTCTTTCTCGCCGCTCACATTCGTTTTTTACTCAGGGAAACACAGTATTTCTGAGCTGTTTCGTAGCAATAATATCGGTCGCTTAATAAAATCGCGTAAATCTGGGGCGGTACACACAGTAAAGCAGCATGGCATTAAAGAGAATACAGAAGGTAAGACCTTTGTGCGTACATGACCAACATTAGCCAAGTTTTTGTTAACCTGCTAGCGTTGTTTATATCGAATATCGGGGTTAAAATAGCATTCACGTTACTAACTAGTATCGTATGATTTGTTTTTGCTTGATGTCGGTAGTGTGACTCAAGTCAAACTGTTTCGGAATATTATAACGTTAGATCTAATATGTCGACGCCAGAATGTAGCATTTAACGGCTAGCTATACCCGTAGCAGTGTATCTTCACTCAGTCGTGACGAAATTTCACTGTTTGTTGACTGTCTGCTTGAGGTGATATAAATTAATGTAGACTTTCCTTTATTGTTAGTAAAGCTGGTAAACCAGAACTTAAAAAGACGCGCCAAGGTTGTCAGTCAACCATTGTAATGCTACATCGTTGCTAGCACACAAACACATCTATACGTGTAAAAACAAACAAACGGTGAGTAAATGAGCAACGTTAGTTTGTTTACATCAGAAAGCGTAGTTTATTAAATTCAGCACGTTGAAAATGTCTATTATTTGAGTAATAAACCTGTTATTTGGTCTTACTCATCCGTGTTCGAGAAGGCCCAGAACTGAACAAAGACAGCAAACCTGCTTCAGCTTCGGTAACAGCCACACTAAACCAGGCCAATCTTTGTGTGGATTCATCCACTTTCACAAGCCACTTTTGTGTGCTTTGTTAAGCCTCACAGCTGATGTGACATTTCGAGGGACTTTGGCTACAATTGATTTGGTGTAGTTTATCTGAATATGGTCGGTAGGCGCTATTGTGTTTGTGTTGTGTGTTTTGACACAAAGCAACACAACCTGATTCTCTGAAGTTCCAGCATGACGCCATCACTTTGTCATTTTGACAGTTTCTGTTTCGCAATACAGTGATGTGTGTAGCACTCCTGCAGTGTTGTTATACACCCTTTTAAGTCACAAAGTCCTTGCCAGAAGGCACATAATCAGGTTATCTACGTGTATTAAAATGGGCTCAAGATTAATAATTAAGTATCGTGATATTACGTTATTGCAATTTGATCATATTAAAAATGTAACATGTAAAACTAGTCACGTGGAAAAATGGTCAGAGATTGCCCCTGTTTTATGAACCTTTAGGTGACCCTCCCCCATAACATAAAGTAAATTACAGTGCTGTTGTTTAAATGGATGCAGTTCTCATAATGAATCTTCATAAGAGTTTTGCAGACCGCTTGCATAATGCACATACACATCAAATATCAGTTATCTCCCAATAATGTCTTAAAATGTTCTGTAAATCCTTTGACCAAATGACCAAAGCTCTGCATTTTTCGTTGTGTGGGTAAAATATATAGTGCAATAGTAAAATAACGTGATGAATGAGAGAGATGAGGGTAAAAGATGAAAAGGGGGATTCAAACCATATCAATAAATATTTGTTTTTCCCCTGTGCGTTAGAGTGCATTGTGCAATTATTTTTCTTTTGAGCAAATACAATAATAGTTTGTATATTAAACTATTATTATTCCTGCTATTCTTGTCAGCAAGGCATCTTAAATAATTTGTTATATAATAATGTTGAATGATAACATTTTCTTTCATTATTACGTTCAGATCAGAATAAGTATGTTGTTTGATTTCTACATAATTATCTGTTACACTGAATGACTTATTATTTCACCAATATTTTGCCATTTTCATAAAAGTTATTTGAAACAATAAAGTTGACTTAAAGTTACATGCAATGTGCTTTCTATGTATTTAAAATTAGTTTTGTAAGTTAAATTGAATGCAGATACCAAAATGGGACATCTTGTCTCCCTGACACATGAACAATTAAATATACCTTAAAAGCCAGATTTATCACATTTGACACATTTTTACCTTTTTTCTGATTAATGAATGACCTCATAAACCTACGATGCTTCACTCGGGTTAGAATGTAACAAGTTACGTTTACTTCATTGAAATCATTAAAGATTTCACAGCAAAATGGAGAAAACAAGAAGGCACCGAATGCATATATTTTAGTTGATAATTTTCATTAGAAAATAGTTTTTTTTTTTTCCAAATATGCCGCTTAACACAAGAATGGCTATATAGAAATATTTTTAGAAACAAAATTATGGAGTAACTGTATTTAATTTCATCCTAATTACTTCTTGTTTCAGGAGCTTCAAGACTTGCAGAGGGACCCTCCTGCTCAGTGCTCCGCTGGACCGGTTGGTGATGACTGTAAGTTCACTGTCAGTCATTTTGAGTTACTTTACATAATAACATACCACAAATAACACAAATCTCAATTACTTTTATTTTTAGTGTTTCACTGGCAGGCAACAATAATGGGACCTGTAAGTACTCACCTCATTAGTATTAGCTGTTTGCTTCACTTAATAAAACGCGCTGAATGTGATATGAAGTCAACTTTTAGAGAGAAAACGGGCACATAGCATTTTTCTTTTTTCTGTGACTGCATTTGTCGAATAGATGAAATCATGGAACCTGACCGCTGAACTGTTATCTATTTTAAGATATTTTTTGTTCTTTACTTCTGTTGTTTCTTTATTTATGCATATTTGTTACTAAGCAACAATATGTTTTCTTAAAGGTCAATCTGAGATGTATCTAACATATTTTAATACACCTACTCGGTTTGCTAATTTCTAGTGTCATTTCCTTTTGATTTGCAGAGTGACAGTCCATACCAAGGAGGGGTCTTCTTTCTCACAATTCATTTTCCAACAGACTATCCCTTCAAGCCACCAAAGGTAGTGACGCTACACCCCACCTCCATGTACTTACCGTGTTGTCCTACGATGGCATTTTGACACCCATCTCAATTTAACAGGTAGCGTTTACAACAAAAATCTACCATCCCAACATTAACAGTAATGGAAGTATTTGCCTGGATATCCTGAGGTCGCAGTGGTCTCCAGCTCTAACAGTTTCAAAAGGTACTTGTTGTATTTTAATTATTGGTTTTTCATTAGTTGAAGTACAGAATTTGTAATTTCAAGTTTGCCTCTGCTTTCTTAATTGTGATTCTTTTCATGTGTTTTTCAGTTCTTTTGTCCATATGTTCTTTGCTTTGTGATCCAAATCCCGATGACCCCTTAGTCCCAGACATAGCACACATCTACAAATCAGACAAAGAAAAGTAAGTATATAGTTAAAAAAAAAGAAAAAATTCCCCTCATGTTGTTCCAAACCCATATGACAATCAAAACAATTATCAAATGGACACAAAAGTATTCTCAGGTCAAGGGCTAAATATTTGTGTGCTTAATTTCAAGTCTCCGGTAATCAGTTTTGTGTGTAAATGACCAAAATATGAGCTGTTAATGTTCTGATAATATTCTCCTCCAGTGTGTTCACTGTATCATTGGGTGCTTCCTATTGAATTATGCATCCTAGTTTAATTTCCTTGCACACTAGCTTCTCCCAACTAGAATGTGAGGAAACTATGGAAGGAAAAATGAGGATAGACAAAAGAAAATAAATTATTAGTATATTTGAATATTCATGATCATTTAATCACTGCTTTAAATTTAATAAAATGATGATTGCTACCTAAATCTATTTATTGTAAAAACAAATGTATGAAAATATTAAAGTGAGGCTATTATGGGTCATGAAATGTACATATTTTGGTTTTGGAAGTCCCAAACAACAGGTTGACATGCATGCAAGGTCAAGAAACATTTTCTTTCGTTGCGCCTTTTTTATTTTATTTATTTATTTTTTTTTTTGACTCCCAAGCGATTTGTTCAGTGATTTAATTTATTTATTTATTTTTTTCAAACCTCTCCAGTGATTGGTCGATTTCATTTAAAGCAGTGTTTGAGCTTTTAAAGAGTTACTCCACACCAAAATGACTGTCCCGTTGACTGCCAAGAAAAATAACACTTGAACATCCAGAAAAGTGGCAAAAAATGAATTAGCCTTTTTATTCAGGCCAACATGAAATCAAGTTTTCTTGGGTCTGCGTGCAACAAATGGGTGGACAATATGCTAATGTTTCATGTGGCCTCAACATGAAATGGCTTGGGACTCGTTTTAAAAGTGACTCGTTCTAATTACTCAGTTGATCTTTCCTTTTGGGAGACAATAACTTTATACACATGCAGTTTCGGATCTAAAACTTTGCAGGATGTTTTCATTCACTTAAAGCTGTGTTACACTCTGCATCAAAGAATTTTTAAAAATCCATAATAGGGACACCTTAAATATGGTTAGGTGTGGAACAAATTGGATTCATTGAGGATAAATTTAAACTTCATTATTTAAACATTTAGCTTAACTGTGTAATTCAAATTAATGGAAATTTGATGTGCTGTTCAACTTATTATACTAAGGCCTACGTGTGAAATGTACTGCAAAGGTGAAATGTAAATCTAAATTGTGACTAATTTGAAGGGGTGGAGAATTGTCGAGTGTCAGGGTTTTAGTCAAGACACGCTGTGCATGCACGCTCTGCTGGTGCTTCCTCATTCTTCGTTTCTTGTCTACTCCTGGTGCAATTAGAAAATTGACATGTCCTTCAAGATGGCTGGCTTTGATCGATTTCCAGGTCATGGGCTGAAGGATGGAAGAGCAAAGAAAAGAGAAAGCATCTATTGATTTAGTAAATTT
The DNA here is from genome assembly GCA_032361065.1 of Enteromius trimaculatus. Classification (NCBI taxonomy): domain Eukaryota; kingdom Metazoa; phylum Chordata; class Actinopteri; order Cypriniformes; family Cyprinidae; genus Enteromius; species Enteromius trimaculatus. The sequence continues at coordinate 3,681,844 of JAUMHP010000062.1, read as the reverse complement.
GTGAATCCAATCAGTCTAAATCTTTAATGAAATCCGCCCAGTCTTCATTAAAGTCTTCATCAGCCCAGCCCAGGACTTTAATTTATTGCACTGACTACACTATCTTTTTACTTTTATTATATTGACAAGTATCACCCGGTTATTTTTCAGGAATTCATCTTTTGAATGGGTTTGGAACATCACGAGTGCGATTAACATAGACCATACGTGTTACGTTTGATAGGAATATCTGGTTAAACTGTTTATGAACTTAATAATTTTTTATTTTTTTGTATCAGGTACAACAGACTAGCAAGAGAATGGACCCAGAAGTATGCAATGTGAAGACTTAATGGACATTTTTTTTAAGTCACAAATCACTGTAAATTCTAGCATCTAAAAGTAAGATTAGGTTATATTATTAAACACATTGTACTGTTAACATTTACCATCTGAAATGACCAATAATAATAGCTGAACTAGTATTTTGAAGGGGACTGTGCGCTGCACAAAAAGACATTAAGCTTTTTATTGGTTTTGTGCATTTTGGTCATTCCCCGCAGTGGTGTTGGGCACTTTGTTTTCTTGTTTCATAAATCCTATTTAAGATTGGCATGATGTTATACAACTACAGTTACCCTACACAAGGGCAAAAAAGAAATTGAAAACAGTTTTATTGTATCTCTCATTAAGTTGATTATTTTCTTTTAGATATTTTTATTGTATAGTTAAGAGCAACTATACTGGATCTTTTTTTTTTTTTTTTTGCATTAAAATTTGTTTAAAAGCGTGCATCTGTGTTTCTTGTGTTAATTTGCTTTTGCCCCTGCTCCTATTGGTAGAAAATGGTGTTTTTTATTTGCTTTGTTGAATTGCATTTTAAACCAGCTTTTAGTATAAGTTGCTATCTGTTCAAAAATCTTGATACCACTATATCCAATGGAGTCTTGCTATTGTCTGATTTAATTTTGCATATCATATATCCCTCTGAAACACTATTTCTTTTTTGTTCTGTTGATTTCTGAAAGATTTTCTGTGTCCATTAGAACCTACCTAAACAGTAAACTAAAAGTAATGTATTATTTACTCTCATTAATTTGAGAGTAATTTATGTATCCCCTTAGGTATAGAAATAATATTTAGCTATATATCTGTCTGCTGTTTGTAAACAGGTCCTGATATATCCATAATTACAACGATATTCCCAGTAGGATTACACAAATTATGCCTGAGGGGTTTACTTAATTGCTCAGAAGTCTGAGAACACAAATTATATCATTATGTAAAATATTTTCCATCTCCATGTTTGTTTAGTAGCTAGTTTTTATCAGCGTTCTCATTAGTCACAATTGAACATTCAGCAACATAAACAGACTTTTATCGTATCCGTAGTTTATACCCGGAAGTTTGTACAGGCGTTCCTGCCATTCTCCGTTATTAGAAATATTTTCACTATTAAACTTTTTTTGTCCCTAATATTTTAATATTTCTACACCCAATATGCGTTTTCCTTCAAAATAATAATAATAAAAAAAAAAAACAGCTCCACGTACGTTCTGCTCGCTGTGCGTCGTGACGTCACACGCAGCGTGTCTCTCGGGGCGGAAACAAACAGCGAAGCGTTAGCAGAACTGCGAGTTCCCGTGCGATATGACTTACTCCGCCAGGATATCGTGTCGATCTTTGTGCTCCGCTCGTTCCGTATCTACCATCTCGGACCAATTACAGAGGGAGGAGTGTAAACATCTCTGAAGTCAGGAAGTGGGATGTGGTCCAGGTGAAAAGCTCGTTATATGGTCCGCGAGCGTGGGCGCCGTGACTGATGGCACGCGATCGGTCACACACATCAGGATGAAGCGTCGAGGGGTTGCGATTAATACATGAATTTGTGTGTGGAGGACAGTAGTTTAGAAAAATAACGAAGTGAAGTCTAAGGTGCGAGTGTCAACTCAGCATCATAATGGACTCGTCTGTGGCGCTGGGGAGGCTGGATCTCGCGCGCCCGATAATGACCCGCGACTCGTGTTTACCGGAGGGCGCGCAGAGCGCTCACCTGAACGGCTGCGTGCCGCTCTCTCATCAGGTGGCCGGACACAAGTATGGCGTTGATAAAGTGGGTCAGTACACGTTTGATATCATTCCTATTCATTCGAACCAGGATTCTGTCCTTTATCCTTGTGTACGGGGCTAGCTGTCAATTTTTTACCTCAGTGAACATTTCTCAGGGTCAGTTTTTTACAGTAAATGCTACCTTTATTATTCACGAAACAACATGCATCTGCTCTTATGTGACTACATGCCGTCGGTCACATTGTATGGGGTAAGTTGTCACAGTGGGACTCTTGTCATTAAACAATCTAATGCTTATTTTAGTTAAAATGAAACCTTAAAACGCTTAGGAAACAAAAACGGTTAACGAAAATGTATAATGTTACATTTAGAAATAATGTCGAATTAAAATTATAATTGCTACATTACTGTATGTATCAAACAACATTTCATTTCAATTTATACAGTAAAACAATTAGGAAGCACATAATTATACATGGAAATAACTAAATCTTATTTATGATTAATAATGTAAATGCTACTTTATACATGAAAATTTGTATAGGTGTAATGTAGCATTTAAAATGATTTTATTTTAAATCCCAACAAAAAATAAATGTAATTAATACAAATCTAGATAACCTGAATATATAAAATTTCAATTTCAGCGTTTTAGTGAACAGTAATTTTAATAATACTGCTAGAAAAATGTTTTTTTTTTCATAAATGTATTTAAGTGAAATATTTTGTAATGTATCAACTGAACGCATTTTATTTTTGTCTTATGTCAAGTTAAAATGTTTTATGTAATACTTGATTTTTTTCTGGATTATGGTGCAGGCTTTTTTCTTGCCATGTAAATAGCCCCGATGCTATCACATTGTTTAAAATTAATAGACACACAACGAGTTTCAGTTAAAACCCGTTTTGTTTTCTTGTTGAACTTCGTCTGAGTGTGTTAATTTTTATGCAACATCTATTCACATTAGGCTATATATTCCCATATATTTTTGTAATGATGGATTTAATTTTTAAAATAGTTTTTATGGGGGATTGAAACAATCCTATAAAACTGCTGTTGAAGCAAAAACTAATAATTGTGTCTTTAGAGAGTTGACTTCAAATATTACTGATATAATTACAGATTTAATAAAAAAAGTGGAATGTAAAGGTATACATTATATTTACTGTGAGTCACTGGAGTAATAGCTTCAGGTAAAAGAGATGTATGGTACTCTTCTAAATAAAGGGTTTATGTAAGTAGTGTATGTGGTAGCAAATGTCTTATGGTTGATCGTGTTTGCTGTCATAAATTTATGCTGGTCGTGTTTCCAATGATGTGAATAGATTTTGAAATAGCTATTTTTAAAGAGGGAGAGCCTGACCTAAATCCAGAGCTTCACAGTCAATGACCGTAATCTGTAAGCCCTGTCAGCCTAGTTTTCAGCAGCATATAGGCCAGCCTGTGATGTCATTTACGCACACTGCTGTGATTTCCTCTCACAACAGCTTTAAAGGGCCTATTAGCAGTCCTTCACTTAACTCAATGGAAACGAGCATTTATTCATCATATAAATCAATGCGTATTTAGAAAATATTAGCGTCTGCTCATTGTTTGACATTTACACAGTGATTATAACAATAATAATAATTGAGTTTTTTTTTTTTTTTTTAATATATAATCACAGGTATCTTGCAACATCCTGATGGTACGGTCCTGAAACAGCTGCAACCTCCTCCAAGAGGACCCAGAGAGATGCAGTTCTACAGTATGGTGAGTGACACAGGAGTTTTTGGCCTGCTATTTTGGCCTGTGGTTTAGGCTGCTACAATCATTTTGAATCATCGCTTTGAGTCAGAAGCAAAAAATAAAATATATATATATATAGTACTTCATCATACATGCAAAGATACCAGCAAAGCATTGTTTACATAAAGGAAAATTGTCCCACAGGAATAATGTTAATAAAGGCTTTTTTGCACCAAAGACAATAAATATGATGCTAACAAAAATTGTATAATTATGTAGTAATAGTATAATAACAAAAACACGTAATTAATGACAACATTTTCGTTTTTGGGTGAACTTTCCATTTAATGCTTGCTAAAGGGCACATGTGCATAAGTGCATTGGAAAACTTTAGAGAGAGACAATGAAAATGTATCAAATAATGTTATTTTTTAATAAATGGATACAAGAATGGATGGGGTTTTGGTTCCTTGCCGCTGTCGCCTCTGGCTTGCTTAGTTGGGGACACCTGATTTCTTGTGATTGTGGTCGTCTGGACCACAGAGACTGTCTCTGCATTTGATAAATAAATAGTTTAATTCTCGTCATTATACATTACCATCACTCTGTTCTTCTACTTGATAATGTTCAGTGCTTTGCTACAATCTGTATTGTTAAAAGCGCTATATAAATAAAAGTGATAAAATAAGACATTTACTGTACAAGCAAAATGTAATTTTGTTTCCCAGTATTCAAAAGTTCATTCATTTTTTAAACATTTCTTTTTCCAACTGTGTTTAATACTTAAATTCTAATAATGTGTAAACAAAATATTAAATCAATATGACATATAAATATAATACAAATATGAAAAACTAAACTTTATCTATAACGTGAGTTCATTTATAAACAAACCCAAAATACACCTGAAATGTTTATGCCTTACTAAAGCTAAGTTAGTTAGCTATTTTTTTTTTTTTAAATAAACTTTATTACTCGATTATTGAAATATATAATTAGTATTTATAAAAAATAAATATATATGCATGGGGGTATTTTGAAGAAAGCTGAATTTTAATGGGGGTATTTTAACCAGAAAGTCAAAATATTTTTTTTCATGTTCCACAAAAGTCATACAGGTTTAATATGAAATAAATAAATTACCCTTTTACCGCGAATTACCCTTTCTGCATTTTGATTTGTCATCCATTGACTTTGGTGCTATTAGCAGACTAAAGCAGAGCAATTAGCAGTTCTGAAGAAGTTCATTAAGGCCTAGGATTAAGATCTGTATTTGTCATCTGATCGTGTGTGATCAGCTCTGATCAGATTCTGGAGTCCAAAATGTTTTGTGATCTAATTGTTAAAATTCCGCAGGGAAACATTGACAAGCATGTGAGCGCATAGTATTTTTAGTGCAAACACTAATGTCCTGGACAGGGAAGGGCCACCCACTCACCTGTTAATCCAGCACTGCACCACAATATGGGTTTAAATCATTGTTATAGTGGTTGACTAGTAGTTTTTTTTTTTTTGTTTTGTTTTTTTTATTGCCGATATTTTACAGAGCAATGTGGCTGATATAAAGCTGAACTATGATATCATTCCATTTCATTTAAGTACAGTAAAACCAAGCCTCATAATTGCTGGGGTAACATAATTTATATTTATTTTACATTTTTACTAAACTACTTAAAGAAAATAATTTAAAAAACAATTATTTAAGCAATTAAGAAATCAAAAATATATACGCTTTAAACTTTAAAACGAATACCAACATTATTACACTCAATAATCAAGTTTGTTTGCAATGGAAATCATATTTTCTCAAAGAAAGCCCAGGCAACATAAAATGCCCTTACTGTATACAGAGAAAATTACAAAGCAGAAAAACAGATATAGTGCAGCACAGTTAGAAGTTGCTTGTTTGTGTTTATATAGAGGATATTTTTTATAGGTTGTAGAAATAGAAATAGCATGTTTTTCAGTCAGGGTCAGTTAGCCAATATCCGCTGCCTCGGTAGCAGGCATGTATTTCAATTTAGTTCAATTTAGTTTCAATTTAGTTCACCACATTGAGCAACGGAGAGCTGCTTGGATCGAAAGTAACTTCTGTGTGTGCTGTGCTTCATGAATTGATACACTATTAGACTTTTCTAGTCAGCGAAATGTAGCCAAGTTTATAGTAGTAAATGATATATGCAGACGAATCCATTCTAGCACAGAAATGTCACAATATGATCTTGTTGTTTTTGTCAGGTGTATGCCGAAGACCACTGCGACCCCTGTCTTGTAGACCTCCGAGTGCACCTTCCCAAGTACTATGACACGTGCTCCTCACCAGACGCACCCACAGGTACACAGATGGATACATGAAACCTTGAGGAGATGAGTAGATGTACTGTACAGAGTTTAGTCAGTGTTTCTGCTCGCGCTCTTCCACAGACCTGTACCTCAAGCTGGAGGACGTGACACGCAGGTTTCAGAAGCCATGCATCATGGATGTGAAGATCGGCCAGAAGAGCTACGACCCCTTCGCTTCGCAGGAGAAAAAGGAACAGCAGATCAGGAAATATCCACTGATGGAGGAGAGTGGCTTCTTGGTTCTGGGGCTGAGGGTTTGTTTTGTCTTTAACATGATTCTCTCTCTCTCTCTCTCTCTCTCTCTCTCTCTCTCTCTATATATATATATATATACACACATACACAAAGTTAAAAACATTAATAAAAAAAAATAAAAAATTCTATTTTAAAATGTATACTCCACAGTCAGCCTAATGTTTGAAGGTAATGGAATCAAAAATATTAAATGTCCTTTGACTGTTACTAATCTCATAAAATATTTTGCCAAATAATTTATTGCAAGTAATCACATCCAAAATAAAAGTTTTTGCTTACGTACTATGCATACTGTTTGCAAATACACACAAATGCATGTATGCATATTTCTAATAAAACTATACATGCAAAATACATGTAAACATTATTTAATATGTATATGTATATATACATATATATACAGTATGTGTATATACATAACAAATACACATAATACACACATTATGCAAAGAAAAAAATATTTTTGGATATGATTAATCATCATAAATCACCTGACAGCATTAAACAAATAAAAATTACAGTTACAAATTAAAACAAATTACAGTTAAACATTTTGTTACAATTATTTTATTTTATATGAACATATTTTAATATGTAATTTTAACATATTATAAGCCTCATACACTTGCTGACAATTTGTGTGGTGTGTTCCAGCCTTTAGTTGTTGCAGCACTACATACTTTCATATCTAGTCAGACAGATACAAAAGATTCTTTTAGTGTGCTGATATAGCAAGGTGTAAAATAGGTCTTTTTAATGCGTAAGAGGTGTTAGCTGCCGTCACATTCACATTATGAAACTTGTCAATTGTGTGCGTGCTGTGTAATAAGAAGCAAAGACTAACCTAACACATTCAGAAGTGGTTGTTCCACTCTCAGCCCTCTTTTGAGTTATAACTACTTCCTGTATGCAAGCTGAGCACTGCTGTCCTCAAGATGTATGTAGATTATTTTATTTAATGTGAAAGAGGCATTGTACATATTATTTATAACTGCCTTATTCAACATGGAACCAAATATATTTAAAACATACTTTCAGTCCAGGATGTGGTTTTGCTCTTTCAGAGGTCCTGCCATTTCATCCGGTGATGAAAGCTTCAGTACAGCTGATGCCAAAGCCTGTGTTTTAGGAGGTTTTAATTAATGGTCAACAGCTTTCGAGCAGGCAGAAGGGGGTGAAGCCCCAGCGCTGTGTACAGTACAGTCATATGTTTACTGAGCCCTGGACACAGCAGGCAGTAGCAGCACTGTCATCAACACTGCTGGAGTGAAGTGTTTGGATAGCTTGGCAGGGAAATTTGGTCTGTGTAATCAAACAGAGCATACAAGAACACAAAAATGTGGACCCAGCATTTACTCCAATAGTGGACGAAGCGATCATAAATCCACTGTAAAACTTGCTATGGCTATAATCAACCACAAATGGAATCCATGCATGTTCCTAGTCAACAAACATAATCTCACTTATATATAAATCTGTATAATAATAAATAAATCTGTACACACTAGGGATGGCGAAAACTAAAAAATTTATTGACCGACCACCGAGCCTCATTAGCCGGTTGAAACCGGTTAACCGATTAGTTTAAAATATGGTAACGTTACGCTAT
>JAUMHP010000062.1:3659440-3670607 GCA_032361065.1 Enteromius trimaculatus | reverse complement strand
TGAATTTCGAATGCTATGAATTCGGACATACTACTCGCCTCGCATGCTGTTTTTCGCGCACTATATAGTAGGGAAGTGAGCGATTTCGGACGCAGCGTGAAGCTTTTCTCTGATTGTTTCAAGAAAAGATTCGAAGCATCGAGTGTCAAAAACAGTGCCATCTTGTGGCAGCAGCCATTCACCTGAGTTGAGTATCAGTTGTGCACAAATAAAAGCCTGGCAATGCTAGTCTATATTTTATCATAATATATTTCTTTTTTTTTTTTAAAAAGTACAAAGCGGAGACACAGTTTTATACCAAAAGTAACCTGCTCTGCTTATCTTTGGCAGTTTCCTCTTTGCTCAGGTTTACAACAGTTCTTCCTTTTAAAGCTGATGGCAGTAAAGGTAACGTTTCCCTGCTTTTTCAGGTAAGTGTATCTTTGTGAAAATGTGTAAAATTGCATTTGCACCACACAGTGGTTGTTAGTTTAGTTTTTATTATGTGTTTACTCAATATCCTTCCCAATCCTATTCCTGGACATTTACCTTCCAATTTAGCTCTAATCCTGATCAAATACAACTGAACAAAATTAGGTCTTCAGAAGCTCTTAATAATTAGACAGGTGTGTTTGATCTCATCTCAAACTGAACTCTTCTGGTAGGTAGATGTCCAAGAAAAGGACTGGGCATCTCTGCTTTACTCTACTTCAACCCTTGCTGAAAAAAACAGTATATGCTGGTTAGGTAGCTATGTTTTGATGCTGGTTTAAGATGGTTTATGCTGGCCCTTTGCCGGTTTATGCTGGTCCTTTGCTAGCACACGACCTGCATAGACCAGCAAAGGACCAGCTTAAAATAACATCACAACGTACCTAACCAGCATATGCTGGTTTTTACAAAAGGGTAATAATGTATTTTATGTTTTCGGAGTTACACAACATGGGTGTCAGCAATCTCAGTCAGGTTGCAGTTAGCCTACCTAACACAGATGTCAGTGCTTTTGGCCATTTAGTCATGGTTACGAAACTGTATTATTGGAAGGTTGGTATGTCATGACTTGGATTTTGCGCTTTCTGTTGGATAATTAATTTGTTACACAATGCAGAGCTCTCGGTCAAATGGTACTTTAAAGGCAGTGCTGGGCAAGCTACTTAGAAAATGTAGTGAGCTAAACTATCAGTTACTCTAAATTGAATTAAGCTTAACTACACTAAAGCTACTACCCTAAGAAATGTAGCAAGCTAAGCTACAGGAAAAGGGAAAGTAGAGATAAGGGTCATGCTGGCGAACTTTGCACCATGAAGTGAAGAACTTCCACTTCAGGTAGTACACTTTCCTCATTGAGGGAGCTCTGAATTGGAGAACAGTCTCTACCACATCAGCTGGGAGACCCTCTCAGGGGCCACACCCATAGCTTTCAAAACCCCTGGTGGGGGTGAAATATTGGGCCCCTGCCTGTGTGAGGAGATCAATCTCCCATGGAGGGCCGTCTAAGAGATCTATCAGGTCCGAGAACTTTACTCGGCCTGATCAGAACGGGGATACTAACCATAAGTGGACACCGTGTCGGTGCACTCTCAATAGAACTCCCGGGAACAGAATGATCGACGAGTTGATAATATTGAGAAGCGGTTCTTCTGCTACAGGTCCTTTTAGTAATTTAGTGGGTACGGTATCTAATAGGCATGTTGTTGTTTTAGATACAATGATGAGTTTATTTAACTCTTCCTGTCCTGCGGTAAAGTACTGCAGTTTTTCTTTGGACGCTGTAGAATCTACATTGGTTATTGTATTTCTGATGTTATCTATTTTATCAGTGAAGAAATTCATAAACTCATTACCATTAAACTGTAAAGGAATCTAGCCTTGGATTGTTTTGGTTATTTTCTATGAGTTTGTGGATATGCTCGGCCCTAGCAGCTTTTAAAGCCTGTCTATATCGGGACATACCATTTTTCCATGCAATTTTTAAAAACTTCCAAGTAACACTAAGCAAAAGTATTTCAAATGAATTAAACCTGTATCCTGTTTTCTGAATAAAATTGAGATTTCCCTATTTGTTTGGGGAAGATGGACCTTTTAACTTTAGATTGTGTTTATATTATGTATTTGTATTTGTATTATATATATAAAAAGCTGTTCTTTTTAAATCTTCACATTATGTATGAACATGTCCCGCTATAAGCATAAAAACATATGTTAACAGCTGAAATATTCATTATCTTTTTAGAAAAGACCTCCTCTACAGAAGTTTACTTTGCAAAATAAATCTACTCTGGGAAATATTTACTGGAGTAGAGAGCATGAGCCCTCTCTTTCTCAAACCAAAATCAAGACTGTGATGATCAGAGATATCATGATGTCCTCTTGGTGGAGCCAAAAACCTTCACAACGTGAATAAACTCTACGTATTTAGAGGCATCCAAATGCTGTGTACAGTCTTAATGAACAGTGTCGCAAGTAAATGTAGCCCCAGATTCCCCAGAAGAATGAATATTTCAGAAGTAGATTTGTCTCTTGGAAAACATAATGAGCAATTAAAAGAATTCATTCTTCCATGGGGTCCTGTCCAGGCGTGCATGAGGTATGAGAAATGAAAACTCAGAGGGGGTTGTTGGAACCTATCTTAATAACCATGCTTCATAATTTACTCACTGTGCCTCTGGAGCCAAAAGAGTGACGTCCTACAAATATGGCTGCCAGTAAACTGACAGCTCAGATGTAATGATTCTGGGTGATTGAATTTTGGGATCCAAATCTGTGGAGCCCGTCTGGCGCATCTCTTTCCGGTATATCGCAAGGGAAGGTGTGAGGGCTATTCAGACTTCACTTGAATATGAAGTAACTATGCTGCAATGTCATTTCTCAAAGGGATCACATCCTCTTTGACTTTGAAGAGTCGGAAAGATGCACAATTATACTTCTTCACCCAAAGGTACATTTTAATGCTCAGAGATGTACTCTTTCTGAGCTCAAGAGTTCTCATTTGTTTAATTTATTTGTCTTAGACATTTCTCCTGAACTTAAGTCCTGACATACAAAGTCAAATCATTTGGTATTATTTATTAAAAAAAAAATCCCTTCTGAAACTACAGGAAACACGCGAGGATACTGTTGTTGTTTTTTTGGTCGGGTAAGCAGATGACTTCATCAAACCTTTCCAGTGAGATGTTTGATCTCATCTGGGTTTCCCCTGGGCAGAGGCAGTGTAAGGACTGCATTCTGTTGTAAATTGAGCAACCGAGTATATGCTTGTATATCCATTGTGACTCTATGAGCTTTAACAGAGCCATAAATAATGCAAGCTTGCACGTTCAGAGTATTTAGACGGCCTTCGAGGCAGTCAGAAGCACACTTCTTCCCTGGTGGTTATCAGAAAAAGCCTTGCAGGCTTCAGAGATGTTGTCTACTATGTTTAGTAAATAAAACAGATGCTTCCTGAATTTTTCACTGCCAACTTTCCCAGAAGATAACGTGAAAAGTATTTCCCCAAGATAATTTGTTCCCAGAGTTGTTAAAGTAAAGTTTGGACATACTGTTCAGAGTCACTATGCATTTGTACACAATAATTATTGAGGACATTTTAAGTGTATATTAATGAAATCTCCTAAGAGAAAATCTGAGGGATAATTAAGAAGACTGGTTTGGTCCAGAGCCACCACAATGACTAGAACTCTAAATAATGCAGAGAATACTTATTTTATGTTGGTGCATTGTAGCAGAAATAACAGGCTTGCCAAAAACCATGTCACGATGCAAGTATCCTCACAAAACCTTTTTGTTTTCAACTTTGATTGATGTGTCTATACCAGTGGTCATATATTGTGTTTGTACAAAAATATTTATAGTTTGGACAGCATGCTTGAGTCATGTTTATACGCACTGGGGAAATAATTGCTAACCTAACATCTAAATGTGATGTTAGAGTAACATCTAAATGTGACCCTGGACCACAAAACTGGGGTATATTTGTAGCAATAGCCAAAAATACATTGTGTGGGTCAAATTTACTGTTTTTTTATTATTGAATTAAGGTATTTAGTCAATTTATTACCGAAAATATATTAAAACTCAATTTTTGATTAGTAATATGCATAGATAAGATCTTCATCTATAGACAGCTATAAAGGAGATTTTTCTCAGTTTTTCTCTACCCTCAGATTCCAGATTTTCATATAGTTGTATCTCGGTCAAATATTACCACAGCATCATTCATATGTGTGCTTGCTGGTTATGAAGTCTCAACATTCTGTCTTTTATTATAAAAATTATTTCCCAGAGATTTTGTTGAATAATATCATCTGCTAGATCAGGCAATTAAGCATTTAGTAAAGCAACTTGTGCTGTCTGCATCCTTGTATATTAATAATAAAGTTTCAGAAGGACCGCAAGCACTGAAAACTCTGCGTCCAAATTTAGTACAGTAACCACTTATAAAACTGATTCTCCTCAATATTGAATCATATTTCTGTAGAGACCAGCACAGCACTGGCTTTGACTCAATCTGTTCTCCCCAAGGCTTTTGGTCCATGATTCAACCCTTGCCACAATCACCTCCCTCATCAAATATAGATGAGGAAAACAAGCCAGTGGTAAGTCTTCGGCTCAAAATCCCCTCACGTGGTGAGTCTTCAAGAAGAAATTTTGCCGGAGAGACAGTAGACCGCAGCAAACGCACTGCACAAATTGAATGTGTGTATTTGTTTGATGTATATAGTATGTGCTTTACTCTTACTTCTGGAGTGCGTCATTAAAATTTGCAAAGTACGAACAAAAGTTCAGACATCAGTCACAAAAAATAAGATGGATAATCAAAACTGTGTTTACACCTTACCTCTTATCGGGCCAAGGAAGTAAAAAAGGTTTATCAAGGCCCAATGTTTAATTTCAAATAACGTCAACCTCTTTCCGGAGTGATGCCAATTCATAAAAGAAAATGGTATGATTGTAATAATAATTTGGTGCAGAATTTTGATGGTGAACTTGGTGTTGTAGAGTAAGACCATCCGACATTATTCTTTCCTCAAAAAACTGCACCTCCAAAAGCATTATAAATGCATAGCTGAAGTTAATTTTAACAATGTGCATGAGTGTGCATTTCACAAGCAACTCTTCTTAATTACTGTCAACATGCTGCATTTTTTTCTAAATATCTTGTACTAAAATATATTTTAGTGCCAAGTGCAGTTGTTGTGGTTGCATTGGTTTAAATCTGACTCGCTCAAACATATTCAGCTATTACAGCAAAATACATAAAAGACTAAAGACGTAATAGCCAAATTATGTTTATGACACAGAGTGAAAATGAGAATCCAAGAATTATCACTTTTACAAATACAGGATCTTAATTTGATCCAAAACCTCAAAATCCAATGGTCACCAAACTTGGTCCTTCAGAGTTTAGCTCCGACTTGCCTCAACATACCTGCCTCAAATTTATAGTCAGTCAACATATGAAGTGTATCAAAAAAGTTACCCTATAAGATCATCGCATGTCACAAGGTCCAACGTGGACTTCACTATGATGTGTGTAGACTGTATGATCTATGATCTGTAGATTGTCTCTGTGTGAGCTATAAATATGTAAATATATATATATTTTAATAGCTTTCATGGATCTGTGTGAACAGAGATTGCAAAACCACAACTTTAAAGACTTGAGACATACTCCCTGAACAGTAACTAACTATAACTAACAATATCTATATCCACACCTATATTATTATAAAACTGTAAAGTTGGATAAATTTTGATTGGATATCAATAGCTGTGGTGTGAACTTCCCTATTCTCAAAGTATTAGAATGATTATAAAACCTAGTTACTGTATATTTCTTGGTGTGAACAGCCATTCACAATAGCAGCTGCTTTATTATGCACTATCATTTCTACTACTCTGTTTATGCATGTTAAGATATGCGTATGTAACGTAATGTCTGTATATTTTTATGTTGCCTACTTACTAGTGAGTTCTCTTAAAGTGGCTCTCTTAAGAGAATTGTTATCTTATTCTCTGAACCATTTTGCTGTTTTCCGTGTACTTGCGTCACTAAGAGACAGGCCAAAGATGCTTTCCATAAATTTGACTGCAAACCGCTTGTGCTTCATCATCACGGGAACTTTTGATGCTTTTGAAAAGAAGTTGTTCACGGCTGACTTGAGACCAGTTGTGATCATAAAAATGCCTGAATCTTGGTTATCACCAGTGGATTTGGGCTTCCCAAGAAGTCCATAAATTATGTTGCGGCTATTATTTTTTACCTGAAGATTACCTATTGTTATATGATAAAGCAATATAGCAAAATAGCATTTATTTTCGTTTTATAATAATCAGTGTTGGAAGTAATGCGTTAAAAAAGTAATGCATTAAAGTAATAAATTACTTTCCCTTGTCTGTCGGTCACTATGACGTTATGTCATGACGACAGACTGGGGTCATTGACTTGGGAGCCCTGATTTGCTCTGGTATAGAGAAAACGCCAGTCAGAATTCATTAGGCCTAGGCTAGGCCACTCCCCGCCACACGGGTATAAATAGGCTGCAGCTGCATCCACTCTTTAGATTTTGCTTCAGAGCCGAGAGCTGCCCATGTGCGGTTCTCTTACTCTTACAGTGCTAGTAGAGATTCTGAGCGGAGGCTGTTTTTGTGGCGATACGACGCATTCAACGAAGTTCCTGTGGATTCCAGCAATTTGCTTGGGCGTCTCACAAGAAGAACAGTTTCTGACACGGTTGGTAGTTGTCTGGTTGTGGTCACTATCTTTCCTCTAACAACGGCCATGATCGCTGTCTTCAGTGTCTGGGGCTCCAGAACACTGAAGACGCTTTCGAGGTAGGGACATGCGCTCACTGTGAGGAATTGTCCCTGGCTGTTCTGCGGTCTCGCCTCTCGCTCCTCCGGGGGAGTGCGAGGGAGTCAACGGCCGCTCCACGTGTTGAGTTCACCGCCGCTGGCCAGAGTACTGAGAGAGCTTCGCCTCCAGCTACGAGCTTGAGGCCCTCTCGTGACTCCCGTGGTAACAGCCCCGTTCAGTTCGTCGGCGATTTGGCAGTACCGCCTTTGGGGGGTCCTCACATTTCGTTCGGTGGACCGGTGGTGGATCGTATGTCGATGAGAGCATCGGGGGACGGGTTTTCATCTTCCAAGAGTGAAGCCTCAGCCAAGCTGCCGCCTTCGGGTGCAGCCCGTCTTGAGTCGGACTCAGAAATGATTACTATGCTCGCTCGGGCCGCCGAGAGTATCGGGCTGGAGGTGTCAAAACCTCCCAGCCCTGATACCTCTCGGCTGGATGATTGGTTTCTGGGGTCTGGCCATGGTTCACAGCCATGTCCGGCCCCGGTGCCATTCTTCCCCGAGGTGCATAAGGAGGTGATGAAATCGTGAGAGGCTCCTTTTACAGCCAGAACCATTTCATCACCTTCCACCGTCCTCACTACCCTTGACGGGGGAGCAGCCAAGGGTTACGAGGGCATTCCCCTGGTCGAGCGAGCTCTGGTGGTGCACTTGTGCCCAAGCAGCTCTGCCACCTGGCGGACTAGTCCTCGCCTCCCGTCCGGCCCCTGTAGGGCTACGGCAGCTTTGGCTGCTAAAGCCTACATTGCGTCCGGGCAGGCTTCTTCCGCTCTTCACGCCATGGTCATCCTGCAGGTCCATCAGGCTTAAAGAGCTAGACGAGGGTAGTGCCGACCCGGGGTTGATGCAGGAGCTGTGCTCAGCGACCGACCTCGATGCAGTGAATGGCCGGTCCATCACGATGCAGTGAATGGCCGGTCCATTGGAAAGCATGATCTCGTCGTGAGGTTCCTAAGGGGCGCAAGGAGGCTAAACCCTCCAAGATCGCCCCTGATACCCTCCTGGGATCTCTCTGTTGTACTAGCAGGCCAACAGAGGGATCCCTTTGAGCCGCTTTAATCAGTCAAGCTTAAATATCTGTCGATTAAGACATCAAGAGGGTGGGGGACCTCCAAGCATTTTCGGTAAGCGAAGAGTGCCTTGTATTCGGGCCGGCCTACTCTCAGGTCATCCTGAGACCCTGGCCTGGATACGTGCCAAAGGTTGCCACCACTCCCTTCAGGGAGCAGGTGGTGAACCTTCAAGCCCTGCTCTCGGAGGAGGTGGATCCAGCCTTGGCGCTGCTGTGTCCCGTTAGAGCATTGCGCCTCTACGTGGACCGCACCCAGAGCTTCCAAAGCTCTGAGCAGCTCTTTATCTGTTACGGAGGTCAGCAGAAAGGGAAGGCTGTCTCCAAGCAGAGGTTGGCCCACTGGAAAGTGGATG
Organism: Enteromius trimaculatus; assembly: GCA_032361065.1. Classification (NCBI taxonomy): domain Eukaryota; kingdom Metazoa; phylum Chordata; class Actinopteri; order Cypriniformes; family Cyprinidae; genus Enteromius; species Enteromius trimaculatus. The sequence continues at coordinate 3,662,348 of JAUMHP010000062.1, read as the reverse complement.
CCATCGTCTTGGCTTACCAGGCCCAAGACGAGCCGTGTCCCCTTGGGGTGCACGCTCACTCCACTAGGGGTGTATCGTCCTCCCATGCGTTGGCACACGGGGCCTCGCTGGCAGATATTTGTCGAGCTGTGGGCTGGGCGACACCAAATACTTTCGCACGGTATTACCTCCGGGTTGTATCGGTCTCTTCCTATCTGTTGCAAAACCGAGAGGATTAGATCTCTTGGTGTCCTGCTTGCTGCGCCATTCCCCCTAAAAAGGGATGCGAGTAGTAGTGTCTCCTCTTGCGGACCCATCAATGTCAATGACCCCAGTCTGTCGTCACGACATAACGTCTCCGTTCCCTCCAATAGGTAACCTACACGCTTTGCTGTAACACAGTAGTTTAAGGCATTACTAATCAAGTTTCAGTAATATTTTACTTAGTACATGTTCTGAAATGCTTGTGTTACAACACACTTTTAGCCAAAATGTTTATTGTTCAAACAACAGCAAGACACAAGATATTAACATATAAAAAATGCTGCAAGTCAGCTCTATTTTCTGTTAATTTTCAGTTATTATCCATGTGTGGTGTACAGGTTTGTAAATGAATACTAAATGACAGCTTCTAATATATACAGTATGTGTAGAGCGATTTATTTAATTCATCTTGCTCTCGCTGGGGTAACCTTGTATGTGTGACGTGGTCAAGTAAAGGCATATTTAGGTTTTACAGGAGTTTCGCGAGGATACTGGCCCAACAGTGGAAACAAAAGTAATACAGGAGTCATGTAACGCATTTTAATTTTGAATCAGTAATATTGCAATGTAAGGAATTACTTTTAAATAACAGTAACACATAATATTGAATGTATTACAGTTTGGATGTAACTTGCTGTAATGTAACACTGACAATAATGCACTTAGCTCAGACAAACATGGCAGGTTGAAATGGCCTTCATGTTGCAAAGGAAAAGCTTTATTAGTTCGCTTTATTGCTCACATGTCTCTGTCAGTAAGGGTGACAGACCAGTCGATGACCAGGTCTTACCTCACTATTGAGGTGGTTTTTCACCAGGAACGCTGCTAGGAGTAAAGAGTTCTAATTCAGTCTGGGATTTCATAGCAACTTCAAATGCATTGAGTCCTGTCGGAGTAGCTGTCCTTTTGAGACATCCAAGCAAGCTCTATACTGACACATAATACGACAGAGTGTTGTGTACCGATTTCCCCACGGTCCATAATGTCTGAAGCTATCCTGAGAGAGATTGCAGTGTGCACATATCTGGAAAATGTGCTGCAGCCTCTAGAAAGATTACAGAGGGGTTTAATTTGTGGATCCTCAGCAAGGTCATAGTTTGTCATAAAATTTTATGACACTTTATTCAAATCCCATAAATGCATTCATTATTTTCATTGATTGGCTCTATAGAGGCCTTGTGAATTAAATATACATTAAACGGCATGCATTAACATGGTTTTCCTCAGCTGCATGGCCTCATTGTGAGTTCTTGTTTTCATCAGCGTAATTGATGATTACATTTTTTTTTTTACCATGCCAACACATTCAGATTCTCATCCTTTCATATGCAGTAAGATTTGATTTCCTTCAGTAGAAAAAAGAAGCGTGACATTTCCAAATAAATTGCATTTAAAATTTCCACAGATGGGCTGAATGTCATTGTATGCCAATCAAGAATCAATAAGCCATTTTTATGTGTGCCACTCTCTGTTGCAGTCTGTTTTCAGCTCAACTGCTGGAAATTGTCTGTAAAGTTCAAGGCCCGATCTTGAATGTTGCTGCTCCACAAGACAAACACTCCACGCAGTCGAGAGTGACGCTCACTTGCACTGCCGATCAGCCCCATCAACTAAAGAGTTTATGTTTCAATGCTAGATGACTGAAATAAAAAACTGGATCTTATGTATATTAAAGCCAATCAATTCGGTGACCTTTCAGGTTTTGCTATATGGAATCCCAGTTGGAAATACTATTTTTATCGATGAACTTGGTGATGTGGTGAAGTTTTTGACCCGCTTTAATAATGAATGATAACTCAAACTACATATCAGGCATCGACAGGCTTCAGCTGGCAGCACAATTGAGACCAATTAGCACAAACCTCAATGGAATTTGAAAAACTAGTGAATTTACAGCTAGTCTGCCCTGCTTTTCCCCATAGGCTTTAATTCGCAACTGTGAACAGAAAATCTGCAAGCACGTTAATCAACGTGTGGAATAGACATTTATACCCAAAGTTATGAGGGTTTGTACATAACTGAGATGGAAAATGGGATCCATAGATTTACTGTATTAAAAAATGTAATTAAACTAAAGGATTACCTGGTTATTTATCAGTGCTCTTAAATATTCTTAGAAATTATAGTTTGCTTGAGAGAGAACATAAAGGATTATCCTGACAGCAAAGGAAAAACTGGGCTTTGATTGACTCCTACTGTAAACCTATTCCTCTTCTGTCCTTCTAGTTTTCAAATGTAGAGTAGTCCATGGATTAGCACTCGATAAAACAACAGGATCCTCATTAATAACCATAGCAGGGCTTTCCTCCTTCACCATGGGCCTGTAATAATACATTACACAACTAAACCCTGCGCTCACGCCCAGCAAATCACCTTTTCATCTGTTTTCTGTCCAACTTTTGACAGATAAATCTTGCCATTGGCAAAGAAATTGTGGAAGCTCTGAGGACCACTGCAATATCATAACCTTGACCCTTTTCAAAGATGGGTTGTGTGCATTCATAACTGAACTAATTGGAATTCAAAGAACTTGCACTCTTGGAAAATGGTTCTTAAGTGCCTTTTATGGTTCCACAAAGAACGTTTAATATCTATCTATCTATCTATCTATCTATCTATCTATCTATCTATCTATCTATCTATCTATCTATCTATCTATTATTTT
>JAUMHP010000062.1:3636775-3647810 GCA_032361065.1 Enteromius trimaculatus | reverse complement strand
AAACAAATCACCATAATAATTTAATATTTATAACATTATATGGAATACATTATGGAAACATATTTTAAGTAGAATTATGTGACTGAAATAATTCTGCTTTAAAAAATAATAATGTACCTCTTTTGTATTTTCATGAACATTTTCTGAATTGTCAGAGTTGTCTTTCAACATCTGATATCTCTTATTAGCTCAAAATGTCATCTTTAAAATAAGGGCTGTATCATGATCTCAGAGAAATTCATGGGGGGAAAAGTCTTTTTAACCTAATTTTTCGCCTTTTAAATGTAAAGCTGAGCAAGATTTGTTGCATTTCAAGTAAAGATGAGAGTGTAAATAATGATGTTTGCTATCAGCGCTTAGATAACCTTTTAATTGTGCACACAATATTCATAGAGTTAAACAGTTGAAAGACCCAGTAATTACACAGTAATTTCACGTTTCACTCATTTACAGAGTAGTTTAAACTCCCATGAGCGTTTGTGAGATAATCCGGATAAATACACCAATAGCTTAACTCTGACAATGGGATCTCAATAGGCTTCCTGTTGCGCGGTTGTTGCATCAGCGCTGCATTGCATGCTTACACCGTGCTTCAGATATATGAGACAAGATGTTGATCAAAAACAAAAGAGCTTTTGAGTGAACCCATCTCTGCCTCCTCAGAGACTTGATCAACTGCCATGATTATAGCTCAGCAGCCTTATCTGTTCTGCACTGCTATGATGAATTTTTCCAAGGGCATCTGGAGATGCATGAAGCGAAGACAGTTCTGAAATTTTAAAAGTACGGCTAATTTGACGTCTCAGTTCATCTGAAGAGTACCTGACCCTAGAAAAAGTTTCCAGATTTGTCATCCCAACCAAATACGGGGGAGCTCTTCTTGTTGATGTTGTTGTTGTACTACCACTAACCATCTGCCGACTGCAGCAATTGTTGCAGTAATGTTACATTGCAGTTCAGAAAAACTGGGGGAGTGTTTTGTGTGTTTTCAAGTCACAAATGAAAGCTTTTGTTCCCGCTCCGTTCCTGAGCTCCTAATGGCTCACTGCGATTGCGTTGGCCTTTGTAGTCGAAGAAATCGCTCACATGCCGTTTTATAGCAATTTTTATTTCAAAATTTGTCATGGTACTGATGCACTTTTCACTTCGAATAAAAAGGACAAGTTTTAAGAAAAGGGCTGCATCATTTTAGTTAATAAGTTGCTCTGCTCCATGTCAAACTGAATTATATTTTTCTTTCTGCTTAGTAGAGAGCTAACTTGAAAAAGAGGAAAACACTATTAACTATTTCCCATTTATTAAAAAACGTTGAAAGCAAATTATATTCATATATTTATTTTTATTATTTATATTTCAGAATATAAACATATTACACATCAAAATTAAGAACCAAGCCTCCGCTTGAAAAAAACCCATTTTATTCTATCTTTATGTGTTCATATTTCTTGAATGCAGATAGGTTTCATCAGAACTTTTGGACAAAAAACTGAGAAAAATACATTTTTATCTGTACTGTATTTTCAAGCAAAATACATTTAAGATATCATATTCTTTCACCTGTAAATAATTATATCAAAATTTAAAATTACACACATAAAACACAAACACACACACACATATACATATGTTTATACACGCACACACACATACATACAGTACATTTAGGCTACATACATACAAATATACCTATATATACACACACATACTCTATTTATATATGGATCACGGACACACACATACATACGATAGTCATATTTGATGGTTTATCAGTCTATCCACAACATAACTAGACATTTTTCTGTGTTTGTAAAGGCATCTCTGTCACTGACTAGCCTATTTCATCCCAATCAGATTCAAAATGGTCAAAACCCGATCTACATGCATGAGCTGCAAATATGATCTATATATATATGATCTACATTGTCTTTGATCCTTCCGTTTATGACAGTCATCTTTTTTTCGACCCTGGTAGACCCAGGAAGTCCCGTAATTTATTCAGGACATGCACTAGGGCTTTCCTTCCCCTAAAACACCTAGAACAGGGATTGCTGTAAAGACTCATTGTAAACATAATTGACGAGATATCTCAGCAATGGCTGGGAAAGAGTTAAGCTACTGTATATGCAATACTGGCCAAGGCTTGCTCCTTCAAAAAAAAAACATTGTAATATGCAGATTTGTGGATTAATTATTGGTGCTCAAGTATTAATAATGATTCTTTTGATTAAAAAAAATTAAAAAAAATGTTGTTTTTTTTTAATCTTAATATGAAACTGTTTATCTTTTGAAACTGTGACTGTGATCAGTATTCTTTGAATAGTTAAAAAAGCAGCGTTTATGTGTTGGTACTGTGTACTGTGTACACACACATACAGTATATATTGCGAAAATATTTATATGTGTTTACATGTCATACAGAATATATATTAGGGATGGAATGGTTCGCAGGAAAAAAAAAATTGAACTGCATGGTTCTCCACACACGGTTTGGAATGCTCTAGAACCACGGTTCTTATTAAATTTGCAGCCAATTTGTTATGTATGTTTCTGGATGTGCATTCTGGCTTCCCAATACAATACAACAACAGCAATGAAACGAAAAAAAAAAAAAAACCTAGGATAACCAATCACTCTTGTTTGATACAAGTGCCGTATGCTGGAGAATGAGCATATAATCATATATTTTGTCATCACCTGGGTGCTGATATTGCGCAAGACCTGAACAACACATGTTGCTACAGGTATCTGTGTTTAAACTAAACTCATGTAAGCGTTTACCATTTTAAACATTTAAGAGCCAGAGAATGAGATTTGTGCATTCACCCATCCGAAGAGCACAAACCCACGCCTCATAAAGCTCTCTCTGGAGTATTGTGTTCGAATGGACAAATTCACACAAAAATAATGTCAAAATGCCCATCTTGGTAAGTATCCCAGCAGACATAGCCAGTTGAACATACTGTATGGATCAGTGCAATGTCTAAATTTATACATTAATCAAACAGCAACAACAAAGAAATATCTCACTGCTTTTGATTGAATAGCTTTTGTAACTTTAAGAAATCTTTAATTTATACAGTCAAATATGTTTAAAACGTTTTTTTTTAAATATATACATTCATGTGTGTATTTATACATAATAAATATACACATGTATAGATACATATAATATGAAAATAAAAACTTTTATCTTAGTTGTGATTAATTGCAATTAATTATTTGACAGCACTAGTATTTACTGTATGTAAATATAAATGTGTGCATAATAGGGGTGGGCATAGATTATTTTTTAAAATCTAGATTAAGATGGCTCATTTGAATTCTGCCAAAGGTATTCAGAATATGTGTGCTACCTAAATAATGACTAAAAGTAAAGCCCTATTCGGACGGGACAGGGGTCGTTAGAGAATTTTTGTTTCACAGACATACTTTTTTAATCCCATCCGAATCTGCCATGTCTGTGTTTTTCTCTCACAACTTCTGTGATAATTCTAGAGTCTAAATGTGATGTCTGTGATATTCTTTTTCATTGCACGTTTCCTTGTGTGTTTTGGCCAACACAATATGCCATAGATCCTCTTACCGCATGCACGTTTAATATATTTTGATATATAAAAGAAATAAATAAATACAAATAAAGAGCCAGATCACATAAACTGTTAAGACTGGCTATTGTAATATCAGTCTCAGGTAAGATTACTCACGTTCATTTCTGCACTCGGTTACATGTGTTTTAATCATCAAAATTAAACAGGGGTTTACTACAAATAAAAATCATGGTTTTGCTATACTAGCCATTTAGCTTCACCATTGTATTTGTGATTAATTGTAATCGATCTGAATGACTATAAGCCCAGATGTACAAAACAGACCCTCTCACGGAGGTGTTAGTCCCTTCCAAAATGTTACATGAAAATGACGATGAGATCAGATAAGAATCGAAGCTCACGCGTACAGTAGTTTAGTCATCTTACCTTGCGTAGTATAGACCCAGCTCCCAACACAACTTTGTGAATAGATTAACGGAAAATTTCTTTCTCAAAACAGCATGTTAACACCGATAACGGCCCACCACTAGTGTATATATAAGAATTATTCAATATGTATACATATAATATGAATGTATGTATAAATGTGTGTGTGTGTGTACGTACACACATATATTTATATATATATATACACACGATTAACATTTTGCAGCTTCTGCAATGTGTTTGTAAACTTTTAACCTCAACTGTATACATCCACTGTCGTATACTGACTATAATGACCACGCGGACACACCTACAAAAGCATTCAAATTGAAGTCAGGTATTTGATAAACAATGACATAATTGAGAATCATGACTGAAAATGAACCGATCTAATCTTTCTCTTTTCCACTGAATGGTAAAGCTGCAAACGTGTCATTGATTTCAGGCAGGAAATTGAAAAAAAAAAAAAAACACCTTGAGATCTTGGCATGGTCCACTAGTCCCAGAGCATCGCTAAACTGCACGTCAGATACTCTCACCTTCACTCTGTCAAGGAGAAAAAAAAAGACGAGAAAGAAGACTTAAAAGGATTTCCAAACCTTCCCAAAAGAGATTAAAGCTGATCGGCTGCTTGCTTTCACAGAAATTTGATAAGACTCTTTTGCATCATTTAACTTTGAATGGCTTTGCAAAAGCTGTGATTGCCCTAAACATCCCCCTGTGAGAGGAGACACTGACGCCGCTGATTGAGAAAGTGCCTGCTGTTGCCAAATAGCCATTTCTGCACTTATATTTGACCTTGTAGTGGCGGAGCTTGAACCGAACATTTACTGAGCGCTTTGCATCCAATAAAAGTGAAATCCTGAAATTTTATGTACATTAACAACAGAAGTTACAAGAGACAGAGCAGGCGTGTGCCAAAAACAAGCTAGAGGGGTGTCTGGATGGTCAAAATGATAGTGGTGGTCAAAATGTTGTTTGAAAACAGTGCGAATGCAGTGTAAAATTGTCCCATTGCATGTATTCCAAAGTAATAAAAAGGTTGAAAATGATGTGACGTGAGAAAATAATTAATTTTTAAGTGAATATTAACTTTAATGGAATACTGCACAAAATGTGTTGTAAGTTTACTAATCTTCAGGCCACCAAGATGTTGATGACTTTCTCTTCATAAGATCAGATTTGGAGATATTTAGCATTACATCATCAGTGGATCCTCTGCAGTGAATGGTCAGAATGAGAGACCTAACAAGTGATAAAAACATCACAAAAAAAACCCCACAAGTAATCCATACCAAGTATGTCCATCAATTAAAATACTGTATCAAATCTATCATTAAGACACTTCCTTGCACTGTTGAGAATTAGCCGGGGCAGGATGTGAGACATCGCCTCAGTCTGCTCCTGAACTGTGGAGAACTCCTGGGCCAAGTCCATGACAGTGTCGCCAAATAGACCGACCTGGAAGGTGGGGGCGTGGAGAAAGCGAGTTCTCTCGGTGTCTGGCACCTGCGTCAGATTCAGCCACTGAAGTCGCTCCTGGACCACCGTGGTGGACATCACCTGACCAAGGTCACACGCTGCAACCTTCATCGCTCGAAGAGCGAGGTCAGTCACAGCGCAGAGTTCCTGCATAGCACCCTGGCCCCGCCCACTGTCGTGCAGGAGTTGCAACACTCCAGTCTGGAGTGTTGCCAACACGTGTGTGGTGGTGAAAGCCTGTCCAGTGGCATAGCAAGCCTCGCCCATCAGAGCGGACGATAACTCACCTGGCGTGGACGGAAGATGCGGCTGATCACAACAGGCACCGTGCGGGCACAAGTGCACCGCAACCTCGCTCTCCACCTAAAGGAACACCACATACCCCCTGGCTGCACCGCCATCGAGAGTGGCGAGGGGCGAAGAGCCTGGGCGCAGGTGTGATGAGTAAGGGGCTCCCCACGATCTGGTAAGCTCTTAGTGCACCTCCGGGAAGAATGGCACTGGGAGAGAGCGCATACATGACTCCCAGAAACCAATCATGCAGCCGCGAAGGGTCGGCTGAAGGCATTCGTGGTACCTCCAGACCAATTCCTAGCAATTCCTTGACTGAAACAGCCTGACCCTCTGATGCTGCCAAAGACATCTCATCCTCTCGGGGCGCCCCGAAGCACACACTCAGCCCCGTCACGGGGGGTGCAGTCTCCTCCAGGAGGACCACAGGACTACGCGGTGCATCAGAAGTCCGCACGGCTGTTACCCCGGATGGAACATTCTGAAAGCTCACCTGGAAGTTCCCCTGGCGCCTCGCCGCAGCGAACGAGAGGCAGGACTTCAATGTAGCCATGGTCATACGCTCGCAATGAACGCGTTGACCATCCGCAAAAGCTGTCTCAGCGTGCACTCAGCACAGACACGTGAGACAACGATCATATCCATCCAAAGAGGTGAGGAAACTCCGCATCCAGAAATGCACGGCCGGTTTGACATTCCGGAGAACGCTTCACCAACCGTGGGAAAATTCGCTCTTTCTCCCGGTTTCCCAGGGAAGATCTAACGCATCAACTCTGTGCACTCCGAGGTCTTTTCACTGGATGTGCAAGATGACTGGCACACAAGCCTTTAAAAAGGCTACCAGCCCACAGGATTCGCTGACAGCCGCCCAGATGAAACGCTGTCATACGAGACAGCAGGAAAGCAGGAACTCTTAAAATCAGGACTGTTCCTCGATCGTTCTCCAGAACTCGCAGAGGGGGTTTCCTGTAGCAGCTCCGATGGTGAAGGCTCTGAAGTGAAAATCTGCAGGTGCGTTCCTCTCGTGCCCTCTTATACTCACACAGTGATGAGGTGCACCTGAGCGCAATCAAATGCACGCCAATATTCATTGGCCTTTTGTTTAAAGCTCAAAGGCAATTGGTTTCTCTTTTGAGTTCCCATATGTAACGTCAAAGTGATTTGACTGACCCTATTAGTTCTATTAGTTATTAGCACCCCAAACGCAACAACTTGATCCTCCATCACAATGTGAATTTAATATAAACATGCACAATTATATTTATTGGCAACATTTTCCTGCTAACACTTGTTTTTTAATGGGAATGCAATTGATTTGTTCAAAACAACACTGATTTGACCAATTGGATTACGCTAACGTTACACTTCACCTGGTAGGTGTCAAATCTCTGCACGTTACAGCGTCATTGGCAGGGCAGCCAGTGCGAATTTAGGTGGTTGGAGCTAAACTCTGCAGGACATCGGCACTCTAGGACTGACGTTACCGACCCCTGTTCTGTAGCGTGACTTTGAAAACCCCCTTTTGCAATCCTTATTTTTAAGTGTTGTATTTGAAATAATGCGGCTGTGATAAGATACATTTCAGTACAGTTGTAAGTGAAAGATCAATTTAATGCACCTTAATGCAACAGATAAAAAAAAGCTAAAAACAAGCAGAGACAGCAAGCTTAAATGAAGATTGTGAAGCTTGGTGATGCTGTCTCCCCTATGGAGCTATATCATGGAAAGGGTGAGAAACATGAGCTTGCCTTAGGCACAAAACCACCATCCTTAAATTCTGACACCAACAGATTTGCTGAATGATTCATTGTTGGGGCTCAGAGGAATTTCGCTCTGCTTTTGCATTTTTAAAATCTTCAATCTGCTGTGAGCTGAAAAAGCCCACACTTAACAATGGATTGATCCCTTCCGCTTGAGCGGTCCTCTAACATTTCAGTGATTGATCAGAGGCTAACCTTCCATCATTCATACTGCAGCCTGCGTGATAATGCAAACTAAACACACATACATGATTAATAATTAAGATAGAGCATTGATGGGGCATTAAAATGCCTCTCCGGGGAAGCATTTATCAGCGCTTCTCACTGATCACGATGGCATTTCTCCTTTTGGTTTGCTTCTGACAAGTCAACTGGACAAAATGGCTCAGCTAGAATCATATATTCCACAGCAAATTGATTTAATGCAAGGAGCTCATGTGTGTGTTAATGCCTAGAGACTTCACACTGGCTGTAAATCTTTTAAAAGGGCTAAATTAAGTTTTTGTTGCTGCACTATCTGTACAGGAGTATTGTTTTCACTTGGTATTTTCCATGAGTTCTGCTTTGTTTTTGAAGCATTAAAGCATTGTTTTAAAGCATTAGAGGCACAAATTGCACATTTACACAAGGGAAATTATTAGATATGTGAGAAAAAACTTTAACATGTCATCTCGTAATGTCATTATAACAAATTTATGTGAAAAATATAGCATCTTTTACTGGAAAATAAACACTTTTTCTTTATTTCTTGGCCAGCAAATAATCAGTAAAGTGATTATTGCCTATGAGATTGTAATGTCTGTGATTTTAGTTCTAATATAATATCTGACAAGCAGCCCCAGTATCACAGATGTGATAACTTAAGTGAGCCATGAACTATATATTCAAAATATTTCATTATGAATTAAGTTTATTTTGTGGTTTAAATAACTTACTCAGCGACAGGCATGTTTGGATTGTCAAAATATTAGACAGACTTTTGAAAATGAAGTTTTTTTTTGTTTGTTTGTTTGTTTGTTTACCAGAATAGAATAATTGCCCAAAGTTTCTTTGATAAGAACAAACCCAATCGGTAACACTTTATTTTGATGGTCGCTTTTGAACAATCTGATGACAATAAGTAGCTTTGCACCTACATGTCAATTAACTCTCATTAGAATATTAGTACCTTCTCTAGTTATTATCTGCTTACTCTGTTTTGTGATGGTCTCCCAAAAGACGCTCTACTGACTATAAGTAACTTTGCAAGTAGATATCAACTTATTCTAACCCTAACCCTACCAGTCTATTAATACTCTTCTAGCACTCTATTGAGAGTTAGTAGATATGTAGGTTCAATGCTACTTATAATCAACAGAATACGTTAAAGGGACCACCAAAATAAAGTGAAACCGAACAATCTTTTATTTAAACCTATGAAAATGCTGATCCTGCATCCTTACAGGAAATTTTCCATTTTTAACCTTTAGGTGAATTTTAATAAGTTAAAATTCTATAACCATTATTAAAAATAACATGGCTTGGCAAATGTTATGTTTGAATCAGAACTGTCCCTGGTGCACTGGGCACCATGCTTTGAGTACCAAAGGGCACACCCATACCCCTCCCCCTGGAATGCAATTGTGAACATAGGGAGCCCGCGTTAGGTAAGGACAACCCTGGTTTGGATAATGTGTTCTTCTGGCATTAAAAAAATCCTCTTCTTCTTTGCACTCTCTGTTCTCTGTGGTGCCTCCTCCTAGTAATGACAATTCCAGCCCTTTCAAGTTTAAAATGGTTTAAAACATGCTTTTTGGAGCATTAAATAATGGCACTAATACCAGTAATCTGACGAGTGCAAGCGTTAGTAAATCAAGCTTTCCTCCTATAAATGTCTGAAATGAAAAATTCCAACAAATGCAAAAGGTCAGATGCAAATATAACTGTGTTCCTGCATTTCAGCATTAATTTGTCACTTGTGTTTTTAGTAAAGAGACAGTAATGCTTTATTGGGTGGTAGTTCTGCTAGCTTGATAAACATACTACAGCTGGTTCAAAATGCAACAGCTAGAGTCCTTACTAGAACCAGGAAGTATGAGTATATTAGCCCGGTTACCCTTTCAGTCAAATCACTTTGATGTTACATGTGGGAACTCACTAGAGAGACCAATTGCATTTGAGCTTCATATAAAAGGCCTATGAATATTGCGGTGCACTGACTGCATTCAGGTGCACCTCATCACTATGTGAGTATAGAAAGGCATGAATGCAGTGCACATGAAGCTTTTCGCTTCAGAGCATTCGCTGTTCCTGAGCTGGAGACCCCCTTGGCTTTCGTTTGGAAGTTTGAGTGGAGCATCGTTGAAAAAGAGTTCCTGCAATCTCTGTGGGGTTGGCACCTCTGTGTTGGTTAGACCTTTGAGTGTCCGTGATAGGTCTTCCCTGGGCAATCCAGGACTAAAGAGCAATTTCTCATGGTTGGTGAAGCGTTTTCCGGAATGTCGATCCGGCCATGCGTTTCTGGGTGTGGGATTTTCTCACCTCATCGGATGGACACGATCACTGCCTCACATGTCTGGGCCGAGAACACACTGAGGCGGCTTTCGTGGACGGATCATGCACTCATTTTGAGGACCCGCCTCTCATTCATGAGACGGCTCCCCTCGCGTCTTTCCCGTGGCAGATCGTTGGACTGTAGTTTTGGGACTGCTGCACCGAGGCGCTTGGGGGACCTTCAGGCCTCCAAAGCCCCGCGGACTTCTGTCGCACCAATAACAGGGCATCCTTCCAGCTGCAGCCGCGGTGACGCCACTGTGCTTGCTTCATATGAGACCACTTCAGCGTTGGTTACACAATCGAGTCCCGAGATGGGCGTGGCACACTCCGGATTGGCGTTTCCCCACAGTGTCCCCGCAGTGCCCACTAGCCTATTAAATATTCCTAATTTAATTTAACCGCCTCTGCATGAATACCTTTGTCTCACTCTTCTCAGTATCTAGTTACGCATGATCCCCCTCTACGCCTTTTTCTTCGCACCTTCAAAGGGGGGCCAACAGGACAGCTGAGCTCCCGGCTCGCTTACCGGATAGCACACCAAATTTGCTTATTTAATTCAATGAAGAAGTGCGAATTCGTGAATCTATCGAAATCCTTTTTTTATGTTTATTTCAATGTTTATATCAAAACATTGGCTGCTTTGATCACTTTTTTACGGTGGCCGAGAGAGCTCAACGCGCTGTAATTTAAAAAAAAACACATGCAAACAGAAACAAACGGCTGCAACTTAAAAAACATCTTCATCAATTTGACAACACAGGCGCTGCAAACACACTAACGCGCTGCAAACACACGAACCACAATGGAAATGTTTCAGGGGGACCTCAAAAAGTGACAAACCCATCTGGGACCTGATTATTTGTTCAGTGGATTTTGGTCAGAGCAGAGGTGTTGTCGCTGAACTAAAAGGTGAAAGGTGTTTATTTTAACAACATGATCATACGATTCATTGGTCTTTTGGATATTATTAGACTAATCTGACGAGTCACACAC
>JAUMHP010000062.1:3607666-3618562 GCA_032361065.1 Enteromius trimaculatus | reverse complement strand
CAAAGACTCGAAGGCGATTGGTCTCTCATGCGAGATCCCATATGTAACGTCGAAGTGAACTCGACTGAAGGGGAACCATAGCACACCAGCTGCTTGTTAAAAGAATACTCAAAAGAAAATCTTACAATTGCCATCCCAAAGCCCAGAACTTTCTGCAATTAAGAGAAAAATGTCAGAATGTCAATATTGTGGTGTGGATAAACTGAAAATCTTTGATGCCTGAAACTTGGAAGAAACTTTGGCCAGCTGTTACAGAAACTTCATGCCCAGAGGTAGCTACTCTATACAGAGCAAATGTTTTAGCATTCCAAATCCTAAAAAAGAGAAAAATAAATAACATTTTTTTGCAAAATAAACATCATTTGATGTGATATTGTTATATAATACAACGTATAAGTGTCTAAATGTATTTAGGGCCACTGTCTTATACCCAGTGATCAGCTCTGGGAACTGGAGTCTGTTTGGCAGAGGTTTCATGGCTAGTGGGATGCGGAATCGTCAGAGGCACAGTGACGATTTGGGAAAGACTTTCAGCAGTTGAGTCTAATGAGAGCGGACAACCATGTGCAAAGCTTCTCTTAGGCTGAGGGAACAAGCTGACAGCTGACAAAGCAGTCGGAGAGACATCACCAACACAACCAGTCCACTGACCTCAGCTCCAGCTGAAATGAAGATTTGTTTTAAGCTGAGGTTCTTTCAGGTGCCCTTCCTGTGGTTGACCGGTGATGCCCAGCCCATTCATATGAATGAAAAGTCATCAAATGCAAGAAGCTGGAGTTGTGATATTTATGAGAATCATATAGAAAGTCCCCATATGAACATTTTTTACAGGTGTATATCAGTGTTACATTCCCTAGTGTATTTGTTTTGTCTGTTGTTTTTGTCTTTTTGGTATTGTGATGTTTCGTTCCCCATTTATCTCCTCACCTTTTCTCTCTCTTAGAGCAGGTTCATCAGATTGGTTGTCCAGAGTTCACTATATCCTCCAATGGCCTTGGATCTGTCATCATAAAAGGGGCTGGGTTCCCTTGGCTTTTGTCATTCGTCCGGTTTCCAGCCAGTGGGCGACTGTCCATTTTCCGCTGATCGCGTTTTTGTCTTTCAGCCTTGTTGCATTTAGTTTTTTTCCTGTTTTTCGAGGAGTATTTGTTAGCCTGATGTCGCCTTTGTTAGCTATAATCTTTGAACTCTGGGAAGGAGTGACGACCATTTTTGTATTTTTAGCGCCAAAGCTTATGGTCTCATTTCTACATTTTTTGTTTGGTAGTTAGATTATTTTGGGGTTTAGCCATTACAATTCTTTTTGCTTTTGATAAGTTATTTCTTTTGGAGTCACTCAGTTTTTCACTCAGTTCTTTTGGAGTCACTCAGTTTTTCTCCTTCCGAAATTAGTTTTTAAATATAATTTTGTGTTTGTATGTTTGTGTGTTCCTTAACAATTCCTTGCTGCCATCAAAGCAAAATCAAGAAAGAGCTGCATTGTCATCCGGGAAAAGCTTAATCTAAAATATAAACAGATGCGCCACACACTATTTTACCAAGCAATGAATGAAGTATGGTTGAACACAGTATGTGTCTGTCTGCCACAGTATGAGGGACTGTGAATGATGTGACCTTAAGTCTGTGTCTTCATCATTAATCTTATGCTCATTAGAACACATTTTAATTTAGATTATCTTTCTTTATCATTTAATTAATATTACTTTTAAAAGTAGCATTTAATAACATGCATTTTTCACAAGTTGTTTCATCTTCTATTTGGAGAAAAAATCAAATGAAATTGGATTTTAATAATGATGATTAAAAAATAAATAAATAAAATAAAATTCTCACTATAGTTCTTAACCAGCTGTTATAATTCGGTTTAATGAATATGTTTGGTTGCATTATACAATAAAATCATAAAAATAATTTAATTCCCAACCTTGAGATATCTGATATATTTAAGGGTCAGTAACAGCTGTAGACATTTTATGATTTACTCGTGACTTGAATATGTGTGGAGCACAACTGATTTGTAAAAAAGAAGACAAGGTCAGATCATATCAGATCAGATCAGTGTGACCGTCCTCGGTCCTCCTGATGTAACATCTGTATTATGAGAGAGAGCTTCTATTAAGATTTTCATGATACAACAAGAGCATGTTAACATTGCTGTTAGTTGTTAGTCGAAAAGCACATTAAGGGCACACATTGTTGGATTCACTCTGAATTATCTTTTGCAATAGATTAACAATCTTTTTTGAATGGCACACACACACATTCATTAAAGTTTATGTTTACTTAGCTTGTTCCATTTAGTTATATATCTTATGCTTCAAAGTGACTTAAATGAAGACCAATATAAAAGCAGTTCATACTTGGGAAACATAAAGGGCTGTTTTACACTGCATGGGTAAGTAGTGCATATTTATTTTGGTGCTGTAGATAAGCCAGATACAAAATTAAGGCTGTTCAGTATATGTCTGCGTAAGCAATGGAAATTTACCTCAATTCTTTTTCTTTTACTGGGGTACTATATTATTTCTCATACTATATGTATGATTCTTATACTTCAGTGTTGTAAGTTAAAAATGGAAATTGTGTAGTTTGTATGCTTCAAATCCATAAAATAAATAAAAGCAAGGGAGAATTTGCTCAGAGACTATAATAAATGTAATGGAAAATGGAAAAATTGGGGAGAAAAGAGGAAAGATGTTTCTGATGATGAATAATTATTATGTTATGCATCACTGCTTTTATGCAGGAACAACTCTTAATGATGATGTTGGCAGAAAGCATGTCGATTTTTCTTAATATGCTTCATTATGACAATATTAACTATTATTTCTCATATTTCTAATTACTCATATTTCTACATTAAGAATTTTAATAACATTACTATGCTCAATAAGCCGATTAGGTGATTTTTCAGTAGCTATACTAATGACAGGTTTGTGCAGTCAGTGGACCAAAGAGGGCTATATGAACACTGGCATACATTCAACTAAACATATCAGTGGAAACACTGGGCCTATCTATTATAAAGTTGATGATAAAGAGTGATCTAGCATTCTGACGACATGCCATGGAATGCCTTGGAACCTCAAAAGAAAGGAAAAATAACATTCTTGCAAATCAACTTTTGTTCAGTGAAACTTGTCAGAGCTGTTTAACTTCAAATTTCTCTGATTTTTACAATGCCTGTTTCAGTCACACTCTTGCTCTCAAGTCAAATCAAATCACAACAACAAAAAACTCTTAGTGGATGTAGGTACTTGAAAGAATGCTTGCTATCGCTATTCACTCTGCAGGCTTACATTTAAACTTTCATTGGATGAAAAGCCCAAACTGACATTACTTGTTGAGTAAGTGTTGATGTTTTGGAATACTCAAAACACAGCACACACACATTATATCAATGCTATATTACAGTATTTATATTTATATCAATACTTTGTCCTCCAATTTGAACAGATTTTTCAATGAGCTTGTCAAAATGCAGGCCTTTATTGCTTTTTTGATGAAAAATCCATGCAATGCTACTTATAAATAAGCAAAAATTACACATTTTATTAGGCAGAAAAAATTGCCGCTGCCCACTTTTTTGGACATCCTTCATGTTTAGGAGCGTGCCCCTGACACCTTAAAATGCTGCCTACTTTGCTGCTCATTAGGTTTTGAAACAGAGCCACTTTTATCCGAAAGCAATTCACGTTTTCATGATAATTTGAACATTACACCACAGGTTGCTCTATAACAACCAATAGCAGAGGAAACGCTGTGGTGGTGAAAATTGTGTTCAATGAGACTGTGTGGGTTGGATTAACATATTCAGGAAGATTGAGTGGATTTATGGAAAATTCAACAGACAGTAATTCTGGTAAACACACACTAAAAGAGAAATACCCATTTAACATTGAAATAAACAAAGCAATCATGGCATATGATTTACATTTAAGTACTGTTAAGCCTTAGTCAATCTGCAAATCTTGATGAACTGATGTGATTAATACAAAAAAGTTAATCAAAGCATGACATAATGCATGGCAACATCGTTTGAAGCAATTCTTATTGATCATGCAAATCCTCCTCATAAAATGGGATTAAAAAAAACTTATGACTCTCGCCAGTGACATCGTCACTGCACAAATTACACACATAAGAAGCAGCTTCAAAGAAAACAACCCCAATACATATCAGTGTCTCACCTCGCACCAGTCTAAAAAACAATCCATTCTGTTACTCTGGCTCTTCATATTTCCCATTCTGTCTGTGTGAATCTCGCTTCCTCTCAGTCAGGAATTCTGGGAGGCTGGATAATCCCTCAACATGTCACACTCACATGAGCATGTAACTCAGGTTGAGAGAGCACTTCAGTGTGTTCCTCTGTGATGAATCCCAGCTTAGTTCATCTCGAAGACATGAACTGACTTCTCCTGTGGGAACGGTGCGATCTGAGAAACCCAACAGAGCCAGTCCAGTACATCTCAACTAGTTCTTCACAGCTAATCTGGTCTCATTACACACCGATACTGTCTTTACATTATATGAATGTATGTATCAAAGTTGCATTTTTAAAAAGAAAGAAAAATATGAAAAGTAGTTTGTTAGGTCTCAGATGTCACTTGGAATGACTTTTAAACATACATCACAATATAAATTTGCCAGTTATTATTTTGGAATAAATGTAAAAGGCTTAAAAAACATTACATTACAGAGATTCATACTTGGCTTTAAGAAACAGAATATTGATCAGATTGTTAATGTGAAACACACACATATGCTATAAATATGGGTAAAGATTATTGATGCTTTCAAGAAAATACAACTTTTTTTTTTTAATTCTAAAATGTTTCTTTCAATGTTACTTGCGATTTCTTTGTACTTGTACAAATTGATTTTTAATCAAAAAAATAAATAAATAAATCAAATAAGGCAGAAAAGAGTTGTTAGGCTTTACTCTTAATTACTTTCTTTATAAGCTGTTCAACAATGTGTTATTGACTTGATAAACAGAAATAATAGGACTCATTATAATTGCCTCTTAACCTTGTGTTATTTCATGTTATTTTGGGAACAGGATTCACAATGGGATTATTCTAATTCAGGGCTACCCATCCATTGCAAATTGATTCTTATATATTATAGGTCACACAAGAATGCCACCCAAAGCAGACTGCCAGCTGTGTTCTCTCGTAATGAGAAGAGGATGAGAATGAACAAGATTTTTCTTTTTTTTTTTATTTATGTGGAAAATTATCTTAGTCTCTGACTACATGACTACTTGCCAAATGCTGTTGAGACCGCTCAACTATACTGCATAAAATGAAGGAATATAACTATGGAGGACAATATAAATAAATATAAAATATAAATGAATAAATAAATAAATTAATTAATAAAATACATAAATGCAGAAATGAATTGACAAATAAAGGTAGAAATAATTAAATAAATGTAGAAATACATCAATAATTAATTGTACTATTTGGTACCATTTGTGTTATAATACAATCATTTCTACATTTATTTTTACATTTATGCATTTCTACATTTATTTAATTATGTGTCCATATGTTAATAAGGTGGGCGGTCCTAACCTCTCTCAAAGCAGGATTGGTTAAAGAGGATTGTTATCATTATGGGTGTACTACTGTGGATACTACTGTGGAAAATTGCTTATGATTTGCGTTTAATAGCAACTGTGGTAGATCCACCAAGCCTTCTTTTTCTGTTCAAACCTTCTGTTTCGTTTGGAACATGTAGAATGAATTAATTATCAGCTGAGTGCTGATATGTATTTAGACCTGTGATCCAGCCGTGTTCGCTGGTCTTCAAGATGCAGCAGGCCAGCTTCACGTGCGCTTAAAACACAGCGGTCAGCCGTGTCTTGAAAATACACAGTCAAGAAGGGTTTTTTTTAAATTTGTTTGTTTTTTGTCTTGTGCATCTAATCGCACACTATGGGCGCTGGGAGCTCTTAAAATGGATTTAAAGACACTGTCACAATGGCATCATAACACCAACCTTACACCTAAACCTATACCTCTTACAGAAAACTTTCTGCTAATTCAGATTTTGATGTCATGTTTGTCGTTTTGTACTGTTCGTACAAAAAAGTTGCTTGTGTGCTGAGAGGGAAACAGGGGAACTGAATTCACTGGAACACCGCCCAGATAGCACTTGCAAAGTTTGAATTACCAAGGAAGCAAGTCCAGACTTTTTCTACTTGATATTAAGAAACATCTCGGTTAAGTATGTAACCCAATGTATGACCAATCTACTTTGCGTATATGAAAACACGCCAATTGGCATGTGCTGATTAACATCCAGCTGCAGCTGATTGCAGCGTGAGTATAAACAAGCAGCGGATGTGGATCCTCAAGGGTACCCCACATGGGGCCCCAGCGGCTCTCACAGGATTCATCGCATAGAGGGCCTGGCGCCAGATGCTCCGCAACATCCGGTTTCCAAAGGGGAACGGAGGAACTCGACAGGGTCTACTTTCAGTGTGAGTCGGCCAAGCCGACCGAAACCGGGCCACTCAGTGCCTCTACCTGTTCGAGGTGAGAACACAGGAGGATACAGGTTCCACACGAAGGCCATAGAATCTAATAAACGTGTTAGTGGTCGCCCACCCCACAGCTCTACAAATATCCGCCAGCAAGGCACCATGTGCCAACGCCCAGGATGATACCACACTTCTTGTTGAGTGGGCTCGTACACTGAGGGGGCAGGGCACCCCCTCTGCTTGGTAGGTCCGGGTGATCCAGTGGGCCATCCTCTGCTTGGAGACGGCATTTTCCTTCTGCCAGCCTCTGTGACAGACAAAGAGCTGGTCTGAGGTCCTGGAGCTTTCGGTCCGGTCAACGTAACATCTTAATGCTCGGCCGGGAAATTTCAACAGCAACGCTGGGTCTGCCTCCTCCGAGGGCAGCACTTGGAGGTTCACCACTTGGTCTCTAAATGGAGTTGAGGGAACCTTGGGCAACTTCAGCTCAACTGCTGGCAGATGGACAAATGGGACCTGTCGCAGTGCTCTCAGCATGAGAAACAGGTCCCAGGAGGGTATCATAGGGGGCCATGGAAGGTTTAACCTTCTGGCCCCCTCTAAGGAGCTTGATGACCATACCTGCCGTCTGCGGGGTCATGGTTTGCAGCGATAGCAGCCACGTAGACTTTGAGGGTGTAAGGTGATAGCCTTCGCTTCAACCTTTGCTGCAAGAACAGGAGCATAACTCTGATCGGGCATCTTTGGGGGTCTTGTTGAGAAGACGAACAGGTGGGGTAGGTCACCTAGAACCTCCACGTCCCGTCCAGGGACCAGACATTGAGTTTCCAGAGGTCTGTATGCGGGTGCCAAAGGGGGCCCCGTCTTTGAGGTCCTTCCTCAGAGGAATGGGCCAAGGAGGGGCTGTCACAAGGAGCATGTGGCCTGGCTTGACCGCAGTCAGTTCGTTCTTTACAGAAACGGTTGTTCTGACTGGTCTTTTAACTAATCCTGCATCAGGAGACGTTAAGATTGCCTTCTTATTAACATGCGGACACAGAAATACAGAAATAATAAATGAAGAAATCTATAAATAAATGCAGAAATTCATAAATGTATTAAATGTATTATAAAACAAAGGGTACAAAATAGTACAATTTAAAACAACAATTTTAACAAAATGATGTGTTTATTTATACTTATATGAATTTATTTATTCATGTCTACATTTATTCATTCATTTTTTATTACCATTCATTCATTCATTTATTGCATTTCTACATTTATTTAAGTATTTCTTCAATTATTTGTGAATTTATTTCTGCATTTATGTATTTATTTATTTATTTATTTGTACTTTCTAAGAATCCCTCCCTACAAACAGAAAAAAAAATTCCAACATATTAATCTAATCATGTCATCATAATGCTAATTGGATAAACACCAAACTAGAAACTTTATTTAATTGTTGATTGTTCCTTTATTGTTTTTTTAATTAATTTGATCTGCATGGTTACACTTTAAGGGAACATCTAAGGATGTTAAGTTAAATAACATTCTTAATTTAATTTATATTTTGTTATTATTTACAGAACAGTTCAAAACCCTTTCCTACAGGGAAAAAGGTAAGTCTTAAAAAAGTGTACACACAAACCCATACACTGGTAAAGCATATATAGCAATACAATTAAATATTTTGTGATTAATAATTTTAAAATTAAAGGTTAGCTGTTTAACAAACACTGTAAAAAGTGATCCAGTTTTAACAGTAAAAACTCGTTAAATGGTTAATGGTAAATTCAAACACCGTAAAATGACATTCCCAAAATTCCCTTTGTTGCATTTTACATTTTGTTTGAATTATATGTTTTTTCTTTTTTTGTGTGTTAGTTATGTTTATTAGGGTTGTATTTTACATGTAATGTTGTTAAATAAATGTTTATTGCACATTGTAAATGACATAGAGCACCTTCTGTTACTATTTAAAAGCTACTTGTGATGAGCTTTGGTTCATCATGTGACTTTCTCATCACCCCCTGCATTTGATATTTATCAGTGTATTCCAAAGGCACAAAATAGAGATATCAGATATTTCCTGAAAAAAATATCCCTTGGTTGCTGATTGGTTGCTTGGAATGTTGTTCCAGGAGCATCTTTTCTTGGTGAAATCACACTCACCATACTCCTATGGATGGTGTGTTTGATGAATTTGCTACACAAACTTTATCTTGCGAAGTGAAAGCCACACACTTCAAATATATTATTTAGTAACCAAATAATACAATATACTACAATATAATGAAATATTTTGTGATTAATTATTTTAAAATGAAAGTTTATTCACACATATATTTAATCATAGTACTTTTTTGCCACATAATGATAGTTGTGGCACAAGCTAAATGGGTTACGCTTACCATCCAAACTTTGACTCTTTGTAAGGAACACAACAGAAGCCTCTAAAGGTGTTGTTGTCTAGCTCTGAACACACCGCAGGGGGATCTCACACACTTTCATCTCAGGTAACTGTGCTTAGAGGCAAGAGAAGTGCTGAAAAGAGTTTTTGGAACTACTGCACTTGTTCCAATTTGCAGGGGTTCCACTTAACTAAAAAAATATTTTTCCTCTCTATGCATAATAATTAATACTGTTCACAGCTGCCAATTTGCCATCTGCTGCCATCAAAAATTCTGAAAACTAATGAGTTACTGAACTGTCTTAAAGTGAACGTGTTTGAATTGCTCGTCCCAGGTATTGGCATTCTGTAGTAATCCATTTTATTTTTTTTTATTTTAAGTTAGAAATGTATGTGTTTTAAAATCTGTTCAGATTTTTAGAGTTGCATTGTGTATTCATGCCTTTTTTACTTTTTATTTTAAACTTTATAGGAATTATATAACAAAAGACGATGACCTGCTAGATTTTTTAACTGTCATATTCTGTTCATTATAACATTCAGAGCCTCTCAGGAAGTCTTTGAAGGGTGATTACATCATAAAAAAATTAATTAAATTGCATTTGTCCACACTAAACTTAACAGCACGCTGGTCAGATGTTTCTGTGACCTTTGACTTCTAACACTCAACAACAACAAAAAAATACTTTCCTTCTGGGGTGGCTGAACCTTCTGCATGCCTTATACTCAGAGAGAAGAAACCGAATACATGCTCTTGGCAGTAAACACCATTTTTGTACAGATTCTCACACAAGCGGTTTTACATATTGACAACCTCTCTCAAAGTCATCAACCTTTTTATTTGTAGGTCTGTGAAATGCATTCATCAACATTTGCCTGCAAACCAAGAACATGCTAAAAATAAATCATTTTCTTTTTCGTTTTGTATTCCAAAGCAGAGACTTCAGTCAGAAAGGCAATTAAAAGGAACAGGCTTTTTTTGCCTTTACAGCTGCATGGGCTAATTTGGCAGAAACCTTGACTTACAGCAGTTCTTCTCTTCTGCGCTCTTGTTACTAAGCAGATAGTCTTTAATTGTGCTTAAATGAGTCTTGACACCAAAATTGTTGAAGGAAGGATAATTTTGAAAGAAGCAGAAAAGAATGAGACTCCCCCCACCCCCAATAAATTAAGCTGGATTCATATTCTTTTTGAGTATTGTTGAGTTGAATGCTGATGTGATTTGGAATAGTCATGCAATATGGAATTGAATATAAAATTAAGTCTATTATTTACAGTGCAAGTTAACCCTCTGAGGTCGGCCGTCACGCCAGCGTGATTTGGGCCTTTTTTTCTTATCAGTGCAAAAGACATATTGGTCACACAAGTAAGTGTTATACACCATTCAAATCTGTTAAATATCTACTTTTTGAGTTCACTCTCAGTAACAACAAAAGTGTGTGCTTTTGCAAAATAAGGAAAACAAAAAGTGTGCGTGATTTTTCTTTGTTCTCTCCGTGAACTGTTTTTAAAAAGCCGTCACTAAAATGAAGACACATATCTATAGAAAGCTTGAAGTGCCTGCTTTTAAATGTAGTTTAAACTACGGAACAGAGCAAGCAACAATGACGACAGTATGATATTGTTTTAAGTTAAACCCACAGCAGGAGGAGATGGGGAAGGGGGTGGGTTGTTAGCAGCATACAGAAGAAGCAGCAAAGCAAGCAGATGAAAGCAGTGTTTAAATAGGGCGCTCTGATGTAATTTGCCAATTGCGAGCTTGGGTGCGTGATCAGCTGGGGGCTGGGTTTGAATTTTCCAATCAGCTAACGGCAGAGCTTGACTACGAGACCTGCCTGAACTAATGCAGGAAGCTTAATTAAGTGCACATTGCAGGTTGCACTAAGTGCAAATATTCTTTGTTAAAGTAATAAGTAACCAACACTACACTGAGTTCCCTTGTCTGTCGGTCACTATGACGTTATGTCGTGACGACAGACTGGGTCATTCAATTGGGAGCCCTGATTCG
>JAUMHP010000062.1:3594649-3606952 GCA_032361065.1 Enteromius trimaculatus | reverse complement strand
CTTGGATACTTGATGTAAGACATCATCAGATTTATTCCCAGGAAGACTTTCAGTTCTGGTTTTGTCAAACCAAAGTTCATCTTGCCTTTATACAATGCATACACATTTGACTTATAAACAATCATATCAAGGAGACTGTCAGGAAAAAGACTGTGAAATATCTCAATGGGCTCCTCTCCCTGAACATGAACAGTGTTCTGGCCCTGAAATGTCGGTGGCTTTCCCTCATAATCATTATCTTTTATCCTCCAAGTTCTTCTTTTCTCTTTCCCTTTACCTCCCTCAATCTCTTCTCCTGTTTCTCCCACTTCTGCAATATCTTCTTCTACTTCTCCCTTAGTCTCTTCTTCTAAATCACTTTCAATCTCAGTGTCCCTGCTCTTTATGTTTCTTGATGGCCTCTCTGGCTTATAATCACTGTCATTGTCACTGCATTCTGATCCACTTGATTCACTTGATTCTAGTATTTCTGTGACCACCCTGTATAATTATCTCCTCTCCTGTCTGTCCTGATCCTGTTTTTTTAGACCATAAATACATAAAACATAAACATACATAAAACAATGAAATTGCCCATGTGCGTGCACACACACACACACCATGCAAACTTATCACACTTATTTCACATACAATGTCAATTTTACTTCAGGGGAGACAATAAAGGCAAATGAAATGTAAAATAGCCTACTCCTACTTGTCTATGTGAGTCTGTAGATGTCAAACATTTGATTCCCTATGTTATGATTTAAGGAATTACGCAGTTATTTAAAATATAATCTGTAAAGTCTCTGTAAAAGCTATTGTAGGCTATCTGTCAACAAAATGAAACAATACTTTTAAATCTGGCATTATTTATTGTTTATATTGTCATTTTTAAATGCATGCAAATGAGTATATTTACAAAGGAAACGCCCAATTTGCATATTTGGACATAAAATACTGTAGTGGACACCATGCATGAAAGGGTTCAATGGAGCAGAAGAAAGCAATTAAATAAGAGGATTCTAGAAAAACAGTAATAATATCCACAAGTGTAGCTCGAGGGATGCAAAAGATACGCTAACTGATAAATGCTAATGAGCTGCACTCGCGGTTTTAAGAGTAAACGCGAACGATTAACAAACAGATAGGTTTGATATATACTATAAGAAATATCGAGGCAGTTAGTTTGTATATTTAGCACTAAAAACATCAGCTAGTAATAGACAGAAAAACAAGGCTACGGAGCTACAAACACACGCTACAAACTCACAGCAAACTCTCAGCAGGCAGGAGCAATCAGTGTGTTGCACTGTGTGAGGCAAATAATGGTCACACCACAAAACGATTCAGTTCGATACGACACAGTGGTGTCACTGTTTTCTATACAGCAAAAAAAAAGAGAGAGAATTTCTTAGATTTTTTTTTCACATTTGTATTTATTAAAACTAACATAACACTAACATGTTTTTTGTTTTGTTTAGTTTTTTTGAACAACAATGGAGCTATACTTCACATATCTTCTGGTGTTTCTTCTTAGCAGCAAATAAAACAAAACCTCCTTTATAACCAAAACCAAATTATCCTTATAAAAATTCTCCTTTTTTTAAGTTCAAATAGATGAGAGTGTCCACATTTTCTTCAGACAGCACAGATTGTCTTCAACACATGGGCCGCTATTGTGCTTCAGTTTTCAGAAGGTCACAATCTTTCTGTTCTTTGCTAGGAGTGCTAGGAGGGCTCAATAACATTTAGCATTTTCATAAAATCCACATTAAAATCCGCAGCTATAAATGTACCGATGGCTTTTACCGATCAATAGTTTTTAATGTGCGTCTTTCTAGTTTGCGTCTGTTTGTTGGTAAGAGAGTCAGTCAGCACGTTGCCTGTCACGTCGTTGGGGCTGCCTTGTTGAGTGTAGCACTGAAAACATTATATGAATTTGCGCATTGTTACACACCTAACATATATATATATATATATATTGGTTATATAGCAAACTGTTTGGATTATAATAGCTAAAAGAACCAATAATTATCAATATTAATTTATTAACAAATTTATGTATCACTGAACACAAGTCTATCTCAGGTATACATTCTACATTCTGTCTGAGGTAGACTTGTAAGCCATTCACACAGTTCTACTTGCGTTCTTGTATCTAATTATTGGTCCATGTAGACTGTCTTTTGAACATTTTTGAGCAAGGTATGGATAAATAATGCCTAGAATTGTTTTTTTATATTTATTTTGTGCACAGAAAAGGTCAGGAGCTGTCAGATTGGAAAAGTTGAGCAGGGGGAAGCTGTCTAGTCTGCTCTTTTCAAGAGTAAGTGCAATAGGTGACAAGAAAGTTATTCCCTATAGATAAATTATACGTCTTTGGCAACTTGCAGTTGAATTATTAACTTGCTCCAAGGCAAAAATACCACCCTGGTGGATGTAGTATATCCTGGTTATATTTCTATTACATATATTGTGTACGCAGTGCAAGTTCAGATGAATCTTGATTTCTACTTTTCAGGTTTTAACCAATGCATGCATATGCTCAGCCAGTGAAAGAGAACCAATGTGATGTCTGCAGGTCACAGTGATAGATGCACTACTTTAAGTTCCCGGCAAAGTACCGCCACATGAATAAATTATACAAATTACTTCTACCTTTCTTCAGTCTGCAAGTGATACAGCGAGGAAAGTCTGGTCCCTTACAGCAAGTGGTGTTGTTGCTAATCATAGCTACAGCATGTGAATGCTTTGCTTGTGTGAAAAGCTTTTGTGTCAGAAGCTGAATCAATGAATGTGTAAAAATGGCAAAAGACAATTGAAATATGCTGTAGTTTTAGAATGGAGCTCTAATAGCTGCGAGCATCTAGAGAACTGCTATACTGGTACATTAAATGGTGATTTAGCTGAGGTTGGTATCCTGGCAGCCTGTCATGGTCAACAGATGGAATGCATTTAATTCTCAGTTATTAAAATAAACCTGTTATTGGTCTTAATAGTTTGTTTTCGTAACTTGAAAACATTTCATTTGTAAATTAAAACAAAAAATATGAGATATAAAGAAACAGGATATATAGCAGTATTGTTGGCACATAAAAGATTAGGAAAAAAACAACAGATGCTTTTGTACAAGGTGAACTACAAAGGAGAGAAACCACACACTCATATGGTTACTTTTTCTGTTCTCTTTTAATGGGGAAAAATTACATCTGCATTTTGCTGAAACGTTTCTGAAACTTTTTACCTCTTTTGTTCAACTGTTTGTTATTAAAGTCAGTTGTTGGTTATTATCAGTTCAGCGTGAGTTTTTAACTCTTGTGAAAAGTCTTCCTGTATTATTATTATTACTATTTTTATTATTATTTTAAATAGATAGTTTATTTACGTTGCATTTTATAAAGCTCACACTGAACAACAATTTACCCGATTCTCAGTGCTACCAGAACTGCAGAAAGGCTTTAAATTTCCATAATTTTTGGTATTGACTTATATTTTGACACTACTCTCCACCCATTAAAAGTCAGTGTGACATCTGTGTTCATAAAAGAGTAGTGAGCATATTTGGGTCATATAACTGTGCACAAACTTCAATGCTTCATTGATTTATCATTAGTGCAGCTTATTTGAATAGTGTGGACGTCAGCAAGATTCTTTGAGAACCACTGCTGTAAGCTATATGTTGTTTTGTATGTAACTGTAATGTGTAACGTTTGACATATATTGCTGATCTGAGAAGAATGAGGAATAGAATGCAACCTATATAAGGAACACGGGGGAGTTGCAGCACTAATGTTTGATGTGACATTTATTGCCTGAGATACCATCTGTGAATAGTGTAAACATACACAGTCATGTATTCAGAAAAAAATGTTATTGCATAGACCTGTTCACCAAAAATCTCTTTAACTAAGTCTAAGATTATGAATAGAGATGAAAAGGAGTATTTGCTCATAAACTGGAATGTTTTACGGCAACCTTTTCAAACTTTTAATGAATAGTCCAATGCGATAATTGAATAGAAGATTTTAGAGGAGCAAAATTTCATGCTTGCTCCATTGCATCATACTGTAGCTGTCAAAAGATAAAGTGTCTGGAGAGGCTAAAACTATTGGTTATGTTCAAAGTGCAGAAAATTAGAGTTGTACATGGTATTTGAAAAGCAAGTAAGAAATTGTACCCTGGTAAGACTCGCTCTGTCTCCCATGATGGAAATCCATAAAATCCATTTAAAAAATCACAAGTATCTCCATCATAGGATGTAAGCTGTGTAATCTTGCCCCTGTCATGCTGGTTAGTTTCAAATGTGGTTTGACTCCCTGCTGACATAAGATGAGGAATGGTTCGCATGTAGCTTTTTTTTATTTTATTTTATATATCTTATCTATGGAAGCTCGTTTCCACCGCTGTATACAAAATAAAAAGCTTTATCTTGCAATTCTTACAATACTTTTTTCTCAGAAATGCATAATACAAACTAGCAATTCTAACTTACTGTATTTTCCAAGAATCCTAAGATATAAACTAGCAATTCTGAGAAAGTATCAAGTTTTTTATTGTTAAAAATTGCACTTTATAACTTGCAATTGCGAGTTTATGTCTAACAATTCTGAGAAGAAAGTCAGAATTGCGACTCACATAATTGTGGGTTTATATCACACAATTTTTACTTTTTTTTCATAATTACAAGTTTATTTCTCACAACTCTTTTACAACTCGGAATTGCAAGTTTATATAATGCAATTCTGACTTTTTTCATTTAATTGCGACTTTATATCTCAATTCTGGTGAATATTATTCAGTGGCGGAAACAGCTTCCATACTTCTATCTGCCAAAAAAAGGGGGCATTTTCAAAACACCGCCAGAAAAAACACTTTACTTAAAAAGTATGTACTTAATTTACATTTAAATAACCGAATTTACTTAAGTTAGTCAACTAAATGTGTTTATTTTTATTGTTTGCAACCACTTAATCATATATTTATATTTTAGTGTGCTTTTGGAACCATAACTGCATGTTTTTGCAATTAAATTAATTTTTATTATGTTTTAAATTTATATGAAATTAGGTTGTTTTTTTTTACTAACTTAGAGGGGTCATTAACTGAGAAATGAAAATCCCTCTTTTGACACATAAGAGGTCATTGCACGATAAACCTCCTGTAAGTTCAGAACTCTAAACTTTTTCATTAGTGTAAAAACAGCGTTTATTAATGCACACCTTTTTGCGCATGGCATGTTAATAACGAAAGACCAAACTATAAAGATAAAAGATGCTGTGCAGTGCCAAAATGTGAAAAGCCAGCCTTTGCATTTCCCTCCTTCTGATCCTAACATTAAGAAAGAGTGGATGAACTTTATTTCTAACAAAGTTGTAGACCGCATGGGTAAGCACTTGTTCCTTTGTTAACTTCATTCTCCTGTGGATTTGTTTATAAACAAAGCACAGTTCTATGCAATATCAAATATTGAAACTATGCTGTGCCGAGAAAATAAAAATAGTTTCAGTGGTTTTAAGAATGGCATGCTTGACTTTACCTTGAAATCTTGCTGCGTGTTCTTTCAGGTGAGAGTGAATCTTTATAGACAGAGTTTGGTCGTAAATTATACTAATTACTGACTGCAGGCATGTTCTTCCTCATCAACAACAATCCAGATTCATAGACATTAAAAAGAAAGGAACAACATTGTGTGCTGAGAATCTGACAGGTTTTTGCAAGTTGATTTCGTTGGTGCCGCAGCACATATAAGTGAACATTTATTTAGCAGATACTAATTATTATTAAATTATTATAAAATGTCTTATCCTTGGGCACATCCAGCTTGACAGTTCCTGTAGTTTCAGTTTTATCATCCATATTACAGAGACTGCCAGCACAATATTGCAGCAAATTTATCAAATGTTTACCTTAATAGAGCTGATAAAGTTATAGCAATGGCAGCAGTTCATTAACTGTGATGCATACACAACCTTTAATATTTCAATCGATTTTTTGTTCTGCTAAGATAGCTTAGCATTCAAATTTGTGATTTTAAATGATCACAATGCTTATATTAAATATAAGTATAAGTCAATGGCTATTCTCAACTGTTTGGTTAGCAACACACTTAAAATGTTCTTCTCTGTTCAGCAAAAGAAAGTCTAAAACAACTTAATGGTGAGTAAATGATAATTAAAATTTTGGGGTGAACTATCCCTTTAATATTTGTTTTTTTAAAAGAAAGTTCAAAGTTAAAAAATGGTCATCTCTAATATTATTGCTAAACAGAGAGTCAACAAAAATATAATTATATGTTCTCGGTCTTATTGTAAAAAAAAAAAAAAAAAAAGAAAAAAAGATTTTCTCTGTAATCTTTGATCAAAATGTTATAACTCTCTATTTATGAAATCACTTTTCTCTTTCACACACATTCCTATTCTTCTTCTTATTATTATTATTATTAATTTTAGCTGTTCTTCCCCAGCCTCTGAACTGCATGTAATTTTGCATGTAGCACTTATTTTCATGATCAAGTTTCAATAAAATGAAGTAAAATATTAAATATAAATAATGTATTAAATAATAAGTACATTTAAATTATTTACATTTTATATGGTTAAATATTACATGAAAAAAGTCAGGTCCAGCTAGATTTAGCTCATTAATTCTATGGCAGTGTAACAAACAAAATTGCTCTTACGCTTCAGTGAATCTAAAGGCGCAGAACTGTGAATAGCTGATCACATCAATAACAGCCAAAGATGCTTTATGATGTAGTTTATGTAATGCATCGAGCATTCAGCAAGCTTCCTGTAGCTTATGCAACATGTTCATTTTACCCTTTGATTTCTATCTGACTTGTCTCCCATAAACTTAGATCTGAGGCCAGACGGGTTGCCTTTACATCATTAGACTTTGATTGTGTTAATGCGTGAGCTGGGCACACCAGCCCTCGAAAAGATCATTAGTGACCTTTGCTACAGCAAGCATCATTATTATTATTGCTCATTCTTAAGGTTAGTGGTTAGTGTAAATCTCTAATGCGAAGTATTATATCATGGTGTATTTTCCGTGCTGTAGATATGAATGATATTACGAATCAGACTTATTTTAAAACTTATTGGACGATGCTAGAACATTTGCGTTGGGAATTTGTTTGACGTCACTATTTTGGGGTGAAAGCCTTAGTCTGACAGCAACACAGTTGGTATTTTTGCAAGCTCATTGAAGCATAATAATGTATTTTTCTCAGCTGATTTTCTAAAAACAAACAAACAAACAAAAAGCCTTTTAAATGCAGCTCAAATCCTTTGTATCTCCTGCAATGCATCTGCAGCAGAGAAACACAAAGTGCCATTCTGTGAAGTTTTGGTGGCAAATCCAAAGACACATACTTCAACAGCTGGCATTGTCTTGTCTGCAGTCATTATCTAGTGACAGTGGTAAACAGCTGCCACTAGCACCCAGTGGTGGACAGTAACAAAGTAGTTGTAATTCGTTACTGTACTTAACAACCTGCTATCAGGATCCCCTCTTCAACCGACCACTCACCCCTCATACTGACCTCGTCAGATGTTTGCACTGCACTGAGTCTGATCAATTTAAAGCATGTGCAGAGTAGCTTGCTGTGGTATTCACAAACATTTTAACATGTCTCTTTCCCAAGCAGTTGTTCCAACATCCTTTAAATCCACCTCCATTGTGCCAGTGGTGAAACACTCTAGCCCAACATGCCTGGACGACTACTGCCCTGTAGCACTCACACCCATCTTTATGAAGTGCTTTGAGCGGTTAGTCCTGGCACATCTGAAAAACTTTCTCCCACCGACCCACATCAGTTTGCTTATCGCAGCAATAGGAGCACAGGGAATGCAGTTTCCACAGCGCTGCACTCTGTACTCACACACCTGGACAATAAAAACACTTATGTATGAATGCTGTTTGTTGACTTCAGCTCAGCATCCAACACTGTCATACCCTCTAAGTTAATCACTAAACTTAAAGACCTGGACATTAATACCTCATTTTGCAACTGGATGATGGACTTTCTGACCAACAGACCACAGCATGTCAGGTCAGGCCACATCTGCTCCACCACCACCACACTCAACACTGCTGTACCACAGGGCTGTGTGCTGAGCCCCCTCCTCTATTCCCTGTTCACTCATGACTGCAGACCTGTATAAGGATCCAACTCTATCATCAAGTTTGCAGATGATACCACGGTGATCTGTCTCATCAGCAACAACGATGAGACTGCCTAGAGGGAGGAGGTCCAGTGGTTCTGGCCATGTGGTTTACAGACAATAACATGCTCCTTAACACCACCAAGACCAAGGAGCTTATTGTTGACTTCAGGAAGAAGAGAAGAAGCTCACATGATCCCATTCACATCAATGGGATGATTGTTGGACCACCAACACCTCCAGTCTCCAGTTTTCACCAGCGGGTGGTGAAAACTGCCCAGTGCATCAGAGGGACTCCACTTCCATCCATTGAGGACATCCAGACAAAACACTGTCTGCATAGAGCACCCTGTGTTCTTAAGGATTTTTCTCACCCTGCCCACAAACTGTTTTTTCTCCTGTCTTCAGGCAGACGCTTCAGGTTACCCTGGACAAGAACCAGCAGACTGAGGAACAGCTTCTTTCCCAAAGCTGTCTCCTTACTGAACTCTGCCCCTCACTGGCTTCTTTTCAATCATTGCACTACACTGTACATACCCACTTGTAAATGTACATATACATTGCACGTCACATTTGTAAATTTCTGATTATACATTTTTATACATGTCAATATGTCTGATATAGTAAATAACAACCTGTAAATAATGTTCGTATCTACTGCATATTCCTAATTACTAAAGCAACCTGTACATTGTTCATCTACTTGTAATTCCTGATTATAGTTAATACAAACTGTATATTATGTTCACATTACTGTACATCCATCTATAAATATTACCTAGTTTCTTCTTGTACATACCTTCTATAAGCACATTTATAACTTATACCTATATCCTGCACTTGCTGCTCATTGCACTGCTGGTTATACATAAACTGCACTTCGTTGCCTTGTACTTGTACGTGTGGAATGACAATAAAGTTGAATCTACTGTAATCTATTCTAATATCCCTAACGTATTTTGACTAGTGTAATTGGCATGATACAATTTAACCTGACTAATAATAAATTGTTGTATTTGATTTATCCTGGACTTTCTAGAAATAATTTTTCTAGAAGGTTAATGTATTACCACAATTCTGCACTCAGCATTGATCAGAGCAAAGTCACGATGGGTGAACCATGGGGATCATCATGAGGGGCTTCGGATCTCTGACAATCACTGTCCAGACACGGCGAAGTTCTGTGGTTATGGGGAAAATTTATTATAACAACTCTTCGTCCCCTAAGCTATCTAGAACTGACTGAGGTTGCGATTTTGGATTCGTTATTGGCCGAAGTGCAATTCCAACGCGATACCTGGTCCACCTTCTCTGAAGGCAGTGCTTGCAAACTCTTTGGGCTTGGCCAGGGAGTAAAACAACAGGACTCTTGGGAGGCAACAGGTTGACCTGGGCCTCCCCGAATCAACTCCAAATGAGCTGGATCATTCTGGGGTGGAGACGCCATTCTCCAGGAAGGGTTCATTCTTGTGAAAGCACATCAGCTGCACAATTCAGATCTCCTGGGACATGAATGGCCAGCAGTAATTCAATCCCAAATTAAACTTCCTGCGTTAGTACAGGCAGGTCTCATAGTCATAGTCATTCCTTTGAATGCTGCTGTTTACTTTGCTCGCAAGATCATTGAGGTCCCGGCTCCCCATTTTCCACCACCGCTTTCTTCAGTCGCCAAGAAAAACACGCAGAAAAGAAACGTTTAGCCAGCTTCTGTCTCTGGTGCACCCAAGCGGGTATAAGGTTCAGTACATTCAGTTCAGTCCGATCAAGCTTCCACGATCCAGAACAATGACCAAGTTTTGCCAGCTTTATCAAGTAGTAAATCCTTGATCATTGCCATAAACTCCAGGATCCAGGGTTTGGAATCTGTGTCAACATCAAGGATTCGTAATTCTTCACTTTCGTCAATTCAAAGTAGCTAAATCCAGAATGTCAATTTGCATATTCATTACGTCAGTGAGTCATATTATCTTGCGCTCTGTGGTCAATTCTTATTCAATGCACCCTAATTCTCATATAACTGTTTTCACTGACATATTTAATGGTTTCTGTGTCAGAAAACGGAATGAATATGAATGGTGATTGAATGCACCCCATTATCAGGCGTACTAAACTATTCTACCTTACAGATGTCATCTGGATTGAAATCATCATTTTATCGAGCCGCTGTCTGTTGAAACCAAGTTTACATATGATATGGACAATGGCTATGATGTGATTTGGCTGTATTTGCATGTAAAAATAGAGTTAAGGCAACATTATGTCTATTTCAACTGAAAGCTCTGCTCTCTCTCAGCAGCTCGCCGAACAGAACAGACAGAGAGAGGACTGCGCGTGCTGGGAAACAAGAGCTTGTGCTGGGAATCAAGAGCTCATGCTCGCACTGCTCTACCAGAGGCTCGCTGAGGTTTGTCGCTAGATTTTTTCGATAGTCACTTGGAGAAATGTAGCCAAGGGGTTCTGAAAAGTCGCTAAATATAGCAACAAGTCAACACTGCTCGAGCAACAGGTCGATGACATCATTCCTGCGACACTCCCGCGAAGGTCAATGGGAAGTATTGACACACAATTGTATGAGTTGTCCAACCTCAAATGTCTATTTATGTCTATAATGAATGAT
Source organism: Enteromius trimaculatus (assembly GCA_032361065.1). Taxonomy (NCBI): domain Eukaryota; kingdom Metazoa; phylum Chordata; class Actinopteri; order Cypriniformes; family Cyprinidae; genus Enteromius; species Enteromius trimaculatus. The sequence goes on along the minus strand of JAUMHP010000062.1, from coordinate 3,596,188 downwards.
CGATTAAGTTTCCAAACATAGTTCTTTGCCCGATAGTGTTAATAATCACCACATTTGCTGTTATGTAATCGCATAGGCTGTCATCACAATTGCGATATATAATCATGCAGCACTACCTTAGATGAAGGTTGCATATAAGTCTCAGATTCTGGTCTTTGCTCATAAATTATTGAAGATAACATATGATCCAAAGATGAGTTTCAAGATGAAGGCTTGCCAACATGAAGTTGTTCCTAACTTATGAAATGCAATCTTATTTGCAATGCAGAATGAGCCTTTTCACTGTTTTGGACACGCAGAGTCATGTTGGAGGTTCAATTCACAAGAATGTGTTGTTTTGGGCTTGTGGGAGCACATATGCTGTTTTTGCGCTTCTGAGCAGGGGAGGAGACTCTAAGGCAACATATGATCCAGGGCTTCTTTCTCGGTGAGAAAGGGCTTTTTGTTGAGTTTTAGAATGAGGACTTGCGAGCATGGGAGTTATTCCTGGCTTGTGGGTTCCATGTTGTTTGCGGTGCAGAATGAGCCTTTCACCGTTTATATGATGGAACACAAATTCTGGGCAAGGAAACAAAGGACTTTCTGAGATATCAGAGCAATTATTTATAAGGGATGCTCCTTATTAACGTATTAGATTAGGCATAACTTACAATCGTACTCGCTCTGGCAGATCACTATGTGCCATAGTCTGGCAAAGTACATTTTAAAATGTATGACTCTGCTTGATCTAACTTCAATTCCTCTGTGCTGCTTTTCCATAGCTGTTATGCCAGTCAGTGTTTCCCACACATAGATGAATCTGTGGCGGAGCGCCTATTTAAAGGTTTGCTTCGCCAATTTCGGAGCCGCGAGCTTCACGTGAACACCGAGTGCGTAGTGCTCACGTATCCGCCGAGTACAGCCTCACCGCGGCTAGTTATTCTGACACCTGCCGCTGCCTCCTGATGTCTATGTAGTGGTTAAACATGAGGTAAAATTCGTTTTGGGTAGATCTCATAGGCAAAGTCTGGTTTAATGAATCTATTATGTATTTCCTTTTTATTCCTGTTTTTATGAAAGTATGAAGATGTATCAGAGATTATGATTTTGTCTTCCATAGTTTCGGAATTCTGCCTCAATTGCTAGTAATCACGTCACTACTAGAGCAAGCTCCTGATTGGTTAACACGGCGCAAATTTTCAAATTTTCCAAAATGATGTGTAATCACGTTTTTGCATTGACTTAACATGTAAATCACTTGCGCTTGACGCATTCACGTCCGGTGTGAACGCACCTTCACACAGACACACACACACAGCCCCATACCTCCCCTCCGTGCACACCACATCTGCCCGCTGCCACCAGCTCCTGCATCTCACACACACACAAGCGCATATAAGCCCTATTCGGACGGGAACAACTAAACTAGGTTAGAGTTTCGATCGTTATCACCTGACGTCCGTGATTTTCATGTACCGTTTCAGACGGGACTAACATCTCCGTGTTTATTACAGAGGTGGGCGTGTCTGTTTTGTACGTCTGGGCGTCACAGAGATCACG
>JAUMHP010000062.1:3554376-3568486 GCA_032361065.1 Enteromius trimaculatus | reverse complement strand
TATATATATAATGTTTTTACCTCAATAAATAGTCTTCTTTACCAAAAATAGAAATAACAAATGGTAATTCTACTTTGTGTAGTTGTCAGTCATGGATGGAGGGAATTTAAAATGCTGTTATCCTTTAAAGCCAATGTAAAACTGCTTTGAAAACCCATTTCAATTCCATGATCGGATGCATTTGTGAGTGTAAAAAGGATATAGAATGAGAAGAAATGTAGGGCGGCACTTGATTTTATCGTCTGGAATTGATTGGATCATGAAAAGTGGATCTTGAATGGTTGGAGGGGAAGGTTTGCATGCATTTTGGTTTGGATGAAGACCTTGAAAAACTAGTACTTTCTTGTTGACATTAGCCATTCTCCTCTGACAGAGAAATAGCTGTACTACTACTAATATAATATTTATTAAATCATTAATAAACTATTTATTTATAAAAATAATTAGTATTATTATTTTGTTGTACTTTATTTTATTGTATTTTAATTATATGCCAAAACCAATCCTTTTTCACCTTTGCTTTATAATCCTAATAGTAATCACATTCTAATGCTTTTTGCAGTTTTGAGGGTTTCTGGCCACCTGCTCAGGTCTGTGTCAATCATCCAGGAGCACAGCTTACAGATCTGGGAATGGTTATGCAAACAGCGTGTAATTGGGTTTATTAATCAAATATATCACAGGACAAGCCCACATGCTGCCATGAAGGCTTTTTATTGACAGAGAAAGAACCTCCAGCTTCTTCCTCCTTTGATCTCTGAATTGCTGGCAACGCTTGATTTGCTGTGAATGAAAGCCAGTCTGCAGTGCCGTCTCCCTCCACAACAGTCGCTCTGCTGAGCACAAGGCGCAATGTAACAAGATTTCCAGCCCATAACAAACCATATAAACCCTAACCCAGAATTTAATAACACTTTCAGTTCCTTTGCAAGGCAAAATAAGAAACGTACTGTCATGTTGGCGCTGGTGTGTAGAGGAGTGAATTGTGTAGCCTCGGTTAGTGGGTCTCACGCATGTCCTTGCTGTTACAGTGCAAGTGCAAGGCTATTATAGTGCTGCCATGTTCTGAGTTACAGTGATGTAATGATATTGCCCTTGCTCCAAAACCATTATCTTCTATTCTGTTTTAAAAACACCACAAAATACAACTGGAGTGGTATGATTTGTTTTTGTCACAGAATTCCCTGCATTGCATTTTCAAATTTAGTTGTTTTTTCATTGAAATAACTAGGTTTCTTTTTAGTTTTCCTTCCGTATGTTTATTAGGTCTGTGTGTTACATTTAGTATTGTTAAATTAATGTTTATTGCATTTGTTTGTTGAAAAATGAGTCTCACCATGATGGTGTTTAGTGTTTGTGTGAATAACACTGAGCACCTTCTATAAATGTTCATATTCTAAAGCTGCTTGTGATAGGCTTTGGTTTATCATTTGCATTTCTCTAACTGCCTTCATTTTGTGCTTATCAGTGTATGTCAAAAGCACAAAACAGACTTGAGCAGTTTAATCGATTGTAATATTAACCTTATATCACTTAATGAAATTATGGTATCTAACTGTAAATTTAATGTAAAACTGTAAAAATTAAATAGTTGTTACCATGTTTTTAATGGGCAAATTCCGACAACAACAGCTGTAGATTTTTTCACCGTATACTTTATGGGTACATTATACATAATTTTGGCCCCAAAATCGATCCCTGTGGTACTCCACATGTAATATTGAATTAGTTTTTATTAATTTTTATTAAAGGCTTTTTTCAAATGTATAAATATTCCCACTGCATGTTTCTTATTATCTATAGATCTAGTAATGTCTTAATTTAACTCAATCAACATTAATGCCTTGGATATGGATCTGTTGAACCTTAATCCATACTGCTAAAATTGTTTGCTTTTCCATAAAGTTTTCCAGTGTATTAAAATACAATTTATTTCAACATTTTAGAGAACTAAGATTACTTAGTAATAAAAAATATTACTACTACTACCAAAACTACATTTCATATGCATATTCTCTCAAATTTACCTATTAATAAAACTATTGGTGACTCGTTTGCATTTGGTAGCTTTTATTTTTTTTATCTTGTGTTTATATATATATAAATTCAAATAAAATAATTAAAAAAAAAAAAAAAAAAAAAAAATGTAGAATTGAAATGATGTTCAATGTGTACAGACTGTTGTTGCTGGAAATCTGTTTTGTAACTGAAGCAATGCAACATTTGCTTTTTGACATAGCCAGGAAGAAAAAGTATGCTAGCCTTTCATTTAATATGTCTTTAATTGACAACGCATGCTAAGAAAGCGCTAAAAAGCATTTTAAGTGCTACGACATCTTACTAGCCTTACCATTTCTTGATATTTGTTTCAGTCATCCTGGGAGAGCCATTGTTTTGAACGAAACCATGCTCCCTCACTCTATGATGAGAAAATAGAGTCCTATTTTATTCTGTTAAGATTCCAGGTCTCTTTAGAAAACATAATGGAAACATTGTGTCAAGTGTCAGAGCACTGAATAATATTTTGTAGAGTTGAGCTCGGAATGTCTCTTTGTTGGTGAGTCATAATGGGGCGGCGGTGTACTGACTGAGGGACTCTTGGGACAGTGCAAATAAATACACGCACTCCCAAAAGGGTAAGAAGGGATCGCTCATGTGTCTTTGAAGGATGAGCAAGCATTTGCATGCTCTGCACAGCAATGCTTATTTCCAATATTGAAACCTACTGGAACAAGCTGAAGTATCCTCAGAGACTGACATTCATTATTTATTTATATACTTCCATTTGTTGTTTTAATTTCACTATGAGACCGTGCCGTAAGAATGGTCATTTTCCTATCGATTGTGGTGATATGAAGCATAAACATATTGACTTGAGTTTGACAGAATTATAAAGCAGTTCAGGTGTGTTATTGCATTTCTTAGCAAAACATATTGTGGGTGGATATTCAACATTGCTATATCCTGGTCTCACACTGAGATGATCGTTGTAATAAGATATACCCTGGATTTATTTAGTTCTCATATGAAACAATGCATGCATATCTTTAGTCTGTGATGGTTTCAGTGTGTGCGTCATCATGACTTGGTGAATGACTTTGAATGCAATTTAGCCATAATTATAAACACCGCTGAGAAAAACAAACTAATTTAAACGACAACACAGGGCTATCCTATTAAACATACACAACCCCACCCCCCCCCCCCCCCAGCAAAAAGCTGCAAATGTCTTGGCTCACCTGTGTTTATGTAATAATATATGTATACAAGATCAGTGTCTTTTTTTTTTTACTTGAATGTCGACATTTTTATTAACATACTGACATTTTTATTTTATTATTTATTATGTTCCTACTATTGCTTATTTTGAAATGTTTCTTGATATTTTTATATCCAAAGTGACTAACAAATAATAAAAATAGAAGCATTAAAAACCACCGAAAGAGCAATAATATGCAAGTGCAAAAAAAGAAACATAAACTGCTAATGCTTAAACTATTATGTATTTCGAAAAGAAAAAAAAAAAATTATATGAAATATGTTAATATGTATATATTTTATTGAATAGGCACAAACAATAAATTAATGAATAATGAATAAGTGCATCTTTTAAATGTATATTATTATTATTATTATTATTATTATTATTATCATCATTAATGATCATCATTATTTGAAATGTTGGTAATGTCTAGGAATATATTTTATATATTTTATTTATTTATTTAATATATTTTATTTTGAGTATTTTCATTTGGGCATGACCAGTGATGGGGATAACGGCGTTGTAAATAGATGACATTACTAAGGGCGTTATTTTCTCCTGTAACCAGTAATCAAGCGAATTACTGTTTTCCCCGTAACATCGCCGTTACCAAAACCTGCTATGATTACTCGACTTTTAAAGCATCAATTTGATTTAGACAGTTGGTCTCCATAATTTTTTACATATGCAGTTCATATAGAACATATATTTGCCCACTTACAGCATGACATAATAATACTATAAAACACAACTTTATATATTGTATTTTGGACTTATCGAATTGTGAGATATAATCTCAGAATTGCAAGAATAACGTCAGGAATACTTTTTGAAATATTACCTCAAATTTACCATTTTTATTCTTTTATTCCATGGTTTATATTTCCATTGACCACCACTTCAAAACTCTGATTTTCGGCAACTAGATAGGCTCCACCCAACCAAATCAAATAGAGCAAACCCAGACAAATTGATTAGTATCCATGAACTGTATAGTTATTAGTAGTAGAATTCGTAGTTCGTAGTACCGCCCCCACCCTTTTTTAAATACAAACACTGACAAAGAATAAATAACAACCACCACTAGTTCTAAGCTCAGTCAACAAATATAGGCAAATTTATTTATTTAGACAAATCATACAAAATCGTATGAGTGAGGTCGTACAAATTTTACGAATTAGCACAAATTAGCCACCTCGTATAAATATGTACAAATTGGTCATGATACTGTGTAGATTAGTGTACAATGTTTCATAATAATAATTTATTCCATTTAGTGTCCATTTACCATATTTTTATTGGGGACTTCTAGGTTATTTGGCATATTTGAAAAGTCACTTTCCCGGGTAATTAGTTACTTTTATAATGGTGTAACTCAGTTAGTAACTCAGTTACTATTTGTGAGAAGTAACTATAACTAATTACTTGTTTAAAGTAATGTGTCCAACCCACATGACTAGGTCATTGTACTGACCAATCAGAAGGACTGTGAAGTGATCTATTTAGTAGCTAATATATTCATTGATTATTGCTTTATTGCAACATGAATATTATGGATGGATATAGAGCCTCATTTGTGCTTTCAATCTTGTTATAATGCAGCAATAGTCCTGCTATGTCAGTTATGTAATTGCTATTGATGTGGAAATGATGCTCTATTTTTAAGTTTGGCTTATTCAGGAAGGCTTTCAGAACTCAAGCAAAGATTTTTACTTTTATTTTTCTATCTGCTGTATCTGCGGTCAATACGGATCACATTTGATCACATGCTATTTTGATAGCTTTAGGTACAGTAATTTTTGGATTTGGCTTGCTACGCCAAAATATGATCCTGCTTTCCCAGACAGTCCAAATGCGAACAGATCAATATGAATATCCACCCCAAAGACAGTTTAACCTTTCAACTGATCATCGAATTAACCTACTTTAATTGAGCAGTCATTAGGACTGTCTCCACATGTCTGAATTCTATTGCTAATGCCGGTAAAGGTCATAGAAATAGATTTGTATCTGTTGAAATGATCTAATTTATCTTTACTCATGTTTTCTGTCACTTATTGACTGGCTGAAACTCTGCACTGCATATTATTTATCTCGATTTGAAGTGACTTATAAAGTGTGCTGGTAATCCTAGTTTTGCCAAGATAATGGCTGGATAGATCAATGCTAATCTGCGGTTCAGAGTTTGTTGTCTGAAACACAAAGACAACAGAGCAGAATTTGAATGTTAAATTTTAAAGATGTGGCTTATAGGAAATTCGTATTAGTCTTATTTCTTGAGTTATGTTAGATGATAAACACATGAAGTGCTGTACTTTAGGGAGTTGTCTGACTGTGTGTAAGAAGCAATGAAACAGAAAACTGCAATGAAGTTTGGATCATTTGGATGAGATTTTGGTCATTTTCATGTAACGAAACATGATCTCATGATGAACACGTGTTCGATAAACCACTGGTGTTGCATGTAATGAATATATATATGTGTATATATATATATATATACAGTTTTATATAATGTCAAGTTTATGAAAATAAATACACTATATAAATGTATTAACATGTACATTTAAAATATATAGTTTTTTAATTTTTAGTTTTTTTAATATATACATACAAATAAACACAGTACAAACATATATATATAATTTTAACTTAAAAGTACTTTTCTTTTCCATTGTAGCTGGATAGCTACATTCATCTGTGCCTCGGTGTTCAAAACAGAGACTTACTGTTCTGTAGTTAATGCCGAGAGACAATGAACTTGTTAAGTGAGTAAAATCTCATTTCATTTCATTCTGTTTCGACCTGCCTCATAAGACAAATTTAAGGCTTGAAGGAGTTTGCAATGGTCTGGAGGATCTGGCAACGGCTTTTTTATTTCTTTTAAGGAAATGAGCTCCCAGATTAATTGAGCTTGCTATCATTGGGTTGATTTTTAAGGTGGATCTTGTGTTGAAGAACATCACTCTTTTGCTATTCTAATGGGATCAGACCATGTGCTGAGTATTTTGATAGGATTCAGTGAGAGCCGAATATACTGTTAAAAGGAAATATGTGCTGTCATTAATATCTAGATGACCTAGCCAAATTGTCTCTTGCCTAAATGCTTTTGCAGATCAATGACATTTGTTATGCTTACAGCTGGCAGGGACTGACAGGTAATTAAAAATAAAGCAAACATGGGTTTCAGGGCCATATAACCAATAATTCCTCATTATCTCCTCAAAGCAGACATTAACGCACAGAGGGAGAGGGGAATTTGTGGAGCGGTGGTCATCCAGCTGAATATGAAGCTCATTTCAAGATGATATAAAGAAATGTACATAGCTATAATGTGATCTTTTAAAGAAAAAAAACAAAAAAACTTGAATTTAAGGACAAGCTGGTTTACTTGATATTACCAGAATTGCAAAATGGTTGTATTCATTTAATTTTTTATTCATTCATTCATTTGTTTATTCGGTGCATTTATTTTAACAATTTGTAATCTTTTAATTGTAATCTTCTGTTGTTTATTTATTTATCTAAATCACTTAACTAACTTGTTTGAATCAGTCAGAATGATTCATTATTCTTATACTCCATGCTTGAAGCAACCTTAAAATCCATATGCCAAACATTAACGTTTACCATCTTTTCATAAATGATGTTACCCAGATTGCATAATATATCACTGGTGTTGCAAAGTTACTGATATTTATGAACAGAACTGGGATGTTTAACTATTCCTATCACTTCACAGTATGGAACAAAAATTATGTACACACCACCCTTAAGGACATGCTGTTGTTAAGCATTGAAAGTAATTAAAGGTGCTCAGCTACAAAAGCCTTCATAGATCTCTTTAATGTGAATAAACTTACTCAGGCGGAAGACAACAGCCATTGTTCCAAATGTGCACACTTTCTCACAAATGAGTTTCAAGCAGAGTTATAACTTTAGGGAGTGTATTGTTGCTAGCCATAAAGAAGAAGCTTGAATAACAACAGGAGCAAACAAATGGACTGGAAAAGAATCTTCTATGGGCTGGTGAAATCATGTGACCTGACTAATGTTGGCACTTTTAACTGCTTGCTGTGCGTGTGTCTTAACTTGTAATTGAATTCTTAGTTGTCACAGGTATGCACATCCAGTTCTCTGACTCTGTGTCGAGTCAAAGGCTTGTAGAATCTATTGACTGAGGGAAAATAACATCCTCTCTCAAATCAAGCCAGCAGTTTAATTTAAAGTGAAAATGTTGCCTCGTGTTCAGAAATTGGGTGGACGGCAAATTCACTCAGTGGTTGTTCTGCTTACACAGCACTGCTAAACCTACAGTGGCTTCATAAAGACACATATCTACAGCAGTATGTTTGTCACAAATTGTATATTTTGTGTCAGCCCTCGTTTTATAAGGATGTCAAATACCTTTCTATAATTTCAAGCTAGATTTTGATGTTTGGATTAATTAAAGGGGTCATATGACACGATCTCAAGTTTTCCTTTCTCTTAGGAATGTTACAATGCATAAATAAGATCCCTGAAGTTGCAAAGATCAAAGTTTCGAAACCAAAGAGATATTCTTTATAAAATTTGTCCACACCGCCCCTAAATCACACAGTGTGTTTATTTTCAAACAACGCCCAAACGTTTGTGCAAAGGAAAAATACGTATTCACAACACTGTACAGTTCAGCCCATTTACGGAGGACTGACTCCTAAAACCTGCAGAGCAAACTTTGATGGTTGTGCACAAAGTGGAACAATTCTACCTCTGCAAGGACAGTCCGGTGCTTCTGACCCACAACATTTAAGTAAGTTATGTTTTAAGAACTTGCTACTTACTATTCAAACACAAGTTTTGAGCAGTGAAGGGTAACGTGGTGCTTGTTGTTTTTCATTTCTCTGATCACAAATTCCGAAATAGTTTTATGTTTACGAGGCACAAAGCAACACGTCACGTAAAAAAAAAGACGGTACTAAGTCATAATAATCAATAGTTACAGTATGTCGCCACTGGATGCAACAAATGCATTGTGTTTTATTGTTTTGGTGTCATTACTTTATGATGTTAGGGGCGTAACAATTCCGCCGCATGCTTGCGGTATTCGGCCAATCACACTGCACTGGATAGCTGGCAAATCAGAGCACACCTTGCTTTTTCAGAACGATGAGCTTTGTACAAATTGACCCGTTTCAGGAGGTGGGGCTTAGAGGAGACACTAAAATTATGTGTTTTTTGCACCTTAAACCGCATAACCACACTGCATTATACCAAATACACAAAATAATGTCATTTTTAGCAACATCATAAACATCACCTTCAACCAGCCCAATAATTATGGCTTTTCCAATATGGAGACTTACTTGATAGTTCACCCGGTGCAGCACTTAATTTGTGATGCAGGTCACTGTGGTACAAGTCAAATCAAACATGACTCACAGCAATAACTAAATGGCCTGTAGAAGCAAGCTAAAGCTGCCAGCAAATAGGTTTTTAACTAATGTTTGCTTTTAACACTTTAGTGTTGGTTTTTGGATGTGAATGTGAGCATTAAACTTTTAGCACCACTAACTAGATTTTTCTTCTCTAAATTGCCATGATATGCAGAACAATCCAACATTTTTAGATTTACATTGACTTAATTTCAGATAAAAATAATTTTCAATACAATGTTATGACCTCTACAGAATTGTAATAATTCTTTTAGCTAGCACACTGATCTTCATATGTATGTCTTTTCTATTTTTTCGATTTATACCTTTTTAAATTAGATTTATTTTTTTATTTTTTTATTTTTATTTATTTTGAAAGAAGAATAAGAGACACGGCCCACAAGGCTATCAGCACCAACACGTATGCCTTTTCTGAGGTAAACTTGCTCTGTAGCTCACCTGGTACCACTCAGAACTTGCAATTCAGAACACTCACGAGTTCCAGGAAACTTGAAGAGCTCAAAGACTTGAACAAGGAAGCTAAAATGACATGGTTGCTTTTTAACTTTTAATTGCATTTCACTAAGATACCCTCTCATTACTAATCTACCAGCTTCAGACAAATCTTCACTGCCATATACACAGTTTATAAATTGGATACAGTGCCCAGCGGAGCGCTTTAGAATAAGCAGGTATGCTGTAATAACCCCCCTTGAAGTCCGTCAGCTGTCTAGGAGCAGACTCTCGTAGAGGACTTTGTGGCGTCCTTCTAGTTCACTTGTAATTAGCTTCATTAGTGCAAGTTCACTGCAGCGGGCATGTCGTCTCTCCGGTGCCACAGACCAGAGCTACAGGCAGGTGGAAGTAATCTGTGGTAATCACCCTTCTGCAGCATCTTCAGGATCACAGTAATGACTTTTAGCTCCCACAAACTTTTAGACTCACATTTTTTGAGCCATTTGAGCTTCTATGGACGACTCCAATTTGTGGATTCTAAGGCTGTGAAGTTTCCTGAGAAAAGTTGGCAAGTAAAACATGAATCATTCCTAATTATGCCTCCAGAGAGGCAGGTCAGGAATTAGGTTTTCTTGAGATTAGAGAGAATCTGAGTTATTTGCATGGGCCAAATCTTCAACCATTTTATATATAATATGATAAGAATTGCATGGGGCTGCTGGCTGACTGTTTGTAAACAGATGCAGGCATCTTCATTATGTTTATGTAAAAGCATTAACATTCACATCAGCCTCACGGCAGCTCGAAATGAGATGACCAAACCATGTTCCTTATTATTGTGATGGAAATTTCTGCAGTGAAATCCAAAATAATTTCAGAACTTTGATTAGCGGGAATATACTTACTTCTATTCCTTCTTGAAGTCCTTTGTTTGTTTAGTAGAACCTGAAAGAAGAACCACTTTTTCTCCAGTGTAAAACAAATTTATTGAATACTAATCATGGATGTCATATGCACTTTTAAACAGCCCCCCAACAAATACATGTATTGTTTTACTGTCAAACTCTGTCATTCAGTCTTGAATCAAGTAAAGTTTCATAATTGAATTTAGAGTTCAGGAAAAATTACTTTAAAGGTCAAACTCTCCTTATCTGTCATTGTTCAGCCCTAACCGCTTAAAACAGGTATGCTTTGTTAAACTGTCCAGTCTGTTCAGACTAACAGAGCAATGTTCTGGCAACATAAATATAGCTTAATAAAAGTTGTTTACCACATTTACAATGGAATAAGAAACTGTATTTTAACATCACAAAATAACCCACTTCACCTTTAGATAGAGGAGCTGTGGTTATCTGTGAGCATCAGCAGTGTAATGCGCTCTTCACATTTAATAGTGGTTTTGACATTTGGAAGCAGATCGTCGGTGTGTTTAGCAATCTGTCACGGTGCTGACCCCAGAGCCTTCACTCTATCAACAGAAGAAGCGCAATTAGTACTGTGATGATAGACTGCACTGTCGCCTTTCGGTTTTATGGACGAATCACTTGATTGGCTGATTTCATGCTGGGACTTGAGCTCACAGATTTCATAAACTGCCCCTCACATACTGTATCTCAGGGCACCAGCATGACATATAAAAGTGTGAATTAGTATTTTTAATTTCAGTGAAAAACATGAATTATGAAATTGCTGGTAAATTTTACAAACGACTGCAAAGAATTGGCAAGTAAAACATCAAACATGTCATTTTGAGAAAAATGTAATCATGCTGTTTTCAAAACTTTGAAAAATCATTTATACAGTAAAATCTATCTTTTGATTTGTCTAATAGCCACTGTCACATCATACATTTTTACATCTTATATTTAATAATGGCAGGGAAAAAAATAATTTTCTTTGGTTTTATAATTTATTTACTGTACAAGATGCTGTGAAATGTTGTTTTATACAATTATAGTAATATAACATTTATAAAAAATAAAATGTTTTATAATACAGTACTGTTCAACATAAACTTTGAGGTTGGTATGATTTTTTTTCTCTTTAATGTCTCTTATAATATAGTAAAATTAATAAAAAGTAAAATAATATTGTGAAACATTAGTACAGTTTCTATTTATTTTAGCTACTTTGAACTAAATCTGTTTAATTAAATGGAGCTAAAATAAATTGTTTGCAACCACTTAATAAATAAAAAAATATGTATCCTTTTAACAGTGTGTGTTATATAGTGTGGAAATGTTTTTATAGAGGTAAGTATAGTGTGCTTATATAGTATGCTTATAGAGTTATTTTATTTGTGTCAAATTAAACCAACCCTCCTCCCTTAGGTCCTTTAGTGTCGCCCTTGTGTTTGGTGGCTCATATGCCAAGTTTCAGTGGGCTTATGAAGTCTCATTGGTCTTTGTTTTTAGGGATGTTAGAAACCAAGTTAAATTGTAAAGACACATCTAAGATGCTGCAGAAAATGACATGAATGGAGTTAGAATGACAATTATCTTCTACTCCTGAGAAATTTTAAAACTGAAAATAAACAATGAAACCCAGATCTCTGGGTTGATACAGCATATTAGCTATTCAGGAAAAAAAACAAAAAACAAAATACACTAGCCCATCAGCATAAGAATTGGTAGAAGATTAATGTTATTTTATTATTATTTATAATGCATGGTTCACAACAATTAGATTTTGTGTATATTTATTGTTGTTGTTTTTTTTTAGTTTTTTTTTTTTTTTATGAAAGCAGAAAAAAAAGGTGATTTTTTTTAAAGAGTAAGGTCTATGTGCAGAAGCTGAGAGACTCTTCTCAAAACCCATCTGAAACATGTCAACGTGTTTGTTTTCCCCAACTCCACTGCAGAGGAGAGTGTTTTCAGCACCACGGACAGCGCAGGGGAAAACAGCTCCATCACTGCATAATGAATTTGGCTTGAATTCGCTTTACGGTATTTTCAAACTAACATGACCAGTAATAGTGTTTATTTTTTCATAGCCACTCTTAGAAATTATATATAAAAATTATATAATTTGCTAATTTTAAGACTTATAGTAATATACAATGGACTCAAAACTGCAGTTAGAAAATACAATTCTTCTGCGTTTTACTTCATTTCAAATACTAGATTATACCTAAAACGGTACTAATGTGCATATTTATATCTGAATTATGTTAGTTTTCAATATGTTGATACGCAATACATACAGTAACAAGTGAAAATACCAAAATCACATTTTTTACTCCCCCCTCTCATCTTACTTACAGTATTTTAGAATAAAGGAAAGGAGAATTAGTGGCAGAACTGCACAGGTTGGGCATATGTCCAAATATAATTAAGCTACACATAGATCCCTAAAGTAATTTGGCAACAAAGATAGATATATGGTTACTCATTGAAGTAATTAGAGATCAGTACTAATCCACTCTTGTGTTCTGTTAGGCAAAAGAAATGAACAATTTAATCCAAGCCAGCCTGACATAAGACCTGATTTTATTTAAAGTCTTTTTTTCCCTACTACACTGCTATTATTGAGTGGCACACATGCACGCTCATTCATTAGCATGATTCAGTGCTGAATTTCATCAACAAGATTTCTGATCGCATGTGCCGGGAAAGCAGGTGGACCAATAGGCCTTTAAAAAGCAGTAAAATGACCTACAACTACCTTAATAAACATATCGCCTTCTAAATTAGTTATTTGTTACTGCTGACATGCAGCAGGGAGCTGGGAAAATTACTGAGGCGGTGTAATTTGAATAAACCCCAGTACAAAATGTTTTAATAGTGTTTTCTGACACCAGACTGCCAAGACCTTATTGGCTGTTTGGTTTCACAAATCTCTCTGGGGATGAACCTCACTATGAGGCTGTGGAGAAAATAGTGGGCTGGTAATGTTAGAGAATTGATGTTGTGATAAGCACAACAAAAGCTTTCAGACACACAGGATAAGTCATCTTTGAATGCAATCACGTCACACCCGCATGTCAAACACTGCAAGTGCACTTCAAGGGCTGCAGTCTGCTGCTGGGCTATTTAGCATCTATAAGTGTTTTTTGTGGTAGTGTGTAATTGCAATGTGTTTTTTTTTTTTTTTTATGTTGGTGCTGTGCATTAATCTATCCATCTTTCTTTCAGAGTGGGCTCTTTGTAGCAGCCGTTGCACTACAGACTACGCATCTGAATGCATCTCCTTCACAGATATGCATATCGAGAGGTATTGCAAGCTCTTCTGGCTTGGGTTTTAAGGGCACATCTGAACACCTGGCATCAGAACAGAACAGCGGCCCTCAAATACCTGCAAGCTTATTTTTATGGTCAAGAGCTGGTATTCAGATTGTGAGCACTGGAATAATAGAAACGCATCACTTGATGAACAGATGTGTATTGTAAATCACCTATTACGCCTAATGAAAAGCACATTTTCAGATCGTGAAAGCGCTGAACATCTGCTCTCAATTGTCTAACGCCTAAACAAACACAACACAAACACTGCACACATTATAGATTTTTACAGATTATTTTGTTTTAATCATATACTACTGGTAAAAAATTTAAGTTTATTATGATTATGATTATGATTATTATTATTAATTATATTAATACTAATATTATTGTTGTTTCTTCAGTGCTCACCGTGGCTGCATTTACTTGATTAAGAATTCAATAAAAACAGTAATATTTTGAAATATTATTAGAATTTAATATAACCATTTTCTGTTTTAATATAGTTTGGCTATTGTTATGATTTAAAGATGATTTTTAGCATCAGTAGTTCAAGTTTCAGTATCACATGATCCTTCAAAAATAACATGCTGATATGCTTTGTACACAAATTAAGATGTTTTTGATGTATTCCTCGAGCTCTCTGACCCTTCATATATATAATTAACACAATCAACGTCTAGAACCGAATCAAATGATCCATCAGATGAACTTTTGTTTTCTTCATACAAAATGTATTCTTGGCACTTCATAAT
>JAUMHP010000062.1:3516912-3527577 GCA_032361065.1 Enteromius trimaculatus | reverse complement strand
TATCTATCTATCTATCTATCTATCTATCTATCTATCTATCTATCTATCTATCTATCTATCTATCTATCTATCTAATCGATCTATCTGTCTGCCTGTCTGACTGTCTGTTTGTCTTGCTGT
This sequence comes from Enteromius trimaculatus, assembly GCA_032361065.1. Classification (NCBI taxonomy): domain Eukaryota; kingdom Metazoa; phylum Chordata; class Actinopteri; order Cypriniformes; family Cyprinidae; genus Enteromius; species Enteromius trimaculatus. The sequence goes on along the minus strand of JAUMHP010000062.1, from coordinate 3,527,457 downwards.
AATTTGAATTGTAGAATACGGAACATATTTTGCAGAACAGTGATCTCTCATAATTGGATGCAATGATTTAGGAATCAGTCCATTTATTTGTTAAATTGTCTATTTTGCTGTCAAGCTTTTGACATGTGAGTGCTATTTTCTTACATTTTAGCTGTTGAATTGAACACACAGTGTTTCAGAAATGCCTTAAGCGGTCTGTCAAATCACTGATGACAGTATTTGCATATCCTAATGCTTTGCTTTACAAATATCATAAAGGGAATATGAAACGTGAAACATTTAGTAAAATAATCTGATCAGAGTAGTCTCAGATGCCTCATGGAACTTAGTATTTGTGTATGCGTTTGTGTAATAATGGTTATTTACATTTCATACAGCAGAATGCAGAATTGACAAATATAGTGTTTAGTTTAGATATTGATGTAGATGTTGTGTCTGTTTGCCCTGATCAAAGCAAAAAGTGCTATAAGAATTAATAAGAATAAGATAAAAATATTTAATTAAAATTATATATGACTCGGTACTCAAGCATTCAGGAAATCTTTCGAGAACAAATTTCACAAATTAAAAAAATACGCCATATTAGTGGGCAACCAACATTTTTGTAATGTTCATGCTCTGGATTTGTGGCTCTTCAGAGACCCGTTTCCTTCCTGTATGCTTCCTTGTTGCTGAGTATTGATTTCTTCTGTGATTACTCCCATTGGCTCCTCTCCAAGCTTTCAGAGGTGTGTTATCTTATCTAAGGCATTCGTAAGACTGACCCTCAGCGTCTCACTTTTACACCCTTGATTTTGCTGTGAAATCTGGTGCCATACTTTTAAAGAACACTTTTTTCCTTCATATAATCATCCTTAATGTATATCAATCTAACTTGCTTTTTGTGTGGAGCACAAGAAGAAATTATGCAGAATGGTCAACCTTTTTCCATACACTGGAAAAATGTGACCCTGAGGGAGCTAATCTACAAAAATAAACAAAATATTGCTTTAATGATGACTGAAATTTAGTTTGTTACTCAAACAAAGCATAATAAGAATGATAATTTCAAAAACATGGAATAAAGTACAGTGTTCATTAGTATAGTGTAGAATATAGTTGTATGAACCAGTTTAATGTAACTAAATTTAAGCATTTACATTTTTGTATGTATTTTTTTTATAGTACTTGTAGTTGTATTTTGTTGAGTAAATTTTGACGTTTTGAACTTCTGGGAGTTTTATGTCTTTAAGAAAGTAATAATTGTTTTTGAACTTCAGAGACTATAAAATCGGTAGAGTTTTCAACTCTGCTAAAGCTGAGAGAAATTTAAGTCACCTCAAGGCTAAAAGAAACTAAGGAAAAAAAAAAGCTTATTGCCCTTTTTTGTGGTCTAGGGTCCTATTTGGAAAACCATTTGTTTCAAGTTCATCAGTGGTAATAACTCAGTTTCTGCCTGAGTCATGGTTTTCCTTTGCTCAGTATAAAAGGGGCCCCACAGACATGAATCTTTAATGGCGACACCAGATAGCTGGTCTTTCCTTTGAAACCCTGCTCACCATCATAGGCCCAGTTGCTAAGAGAGTCCCGACTTTTCTCGGTTTAATGTGTCAGCACTTCTGATGTTACGTAAAGCCACACAAATGCTATCAATCTCTAATTCATGAGCGGCAGGCCAGAGACGGGCCTTGGAGACGCAAGCTCAGATGTAAACGGCCATCGTCATAACACAGAAATCCTATCCTGAGAACTTTAACTGACCTTCAAACTATTAACATTTGTGTAACAGGACGATTAATTGTCCTCGCTTTAAATAGCTTACTCGAAGAAAGCTCATTTTTGTTCATAATCACTGATCTGTGTTGCTGAATTCATGGTGTCGATTTTGTGTGATTTATATTCTGCTGTCGTCTTCTCATAACTTGCCATTAATTTTTGGATAAAGGTGCACATGGAGAAGAAAAGCTAGCGGGTTGAGACCAGATTCCTCCTGCTAACAGCAGCAACCACTGGCAGTCGTAGATCTCGTCTTGCCTACCGTGAAGGAGCATGTTAATCAAATCAGTCACTCAAGGACTGCAGCGTAGCGTCTCATTGCTTGCCACTGTAAATCAGTGGATAGAGCAGATAGTCAGTTCTTGCAAAGTTGTGGTAAAATAGTGCACACGGGATGTACCATAAGCAAATCGCCAGTCTACATTGAAGCTAAAATAAAAATAATTTAAATTTAGACACTAAATTTGGTAAATACCTTTGGTAAAAATCCACTTGTTTTCTCTGTTAAAAAACAATAAGCTTTTTTTTGCTTTGTACACTTTTTTTGCAGCTTCTTTGGACAGTGAAACGTGAAAGCAGAATTCAAAGTTTTTTCGCGTAGCACAAGATATGCATTATGCCTTGAACATTTGCTAATGGCAAGGCCATAGCTCTGAAAAACGCAATCACTATTGTCAGGAACAATTATATTAGTGTCAATCATGTCTTTGTTGTTCTCCTGATGTAGACATTGCATCAGACTCAAACTGTTTTGCCCTCCACTTACATCGGTTTTAACAAATGGAAATTACTTACAGTTATTATCCTTGTCGGTCCTGAGACAAAATGACCTTAACCAATTGGGGGTTGGGGTGTGAAGAACTTCTATGCAATCTGTCAGTTGATTTTAAAGTTAATGGTTAAGCTTGGGGTTTGGGATCGAAGTATATTTTAATCCAGCTGATGTTCATCAGGGTTTGAAGAACATTGTTATTTTCCCTGTGCTTGTAGACTGAAATGGATAGTAGGGGCTCTTGTCAAACAAAGCTTATGGTTAGGATTCCAGTTAGGATTTTATTGGCAGTGCTCTACAAGAAGAGATAGAGATCTTTGTCCAAACTGGCAAAATCATGGACACTTTGATTTCTAACTGCTGTACTTTGTAACCATGATTTTGCCAATTAGGACATTCATGGATCAACATTTTTGTTGGTATTGTAATTAAATAATGTAGAACCAGTGGGGATCAGGATTGAAATGTTTAAAATTATGTTGTGATTAATTGATATTACGCACTGTAATCATAATTTGTGTGAAGTGGTAAACAAGTTGTTGGTGTTTTACTGCCACTAGTGTTCATTTCAACTGGAAACAGCAGTGAATTATATGCATGTGCAAGTCGTTGTTTTTATTTTTATTTTTTGCAAAAATGTAAGTAGAGGAATTTTTGGTAATTTTATCGGTTGTTCATTTTTAGGAGTGAGTTCAGGGTTGCATATGTTTATAAAAACCATTTGTGGTCAGTTTACTTTGATTTTGCCTGAAGAAATGTCCTCATTGGTGTTCATGTTTAACATAATTTCTTTCAACCAGTCAGTTTTCTGGGTTAAGTTAGGATTTCTTATTAACTCGTCATTTCCATTTGATCTTAATGGAAGTTAATGGTTAAAGGTAGACCTTTAACTATATTAGTTTGACAGGGGATGTTCTTCCAGTAAAATTTCCCAATTTTGCAAATTCATGCTCATCTTGAGGACCAGCAGAAAATAAATATAGTCTAGTGAACATCATTTGCTAGTAACACAGCTTGTCTTCTGAATTTCTCCATGTATATATCTCTTTCTGTTTGGTTATTTCGCCTGTCTTATCTCACGAGCATCGGAAGAAAATTTGATTTTGTGCTTCTTTTTTTCTTCTGTCTCTCCCCACCTCTCTGTCACTCCATCGTTCTCCTGCTCTCTGCCGATGACACTATCTCTGACTCCAGACTGGCAGTATGAGGGTAAGACAATGTATCTTATCTTTCTGTTTCTCTTTTGTTCTCTCATCGAGCGTGAGAGCACAACTCTATTAACCCTTCGCAACCCCAGTGGTAACAGCTCTCTTTGCACACATGAAGTCATTTTGTAAATCTTTGACTTGACTTGTGGCCCCCCCCGGTCTCAGCAGCGGATAGGTTACAGTACTCGTAGATCCTTTTTTATGTGCAGGTTGTGTGACTTAATGTGAGCTGAAATTGAAATGTCTTGTTTAGTATGAGTTACGTTGCAGTCTAGACTTGATGAAATTGTGATGTCTCTTTTTTTTGTTCCTTTTTCCATTCATTGTGTGTCCTTGCTTTTCAGAGTGCAAGCTCTCCAGAACAGGCCCGCCCGCAACCATTGTAGCCATAGATGAGGAGAGTCCTAATGGTAGGTCCATACTGTTTTTTTTTTGCATTTCATTAAACTAAAATGAAGAACAGTTGTTTTGAAAGAATGTGGGCAGAATTCAGAACAGTACTTGAGTTTAGTCATAAAATTAAAGTCTGCTTTTTTATTGGTTTAGGTGGACAGTTTGCTAAAAATGAAGTGTGCTTACTTAGTGCAATGTTACTGGCATCATTTTGCTGTTTTGGTTCTGATTCACTAAAGGAAATATAAAAAATGTGGAAACAGCATAAACATGTCCATAAAATGCAATGCTGAATGCAATTTGCATGTTGCTGTTCCCAATTTTGCAGGTATGTTCTACGTGCTTACTTGTGAAGATTCTGGTTCTGGTTTAATTTGATTCAGTTATGATTCATTTGAGTATATTGAGTTGAAGTTTTGTTAAGAACAAACTGAACTGATCTGAATAATGATGTGATTGTCTATTGCAAAGCTTCTTTATAACATAATTTAAATTAATTTATAATTAATGCATTTTGTAACGTCCATTGTTATCAACTAATATGAATCAACGTTGAATTAAATAAATAAGGATACTATTGCATTCTGCTTATTGCTCATTTGAAGTTCTTTCAAAATAAAATAACTTTACACAGTTACTGAACTGAACTGAACTGAGCCAACACTAACTGAATAATGACACTATTGTCTTGCTATGGCTGCTTTATAGTAGAATGTTAGATTTGCCTCATTTTTGAAGCTTGCATTATTGATTTTTGATTCTATTTAATATTGTGATGCTGTTTTGAAAGACTGCAGAGAAACAGTGCAGGCAAAAACACTTTTTTCTTTCATGCATCTAGGATTTTGGGCTTTTTGGTTTTTCATAAAGTGTTTTTTTTTTTCAGACTAGTGGAGGGAAAACATCCAAAAGACACTGTTAAGTGTCTCCTTTATAGCAAAATACTATTGGTTCTTGTGTATCTTGTGACCGATTGTGTTTTGTTAAGGGACGGGAGTATGTTTTCCGAATTAAATGACGCGTTAATGGAGCGGGATAATTTTAGTGATTAAAACCTTGTGTTTTACTCTTTTCTTCATTACTCAGTATGGCTTCAGAAGACTTGGAGTGTGACATGACTTGTTTGTAATGTGATGTATACTTTTTGTTTAAAACTAGTTGTTAATGGTTATATACAACATTTTAATCCCCCCAAAATTGTGTTCTGTCCTTTCTAAGCATTTTCTGAATTTAAGAGTTCACACTTTCCTCTCTAATAAAATATAAAAATATGAAAGTGAATTTGGTGTGCTGTCCGAGGAGCGGACTCCGAACCCTAAAGGTTAGAGCCCTAGCGTGAGCAAGGGTTCGGCATTCTGCTCGATCACTGTCTGCCCCTCCGAAGGAAGGCGTGAGATGTGAAAAAAGGTGGAGAAGGGGTTGGGTTGGGGTGCACGAAAGCGAGATACGTGGAAAGGGAAAACGGGAATATTTATAGTGAAGGAAAAGGGATTTGATTGGTGCTAGTTTAATGACCGGCTGATTTGGATGATGAGCTGCCAGAGGTGCGTGATTAGTTTGTCCAGCGATCCTCTCGAAATTATTTTTTTTGCAAAACATTCACTTCAAGAGTTAACGCTTTCCTCTTTAATAAAATATAAAAATATAAAAACGAATTTGGTGTGCTGTCCGGGGAGCGAGCCAGGTCAACGGCGATCGGCTCCATCACCGTCTGCACCCCAAAAAAGCTTGAGAGGACAGCAGCCAAATTCGCTGCTCCCCAAAAAAGCAAGGAGAGAGGATGCTGGACAGATATATTATTATTATTATTATTATTAATATATATGTAGGTGTATATGAAGAAATGGCGGCTGTTCTGGCCTGGGCGTCCGATGACCTGTTGGTGAAGCAGAGGTAAGTGTTAGAAAATGGAAACAATTTCAAATGAAATTCAAATAAACATGGAATAAAGGGAGGTTGGGCGGAGAGTTTGGGCTTGGATGGGCTATAGGTTAAGGGAACATCGGTGGAGGTTGGGAGTGAAACCTCAGCGGAGGAAGGGGGATGAGTGTCCCTCTAGCGGAGGCTGGGGAGAAACCTCAGCAGAGGTAAGGAGACCTCGGCAGCGATGGGATAGAAGAGAAAAGCCCTCAGCAGAGGTAGGGGAATGGGGTGCGGATGTAAGGAGACCTCTGCAGAGATGGGATGAAAGAGAAAAGCTCTCAGCGGAGGTAGGGGGGATGGGGGTGCCTCTAACGTAGGCTGGGGAGAAACCTCAGCGGAGGTAATGAGACCTCTACAGAGATGGGATAAAAGAGAAAAGCCCTCAGCGGAGGTAGGGGCTGGGGGTGCCTCTAACGGAGGCGGGGGAGAACCCTCGGTGGAGGTATGGGACCTCTGCAGAGATGGGATAGAAGAGAAAAGCCCTCAGCAGAGGTAGGGGGATGAGAAGGACTCGGTGGAGGTGAAAAAGGAGAGAAATTTGGTTACTTTTGGAAGGAGGTGGGTTTCGGTTTTCTGAGGGGCTAGAGAGGGTTTGCATGGCATTCTTCGGAGGACCAACGGCTGAGGGTTTGGATCTGGTTTGGGGCTAAGCCTCTTTTGGCGGCTGTAGTGGTGGCAACGATGTAGTGCTCTCTACAGTGGGGGGCCATGGAGGGTTCAACCTTCTGGCCCCCCTGAGGAACCTGATGACCAGGTCATGCTTACCCACAGACCTGCCATCTATGGTGTTTTGGTTTGAAGCAATGGCAGCCATGTAGACTTTAAGGCTGGAGGGAGACAGCCTTCAATCAGGAGAAGTCAGGAGGTCCTTCCTCAGAGGAATCGGCCAAGGAGGGGCTGTCACGAAGTGCATGAGTTCTGGGAACCAGGTCCGGATGGGCCATTTGGGGGCTACCAGCAGGACCGGCTCCTCGTCCTCCCTGACCTTGCACAGAAGCTGTGCTAGAAGGCTAGTAGTCAGCTGTGTGCCAGGGCGTCTGTGCCGAGAGTTCCCTCGTTCAGGGAGTAAAACAACTAGAAGTGAGAGGTCTCTGGAGAGGCAAACAGGTCTAACAGAGTGGCTCCGAATCGCTCCAAGATCAGCTGGACTGTCTGGGGATGGAGTCTCCATTCTCCAGGGAGTGCAGCTTGTGACAGCTTGCCCACCTGGGGACTCGGCCATGAAGCCAGTGCTGAAGCGGTCTCATATGTAGCAGCCCCAATGGTGTGGCTGCCGCTGCTGCTGCCATATGTCCCAAGAGCCTCAGTGGGACTAGCGACAGCCTCCGCTACTTTTGTAAATGCACGGGGCGACAGGGAGAACCCAAAGGGTAGAACCCTGTACTGATATGCTCAACCTTCGAACGCGAACGGGAGCCTGTGAAGTGCTCGGTTCAAAACTCCCAGATCCAGGATCACCCTTAACCCGCTGCCTTTCTTGGACAACTCTTACCTGTGTCCGGCAGAAGGGAGGTGGGTAATCCGTTGGTTCTTCCTCCCAGTCTCTGCACTGCTGCCTGTAAACGAAAGGAGAGTGAGTGTGATATGAAACTAGCACAACACCTCGTCCCCTAAGGGAACACAGTGATGGAAGAAACTGCTCTTTTGTCAAGATTTTGGGTACCAAATTTGGTTAAAACAAAACAAAAGATTCTCCGCCCGACCCTCCTCCAGAGTTCTACGACGCTGCCTAGGTGGAGTCTGCTGCACTGGCTGCGCAGGAGCGGAGGTGGCAGTATGACATTACAGAGTTCTCTGAGAACTCTGAGAACGGTTTTTGGCCACCCTCGTGCAGGTCTCTCAGTGACTTGGCCATGATGAACCTGCAACAACACCATAGCGTGTACTGCAAATGCAGCTTTTCCACAGGCCGGATAGGCCACTGCTGATCAGAGCCGACTAGTACCTACAGGCCCCGGAGGGGAGCATCGGGTTACCCTGCCAGGTGGAGATGGCACCAGGACACAATTGAATCGCTGTGGACCGCTGCACCAGGGGGGACCCCCGAATACCCCTTAGCTGCACAGCCATCATGGGTGGTGAAGGAGGACGAGCTACTGGGACCGTTTCTGGCAGTGAAGCGCAACGCCAGCCGGAACTTAATCTCCAGAGTTTGACTCTCCTTCTGATGCAGTGATCGACGTAAATGAAGTAGATGATCATCGGGGGGAGCACCAAAGGTAACAGCTGGAACCCCTCGAGGGGGGCCAGACTGCTCCAATGGCAGCTCCAGTTGTAGCAGAGCGCTGGTGGAAGGAGGAGCCCTCGGAAGGAAATTCCTCACCGTCACCGTTAGACCAGTCCGCCCCTCTCATCAGGGCAAACCCTAGATCTAGGCTGAGGAACAGGTGCCCTGACTCGTCCACAAAAGCCACCTCAGCACGCTTTAAGCCTATGCACGTAAGGCAGCAATCGTGACCAGTGCCAGGTAATGACCCCATCCAGAAACGCACGGGTGCTAAAAATGCATGGCATCAGCTGCCTGTTTATACTCACACAGTGATCAACTGCAGCTGGATGCAATCAGTGCATGCCAATGTTCAATGTTCATGTTTCATACATGTGATTGGCCTTTTCAAAGCGAGATCCCAATTTGTCGGTCATATCCGACGTGACTCTGAGTGACCGATAAAATGGGAACTGGTTCATAAGATTTACAGTATGTGTTTGAGAATCAGGCTACACTGGTTGTGCTGCAAGTTTTTGATCCACTAAAAAAAACTGGTTCATAAGACTCAGATTTAGACTTTGTTTTGTGGATTTTCTTCATTGTTACTAATTGACAGTGATGGATGAAAACATATTTGCTCAAATCCAGTGGAGAACATTTTTGGACAAAACGGAGTATATGTTGCACTGATGAAAGCAATTTTTGTTCTTCACACTTACTTTAGACCTCCCATGGTGCACCTCACCAGGGCACAGATGCACAGATGGTGTACAGTACGCTACTTTGATGGGCTTTTTCAAGTATTATCTTTTCATCCTCTCTTTATATATATAAAGAGCCAGATTTAGAGAACCATTTATTTATTGTAGCATTTAACTTTTGCAACCTAGGATGTACTTGTTATGTAATTTAAATAAGTAGGAAGCACAGTTTTAATAAACTGCAAGTAAATTACACAATAAATTTTAAAGAAATAGCCATTGAAGTAGTTAAACTGTGATAATATTTTCTTGCAAGATGTAGTTCAAAATATTAGCACAAATATATATATATATATATATATATTGGGATTCAAGCAGTATATTTGTAGTGCCAAAAATGCCATAAATGTTACAGTTTCTGTCTGTATTTTTCAGTGTTTGGAGATTATCTCAACGTACGATTTGATTTTAGCGTGAGTGAATCTCTTTTCTCTGTTTGTCTTCAATACCACATCACTGAGGAAATAGATTAAACAGTTGAGTGTTTGTCCAGAAATTTGAGAAGTATTTGCTTGGTCAAATTAAGGAAAATCACTTCTCTTTGGCCTATTTCAGAGCTTCTGTAAATTGGCAGGATTTTAGTAATCTCTTTTGAAATTTACCTTAAAATTTCTCTCCTAAGCATGCAAATCTCTATGCAATTATTAGAGTAAAGAGTAATCATATTCATTCAAGACTATTATCCTCCTTAATGTATGCAATGAGATGCTGCCCTTACCTTAAATTACAGATAATGCACAGTTTTTCTCCATTTTCACTCATTTCATCCTCCCGTCTCTGAGATCCAAACATTATGTTTAAAGCGCTTAGTCGCACTTTAGAATACATGCATAATACATTGCAATTACAATATAGTTACATGGATAAGTACTAAGTAAAACGATTCAACAGAATTTACTCAAGACGGTCAAGACGACCAATTAGCCATTTAATGACTAACAAAATGATTGCTAAAGTTGACTAGTGACTAGTTTTTAAACTGATGGCTGTAACGTTGGTATATATGGTGTTGCGAAAAAGAAAGATTGTGTATTTGGTGTAATGCAATAGTGGTTTAAGTTTCAAAAACATTATTTTCCAAATACTGAACATTATTAGTTCTCCTCTAAGACCTGCCTTCTAAAAGGGGTTGATTTGTACAAAGCTCATCATTCTAAAAATGCGAGGTGTGCTCTGATTCGCCAGCTATCCAGTGCATTGTGATATCCCGAATACCTCAGGCGGAAATGTTACGCCCCTCATCATTATATGATGTTTTTTAGTTGTTGGCCATTGGGTTAGATCTCCAATAGGTACATTTTTAGACATTTGCGAGTAAAGCTTTCATTCTTTTCCATTTTGTTATGCTTTATCCTAGGGCTGGACAATAATTCGATATCAATATATATCGCAATAGAATTTTTTTCAATAACGGTGATATGATTTTTAAACACATTTCCAATGTTTTAATATACATTTGAATAAATAACAATTTTATACATTAGCATTTGTCACTGAATGACGTTCAGTGCTCAGCCGTCAGAA
>JAUMHP010000062.1:3484348-3501223 GCA_032361065.1 Enteromius trimaculatus | reverse complement strand
CGGCAGCCCTTCTAACCCTGAGTTTCTCCTCCTTTAGCAGCACGCCAAATCTGCTTCGCTTTAATCTAGCCGACAAGTCTGAACTCGTGAAATATTATTTTGGTATAAAATGTGATTCTAAAGTGTGGCATAAGACAGATTTTTTTTCTTTTTAAATAAATGAATGAATACTCATGTGCTAGTAAAAACATTTGTAATGTTACAAAATATTTATTTTTCAAATTTTTGACTTTACATTCATCCAAACATCCTAAATGTTTTTCTTATAAAAATATAAAATGCAACAAATTGTATTCATCATTGATATTAATAAGAATTATCTTTATGTATATATTAATTTATTGTAATTAATAATATCAGTATTTGTTAATTATTCAAATAGTGATTGATATAACTATAAGAATAATAAATTAAATAAATGCAGTGTCTGTGAGCGTAAGATACTTTATAGACACTTTAAAGTTCAATCCAAACTTTTGACCAGTATTGTAAAATTATTTTGTAAAAAAGTATACTGTCTATATGAGATATAATAAGTCCTATTTATACAGTCATAGAGGTGAGATTTCTTCTCTGAAACATGTATATTAGGTATATATTAATTTTGATGAACAGTCATGAACATTTGCAGCCTTGAGAAACATATTTTTCTAAAGGACAAGATATGGACAGCGCTGGATGAACCATTTCAGACTAATATTAGTGAATATATTCAAATTCATTATTAATTAGTCCGAAAAAAGAGATACGCAAAGGGCAGGAGATGAGATGTAAAACTTTGTGAATGACAGTAATGCCGGTTGGGTGAAGTTTCGTGGTGCAAATTTCGTGTGGGCCTGCCATTACGGTCATGATACATCGCGTTCTGTGACTCAATCTTTACCATTAAAAACGGCGTCCGTTTCTGGAAATCCATTAGCCCTATTTTTATTTTTTTCCCATCGCTTTGGATTAGCTTCCAAGAACATTCAACATGTAGTGTCATGGAGGGTCTGTAGGAATGCCGCCTCGGTCTCCAGAGATCTTCTCGCTTTGGATTGACTGCATGGTGAGCGTGTGGCTTTCAGCTAATTGAGAGTTGTTCCCCGGAGAGCTGTCAGTAGAGATTCCCCTCATTAGGAGGCAGCTTCAGTGGCAGGCAGCCTCCTCTTGAGTGGCCTCAAAAAACGGCAGGCTGTATTGCCCACTATCGATTTCAACCGGAGTTTGAAACGTCTGTGTGACTGACGCACAGATAAGGGGGACTAACACAGCTCAGTCCATCAGTCAACAAGCACTGCAGAGTGCACTATATAAGTCCACCAAGTGCTGAAGCAGCCTGCTGAGTTTAAAAGAGACGGTGAAGTAAATAATAATGTTGGGGAAAAAGCATTTGATGGACGTGTGGATTGAATTGCAAGTCGGTCTAAATGGCTAAAGGGTTGTGCCTGTTCACTGAGTGGCTGTAGATGCCGTGAAGTTATAGCGAGGAGAAGTTCAGATTAACTTTTCATTGATCAGTGTCACTAACTTAATGTCCTTTTGTCCTACAGCTATTGAGATTGATCGGATGTCTTAAACAGTAAGCTACGGGAGGCTGTGCTCTTGTGCGAATACTGTCAAGCTGGAGGCTGTCGTTTACCACTTTAGTCATGACCGTATTTGCTTTATTTATGTTAGTGCCAAGAATAATACTTGCTAGTGAGAAAGCACAGAAAGCACAACTAATTTAAGAGATTGGTTGATTGGACAAGATGAGACATCACAAGTCTCAGTCCTATGCATTCTTTAGTACTCTAATACTCTGTCCTAAAAAAACGTTAGCAATTTGGGTGTCCACACTAGAAGCAACCCCACACAGTGACGTGATAGAATCAATCAATCAATCAAGAATCGGGCTCTCTCTGGAAGCACTCTGAACTCACAATGAATATAGTAATATATAAATATAGTGAATTCACAGTTTTAACCGGTCAACTTTGCTCTATTTTCAAGATAAGAGGTAAACTGTCTGTTGTTGTTTTCAGTATGGCTATACGGTCATATGATATTTAAAGTCATATTAGACATGTTTAAGCTTTGAATGAAGCACATAATCACCTGAGATTGTATACTGTAATTGTCATGATTTTAGTCTTTGTTCCCCTGTCTTGGTTTATGGACTCTTATTTTGAAGTGTTTGTTCCCCATTGTTTCCTTGTTCCTTTGCCTGCCTTTATTTTTGACCATGTTTGTGAATAAAGCTAAGCACTTGGATCTGCACACCTCTGCCTACCTTGTAACAGTCACATAGTTTGCATGTTGTTCCAGCCGCGATGTCACAGAAATAGAAAACTTTTCTAAATTAAAAGTTTTGCTTGTTGTCGTCACTATCCATTGATCATACCATTTTTTACTATGTCAATTTTTGAAAGTTTCCCAAACATCCTTAAACGTTTCCAATTCCAGAGAAATTTTCAGAAATTTACTGGACATTTTTTACCACTTTTCTAACCCTAGTTACTGTACTTTTAAGGTGTATGCACCCTTTAAAGGGTAAATAAGAAGTTGTACCACCTCAGTAACAACTTATGTATCTATATATACTGTATATATATATATATATAAGTCTTCAGTCTTTCAGTGAAGGGACAGAAACCTTTAGGTTTCATTATCTGTACCTGTATAAATTGTTTTTTAAGGTTGAATAAAACCATTTGGTTTTGGTAGCACACAAGGTGAGTAAATTCTGACAAAATGTTCACATTTTGGAGAAATATCCCTTAAAGGGGTGCCCTTAGCACCATCGTTCCCTACCAAATCTGTTTGAAGGCAAGCCTCTAAGGTTAGCTACAAAATAAAGATAAAAAAAGCCAATGAAACGTACCTCAGGGAAGGAGTCCAGAGGTGTTCTTTTGAATGAATGTCAGTGGAAGAAAATGTCTTATCATTTTTATGAATCAGCAGCCTATAATAGTCTACAAATAGTCTGCCTTTAAGCATTCTTATTAGATTTTTAGAGTTTGCATGGGGGAAATAAGCTGTTTTATAAAAGAAATCACTGACAACATTAATTATCCATAAATATTGGATACATCAGTGATGTTGAGGACGTTATGAGATTAGTAACCAAGGCACACTATTAGATATAAGATACATAAAGTTGCAAAGACTTAAGTCTCAAACACTTCTTCATAAGTTAAGACTCATCCACGCCTTTCTAAAATGCCTCATTTTTAGCATCGTCATATGAGCCCTTTGAAGCCATTTTTTACTCAAGTCTCATTGTTTTGAAAGCAACTGAGCACACCACTTTTGGAAAAAAAAGTGTTAGTGTTACTGTAATTGTCTCACATTATACGGTACATGTAGGAGAACATATGCTTATAACGGTGCAACTGTGCTCTATTTGACACTGTTTTGCCACTCAGGATATTGTTTCTAACGGCTCATTTTGTATCACAGGCCCTTTAATTACTCTTTGTTCATAGCTCAGTGCGATAGCCGTACTCACTTTATGACAGCAGTCGGAGAGATTTCTTCAGACCATGCTGGCGGGTGTTTTCATCTTAAAGGCTTTCTGAAGCGTCTTAAGTCTCTTTGCCAGTTTTGTTGTCAGGAAGGTGTCTTTTTACCCTCTCTAATATGTCTTGTCAGAATGTCAGAGTAACAGCGCAGGAACTTACATCTGAGTTCCCAGGTGCCTCTAGCTTCCGCAGCAGACTCATACCTATTACTTCCTCCTTTTCCTTGCACTTTTGAGAGCCGCACCACAGCAGGACCTCGTTATGACAGCCAGATTGAGAGTGATGAAGAGAGTGAGCACTGTCTGCTTTACAAAAGCTTCTCCATCAAACTCTTCCTCAGAGGAGTGCTGTTTAACACAATGGTCAAAGCGCTTAAGGCGTAAACTAGTCCGCCAACTTACCAGCAATTTATCAAGCACAAGATGATGAAATCACTCAGGATGAAAACACACTCATGCTGATGGACGGCCAACTGAGGCAGTTTTAAAGCTCTTAAATGTTTTTTTTTACTCTATATTGTGTGTTTTTATCTTTTTCAGCTAACGCCTGTTGGAACCACCATCTTCTCAGGTTTTACAGGGAACAATGGGGCTGTTGACATTGATGATGGTCCGAATGGACAGATTGAATACACCATTCAGTACAACCCTAAAGATCCGGTATGATTTTATTCAGTTTTCTTTTGTGTCTTTGTGTGTGAGAAAGAGCATTGTACGAGTTTTTTTTTTTTTTTTTTTAATTCAGATTTACGGATAATCTGAATAAGTATGTATGGTTTGTAGGATAATATTCAGCCGAGATACAACTATTTGAAAATCTAAGGGTGTGAAATAATCGAATTATTCCTTAACAATGCCAAAATTAGGTTTTGATATATTTAAGATATAATTCAATTACCAAATATCTTAAAGGAACATGATCTTTCATTAATACATCTAAATATTTTTTTTTTTTTGCATAAAAGAAATATGTATAATTTTGACAGATACGTTCTATTGTAGGCTATTGCTTCAAATGTACCCATGTGACTTATGACCGGTTTTGTGGTCCAGGGTCACATACAGTATGTATATAAAACATCTTACAAAGACTATAGTACATATAGGAGATTTCTGTTTTGATGAACTACCATTTTCAAATATAATATGAGCAATTATGCAAAATAACAAACAACTAAAACAACTGCTGTGTACTTATTTCTGTAATTACACTGTAACAAAGACACCTTAAAATAAAGTATACCATAATTTTTGTAATTTATAACAGTTGGTCAAATATATATATAAGCATACAATTAACCACAATTGTATTGCTTTATTTTATACTATTTATATTTTTATTTTGCAGTTTTATTTTATTGACAACAGTAGTTTTATGTTTATCTTCTAACAATGTTAGACAGTGGGTTAGACATGTTTAATATGGTTTTGTTTTGCCAAAAAAGGAGTGCTGAGTTTCTGACAAGTTCTTTTCAATTGATTTACTTCACAATCTCACAAAACTTAAAACTTGGTGAATACATTGCTGTGCATTATTGATTATGGCCAAGCATCATTTAACACAGTTCAGCAACTGAAAATATTCAGACAAAACAACCATAAATGTTCCAAATAAAACATGGCATGTCATGAAATGCAAATAAAATTACTTCAGCAAATCATTTAAATGAATATGGTGTTATTACGCATGCAAATTGGTGACATTCACCTACTGCTTCTTAATGAGCAGCAGTATTACCATAAGTGGAGCTAGAGGAGCTAATCACTTCAAACTAAATATTTTTTATTGTACAACAAATATGGATTTAACTAAATAAAAATCCCCACACCGTACAGAATAATCAAGTCAAACACCTAGATTAACTTGGTCTGCTATATTCTGAAGATAACAAAGTTTAAGTGAATGATTATTGGCCGGAATAACCTGAAATGTGTACAAGACTTTATCCAGTCATTCAATGGTCTGGCTATAAGACTACTACTCTATGTTCACTTCTAATTAAGATTTTACACTATTTACACATCAAACACTTTTGATTTCAAAAGATCAAGGAGCCTCCTGTCTCCATGTTTTTTTTTAAGTCTTAAATCTCCACCTGTATTGCTAAAAAGGGTGAGGAGGTTTTGAAAGTCAAGCAGTTCTGTCCCATCAGCATTCTCTTCTTTCTGAAGCAGAAAGATGATGAATATCTCATGAGGCTGGGAGTGTGTGAGTCTTTGTGTGTATCTGCATCTTTTAAGAGGGAAACCCTTTTGACCTTTTTTTTCTTCTCCACAGACCACAAACAGGACGTTCGACATCCCTCTCACCTTGTCTGGATCAGTGGTTCTGAGAGAGAGGCTGAATTATGAAGAGATCACACGCTACCTGGTCATCATTCAGGCCAACGTAAGTCTTGCAGGAGGAGGAGAAACAGTATGAGAGATACAGTAGATAAAAGCATGCAAGATTTACTCAACCACATGTCGTTCCAACCCTGTCTTGTTCTTTCTTCTGTGGAACACAAACTGAGATGTAAGACAGTGTCCAAGCTTCTTTTGTCCATAAAACAAAAGTAGATGCTGATTTTACTCTGTTACATTCCGAGAATGAACTAAAAAGTAGTTTATACAACTGAAAAGTCTTCTTATGAAGTTGTATGAGAACTTTGTGTGAGGAACAGTCTGATATTAAAGCTGTTATTCACTAGAAATCTCTTATAAATCCCTCAGATCTTTTTTGGTGTTCAATTCAAAAGCAATGCCTTTAGACTCATCATGGCATGTGTTTGCCATTATTTGGGGCTAAGGGCCAGATTTACTAACAGCTTGCATCAACCCAAACCATCTTTATACGTTAAAATAGTGCTGTCAGGGTTTTCGAAAAGATGCCTGGCCTTCCCTTTTAGACACATAACCTATGGGAGGAAATTATGAAAATGAATCGCAATATATGATTCAATAACTTTTGTGTATCAATTCTGCTTGTTTGTGACCAGGATAATTTGCGCTGCGCTTAGTATATCGTGTTTGGTTGCGAAATGTAAATGAGACTGTTTTCTTAATTTGTGCATTGTCGGTAAATCACCCACAAAAATTTCCACACCCATTGGCACTGTTTTTGCTTTGCACTAATTTGGTAATTTGCCCTGTTTAGAAAGTGTGCCACTAAATGTCATTAGTTGGAAGTAAGGCTTCAAAAAACTTGTAATATAGTGAAAAAGAGTGTTTTTGTTTGTCATTTTGATGTATAATTTCAGTCTTAAGATGTGGCCACCTTTACTGTTGTCCATAAATGTTCCAAAAAGTCTTAAAATAACCAGTTTTTATAGTCTAAAACAAGAGTTGGTCAGACAAATTTACTGCATAGCCTTGACCAACAGAAAACTTCTTGGTTTGAAAGTAACGTATTTGCTTCATACATTACTGCACTGTCGACAGATTAATGGAACTTTATTTACCCACAAAATTCCGCACAGACTTTTGCGAATGTGTAATCAGTATCTTTGACTTTCTCGTGTAGATTTTTTCAGACAAACTTTTGCAACCATTTTCACATTTCAAGTGAAACACGATATTCAACCACAAAAATGCAAGTGAGAGGGTTTGAAAAGTAAGTGAGATGCTCAGTTTTCTCCTGCTGTCAGTAAAATGTCTTATTTTGACTTTGACTGGAGAGTCTTGTTGGCCAGCAAGTAAGTTTGGAATCTTGTTGGATTCAAACTCCATCCCTAAGTCCAAAGTTTATGTTCCCCTTCAGGATAGAGCTCCAAACCCAAAGGACCGGCTCACCGCCACCACTACGCTCACAGTGGATGTGTTGGACGGGGATGACCTGGGCCCAATGTTTCTTCCTTGCAGCCTGGTACAGAACACCCGTGACTGCAAACCTTTTACGTACCGCGCCAGCATCCTGGAGCTCACAGATCCGGTGAGCTCTTCCTTATCCTGTGCTTTTCCAGCTGTGTCTTACGTTGAGTATTTACTTTACGTTTCCTCCTGTATAGTAACTCCAGCCCGAGGATTTAACTGGCACTGGTTTAAAGTTTGCATTTTTGGTCTTGAAGAACATCTCTATTACTTGACAACCAAATGGCTTTGCATTGTGGAGGCTTTTAGAATTATGGATTGTTTTTTTTTTTTATTCAGGTTTCATAAGACATTTTTTGGTTTTGGTGTATTTGGAATCAGAGTTTTAACTCATCTAAGTTGAGGGTAGAATGATGAAAAATGGAAAAAACGGTGGTGTTTTCCTTTAAACTGATATAAACAGACTCACGTATCAGTATGAGACTGATTCTTTTGTAGACCATATAAGAAAGTGCCATTTGTTGCAGATTAGTGAATAAACTAAGAACTGCTCTATTGAGTGAGTCATTAAACTGACTTAAACATGTTTTTGATACAATTCATTAAAAATGACTTGCTTATAGTTTTGCTGTATGATTACTTAATCCATTTTAAATACCATTACAACCATTCTGGTTCAAGTAATTTTAACCCAATGCACACAGTTCTGAATTAGAACAATTTGGCTCACAACCAAAAAAAGTTGTTTTGTTGCCATTGCTTGTTAATTACCACCAAAAATGACTTTGTGAAGTGGAACTTAATAAAGATAAATGAGATGATTAAGAGATGATTTGTGAGTGAGAGTGAACATGCAGGCAACAAAAATGCAAGTGTAAATAATACAAAAGTCTTATTTTTGTGCTAAACTTTGTCTGGCTCAAGGGCAAAATGGTGATGGGGTTTTTAGTAACTCAGTTCACGGGTCACTCCTATCTACGATTGCACCTGCAATATTTGCAGCACCAGCGCAGAGCCTTGAGCGCTAGGATATCGCCACCCGGCTTATGTGATAAATGCTTCTTTAAAAACATGAAATTATGGCCATAGGGCATACAACCCTAAATCTGCATTTCTATTAGCTTCAGATTTGGTTGATGTATTGAAAACTTGATTTATTTTCAGCCAACTCTGAACAAAGTGTTCAATGTTTGACTTGAATATTGCACGTTGTTTTTTGTTGGTTTTATTTGTGCATGGAGCTGCATTTGTAGCCTATTTTACATCAATAATGTGATGTGTTTAACATCAGTAGGGTATGACTTAATTCACTGAAAGTTAATGAAAGGTGGGAGTTACCAGAATAAAGTCATTTTTGAACCTCCATTTTTGGTATTAATCTCAGTCAGTGGTACATCTTGCTCGTCTGGTTTGCTTCTGGTACCGCAACAACGTTGGGCAGGATTGATGTTGGGAAATTTCTTCTGTTTGAGTCACTCTGTTGGCGGTGTACTTCTTTATATTGAGTTATTGCCATGTTGCTTAACTCAGCTTTGAAGTTTTACATCACAGACAGGTGCTTTAATATTCCGCTTTTCTGATACACTTTGGAATTCATTTGTTCCTCAATGATAGAAAGCTTATACCTGAAAAAGAACAGGAAAAAAAAAAACACTTCCTAAGCCATTCCACCTTCACAGTTCACAGTTGAGATGATGACTGAAGCAGAAATTTGTTGCAAGTAGAGCAAGAGCAAGTGACCAATATTGCAATTTATTTTTTTTCCTATGATTCAGATGCCTGTAGTTGCCGGTATGTTTTACTTTCATGTTGGTTTTATAAAATACAAAAACATATTTTGATATTAAAGCCACAATGTTTTCCTTTCTTCTGTGCAAGGCAACTGGCATATACAGTACATTCTTCTGAAACGTCTTTTACACAAATATTGTATTGACAGATGCGTTCTTAACAACCAATAAATGCTCCACTTTTAGGTTCCCTAAAATAACTTAAGGTTCTTAAAAGAAAAGTTTTTTATCATTGAAATAACCTTTTTTACTTTAAAGAACACTTAATTGAATAGAACGATTGTAGATGTAAATGTTAAAGATTTCCATGGTTCTTAATAGATAAAAAAATAAATATACTTTTTTTTTCTAAATTTGTTTTTGAAGCTAACAACAACAGTTCATTCAACTTAAATTTCAGATTATTAATTTTAGTTTCCATACTTTTTATAGCTTTTACAATGGTTAAATGAGACTGGAAAGGGAAAAGCTAGGTGCTGCCAATTGATTGTTCAAGAAACATGATTTTGCTGGCTCTTAAAGCTTATGTAATATAATGTAGTTAGTTGCATAAGACTTTGATTGGACACATTAAAGAAGCGGCCTAAAAGTTTGATTTCTTACACTGATAAAAATCTTAACAAATATCTGTATATGGAAATAACTTTTTTCTTTGTTATAAAGCCCAGTGTGTTAATACAGTCAAGCTGTCAGTCTGCAAAGTATGTTAATAGTGCTAAAAGCATAGAAAGCTAAAAGCATTACGAGGCAGATAATTCACAGGTAATTAGTTTAACACTTCAAACATGAGAGGTGACAGTGATTCATTGATTAAATGTTCCTAATTTAAATGTAAAACAGATAGCTTGTTAACAGTGTACTGAAGAAAAACTAATTTTTTTAACAACTACTTCTCACTGCAGGAGCATTCGGTTTTCTGACAAAAGCATGAGTTATTTCCTTATCGTTCACACTTTCTTCACTTGCTAATTAGGCTTAGAAAGTCCCAGAACCTTCTAAAAAAAGATGCATGAAACATAAAACTTTTGTATCACATTTCCTTTTCCCCAACTCTAATAAAAGCAAGCTAAAAGCTTTTTGTTCACTGTGGTAGTGTTAGTACATTAGCGCTTTAGCTCTTTCAGCCCATTTGCCCTATATCCATGCTTGTCTGACAGCCAGAGTAAGCAAAGAGGTGCTCTAAATCATGTTTACTTTAACATGTTGAGCTGTTTGACTTTAGGCCAGCAGATGCATCCAAGGACACGTTTTAAAGGAGCTGTGTTGCTTGCACGTGGCCAATGATTAGGTATTCTAAAGCTCAGCCACCTTTATCAGCTGTCAGAGGAGCTGCACTTTGCTCTGTGTGCCATTACTCAGGTGGTCAGTTCACTCCACAGCTTGCCTCCTTTTCACTTCCATGTATCCCCTTTCTGACTGTACCCTCTTCGTTTTAACACATCTGCACACCTTGAGTTTTCTCTTCTCTCTTTCTTACTACATGATGTGCTTCCTGGAGTATATCTGTCCCTCTGCTACAGACCAATTGAAATTTATGTAATTGTTCCACCCATGTTGTTGCTAGATAAAAAAGAGCTTTCAAAGTATCATATTAGCCAAAAAAAGGAAAAATGAACCTTTTCATATGACTGAGTTAAATGACAAAAACCACATATCATGCTGTTGTAGCGTAATGTATATAAATAATTACTATTAATTATGATTAATTGCAATTATTTATATTAGTTGCCTGTAGTACCTGTAGCAGAATGACCATCAACTAATCTGTGAATTCAGTGAACACATATTGTAATTTCATATATCCCTCTTAGAAGGGATATTTTCGTGGCCACAGAAAAATACCTTCTTACAGTATGACTGCATTAGAGCACGTAGCAAGGGTCGAAATCATAAAGGGACATTCATTTGCAAGGCAGAACCAGAAACTCATGTAATTTGTGCAAAGGTTTTATTGACTCTATGTTAACTCACATAACTGAACACACATGTATAAATACACTCACACAACAGGAAAAGTGCAAAGAAGGCTTAATGGTAAGCCATTAGGAAAAAGCTCAAATTGAAGTTATGAAAAGGGAGTCAGTTGACCACCGGTAAAACCATCTGTGCCGTTCAGAACGGGTTCCATAACTAATACTAAACCTCTGTTTCGTTTCGTTTCGTTATATGTACGATACTTGCATTGCCTCATTGGTGATGGGTCCAAGGTTTTGGATTGGCAATCATGTCCTCCTGGTTTGAAGAGCGATGAATTCCAAAAGATGTCCTGACTCTGGTGATTGGTAGATGAAAGAAGAGCTGGGGGAGAGATCTCAATTTAAATTCAAATTCAAATTTTATTTGTCACATTCATATACATACACGGTACGACATAAAGTGAAATGCAGATCTGTCACGATCCGTGGATCTTGAGTAAATGGAAAATACCAGAGGTCTGGCTCAGAACTTAGGTGTTGCCGTGGAGCTAAATTCTCATCTTAGTGTCTCAAAAGACTGCAGACTGTGCTGCACCTAGACACTCCCCCAATGCGTCTGCACCAGGCCGTGGGCTTAGGAGACCAGAGAGATGGTGGGCTCCGGCATCCAGACAAATCCAAAAAGCTAGTTACTTCTCTGGAGCGGCGCGACCTGTTCTAGGCCATTGCCTAATGTTAGACTAAATTAATATTTACGCTTACAGACCGTGCTTATATTTTGCAAAACAATAAGGAGTAAGGAGTTTTCACTTTTCGCCGTGTAAGAGGTTAATTAATATAGCTTACTTAAAATATAATTCAATTCAGTGATGCAAATCAGAACTTTCATCAGCTGTTACTCCAGTTGTCAAACGCATACCATCCTTCAAAAATAATTCTAATATTATGATTTAATATTAAAAAAAAAAAAAATTGCTGCCTAATATTTTTGGAACTTGTGACATTTTGTTCTGGATACTTTTATAAATAAAAAAAGCTAAACAGAACATCAGTGATAGTAAGTAGAGTCAAAGTTACTTTGTTCACATTCCTTCAACAATAAACCAGTCTCATCAATTGGTTGCCATGGCATCCGAGGCCTGGTTTGCTTTCCTTTGGTGTTAGCTGGTTTTCGGGGGAAGGGTTTACACTCATAGTTGCAGTTTGAGTTACCCCTTGAGTTGGTGAGAGCGGTATTAAAGATTATTTGTTAAATGTAACAAATAGTTTGTGCCTGATTGGTTCAAACGCTACACCGTGAATAATTTTTGTCATGGCAAATGAGGAAAAGATAATATACGTATTTGGATATATAATAATATTTATATTGAAAATAAGTAAATTAATGAATATCTAGCTGAGTATTTAAATGTGAATTTCAATAATTATTTAAGAATGACGCCAAATTCTGACCCTAGCGTCCGAATGTCGCAGCGAAAATCAAGACTCATCAGACAAGGCAACATTTTTCTGATCTTCTATTGTCCAAATTTTTGTGAATTGTAGCCTCAGTTTCCTGTTCTCAGCTGACAGGAGTGGCACCCGGTGTGGTCTTCTGTTGCTGTAGCCCATCTGCCTCAAGGTTCGACATGTTGTGCGATCAGAGATGCTCTTCTGCATACCTTGGGTGTAACGAGTAGTTACTGTTGCCTTTTTATCAGCTCGAGCCACTTTGGCCATTCTCCTCTGACCTCTGGCATCAACAAGGCATTTTTGCCCACAGAACTGCTGCTCACTGGATGTTTTCGCTTTTTCTGACCATTCTCTGTAAATCTCAGCGATAGTTGTGCTTGACAGTCCCAGAAGATCAGCAGTTTCTGAAGTACTCAGACCAGCCTGTCTGGCACCAACAATCATGCCTCGTTCAAAGTTACTTTAATGACCTTTCTTCCCTATTCTGAAGCTCGGTTTGAACTGCATCAGTTCATTTTGACCATGTTAACATGCCTAAATGTATAGAGTTGCCACAATGTGATTGGCTGATCAGTAATTTGCATCAACGAGTAGTTGGACTAATAGTTGAAATGAATAGTTGCCTAATAAAGTGGCTGGTGAGTATATATATATATATATATATATATATATAATATTAATTAATTAGCGCTTTGCATGCTTAAACAAGAATAACAAAGCAAGAATAGTAAATTGGAAATAATTTTCATATTATCTTGCAGTAGTTTCACGTGAATCGAAACACTGTGAATTATGAAGTCGTACAGCTATGTACATGCATGCAAACCGCATCAAATTTACAGCATCCTCGCAATCCCCCTCTTTCTTTTTAATCTGAAAAAGCTTTTTCCTTTAAGAGACAGCGTGTTTCTGAGCAAATCAGCAAAAGAGAGAGACACATGTTTTGCTCTCCTGCTCGGCAGAATGGCGTGTGGTAGGTGCGAGGAGCGTAGACTCTTTCACCTAGACAAACTGATCATGTCTGACAGGTGTTTTATTTGCTCTCTGAGAGCTTCTCCACTCCTAACACAACATGAAAGGTCAAGCAAAGCCGGCCTGAAGTGGTGACCGCCTCGCATTTGCCATCTTTTCCCCAGATGGGCCATCTGAAATGGATACTGCAGTTGCAGAGTCAAATACCTTTGGGGAAAGCAATGCGTGTAAATGCCACATAGGAGGATCCAGGACTGAAGAAATTAATAGCTTTTTTCAGAGTCTACTGGCCATTTTGGCTGAGCTCAGGCTGCTATTTGATGTCCTCTTCCGTTCCCACCTATGGATGATTATTTAGCGTACACGCACATGATTTGCTATAATGGCTTTTCCTCATTTCAACACACACCTGAAATGATGTGAGAAAGCAGCTGTGGTTGTGATCCAGGTGATGTTTCATACATCCTGTAATGACAATGATTAGGTAATCTTCTGCTTTTGCCATGTGCGTTTCATGTGTTGAGGGCAACCATTACTCTATTACCATCACAGAAAGCTCTGCAGTTTTAAGTGCTAAAATCTGCCTATGCATATATGTGAATAATAAATGTATTATTGCATTGTATGTGTAATATATGTGTTATATGTGTAATTTAGTAAAGTAGCCCTTATTACATGCACTTACTATTATAATAACAATAAATTATGCAAACCCAAAACGTAATCCTACCCAACCATATAGTAATTGCATGTAGTAATATTACTTAGTACTTAAATATGATTGCTCTATATCTGTTACCTATTTTATGTAATTATACACATTTCTGTAACATATAAATAAAATATACATCTATACATATATACATTTAAGTAAGTGATATTAATTAACTACATGCACTTAATATATTGGTACTTGTTAGAGATAGGATTAGTGTTTAGCTTAGGATCGCATAATTCATTTTTATCATAATAGTAAGTTAATGTAATGTTTAACAAAGACACCCTAAAATAAGGTGTTACGGATGACTACTATATACTTAAATACTCAGTAACACTTTATTTTGAGGTGTCATAATACAGAGTAATTAACTAATTTCTTGCTCAGTAGTAGTAGTTGATTATATTAAGGTTATATAAGAAGAGTTTCCAAAACTCTATAAATCCATTTTTACTTAATTTGAGTACAAATGTGTTTTCTTTTTCAAGAAAGTGACAAGATCAAAACCACTATTTTCTGTTTCGAAACACTGTACTAACAAAAACATTAACGGCACTAAACACTTCTGCTATGTTATATTGTGTGATTATGAGTATGATATTGCATAGATTGTCAGTGATCTACAGCTCTGAATATTAAATACACTTCATCTGAAAGCATGCGAAGGAGATCACCAAATCGGCTTTTCTGACAAGATGCACATGAATGTTAAATGAATAATCGTGCGGCTCTATTTTTTTGTTTGTTTATTGATAAAAAGTACAAAGTAGATGAGAAAAACTAGGATGCCAGATGTATTCAAAGCGCTGCCACTACAATGAGTGGAATGGTGTGCTGTGATTGGTTGAGCGGAAATATCGCATTCTGCAAAGAAAGGAGACTGGCGTGTGTCACGGTTTGCACAAAAAAAAAGGAGAAAACATGCCAGAATAACATGGCAGATATCACATTTTGGGCAAATGTAAAAATTGACGTTTCAATAGCAACTAGATTTTGATTTTGCCAGAAACTCTTTGTATTTTAGATAAAGCTAAGGCAAAATATTAATTACCTAATAATTAAAAATCTATTTTAAACATGTGTAGGCAGTTGATGTATCAATGTGTCCAACGGTGTGAGAGAAAAATGTAAAAAAAAAAAAAAAAAAAAAAACTTGAACAGTGTAGATAAACCTCTCTAATTCTATTTGTAACTCTAAGAATGAAAATAAATGTTTCTGTGTTTTTAAGGTAGTCTTTGAGATTGTACAATTGCTATATAGACACTGAGTGTTTTACAAATTTATCATGAGTTTATATTACTGGGATATAATTAAACAATAATAAATAATTGTAAATAATTTAAAATATATGCTGTGTAAACTTTCATTTTGCAGGCAACAGACAGATTATTAAATCAGCTTTTAACCAGTTTAATAAGTTCTTTTTATCCCAGCAGGGGTCTGAATGTGTTATACTGAAGTAGATGGTGCATGTGGACTCATGCTGGAGTCAGGCCAGTCTTATCTAAAGGGCAGTGGACAGGGATGACAACACTTTTTGAAACTAATTTGGTTATTTGGCCAGTTTATTGCTTCAGCGGCTCACTGTTGGGAGCTTATGGTGGGAGGTTAATAAGACGGCTGTAATGAGCCACGTTCCTCATTACTTGCTATAATAAAAGACCGTTTTCAAAGATCCCATATTGACCGAGCTCATCACACCCTCCCGGACACTTGGGGCACAGGGTCATAAATATGTAAGCAACACAACATTAGTAATAAAAATTAATATTTCTTGAGCGTCAAATGAGCATATTAGAATTAATCCTGCAGGATCATGAGTGAAGTAATGATGAAAATTAGGTAGGCCATCACAGGAATAAATTATTTTAAAACATTTAAATAGAAAACTGCAATAGTTTCTCATAAAATGTTCTGTTTAAAATTAACTGTACTTTTGAACAGTATATGCAGTGTTGGGGAAAATTTTAAAATTAATTACATTACTTAAAAAAAAAAAAAGAATTGCATTACATTTAAAATTGGATCGTGACGTATTTCAGCAAACAGTTGCACGAGCTTGCTTATGGAAAAGTGTTAGCATTCACTTTTATGGGCCTTTGCCTATATTAAAATACCAGCACTATACACTTGTCAGTACTCTTTGAAGAGCTAACTATGGTTCCGTTCATATAAAGTTCAGTTATTAAAGCAAATGACAACCACATTCTATAACCAAAGTGACTACCTGCAATTTTTCAAGAGTCATGACTGAGTGTTTAGAGTGTGTTCAGTTGGTAAGTGCTGTATTAACAGAAAAACTGTCTGCAATTAGCTGCCTGTCATGTAAGTGACATACGTGTGACATAAGAGCTTGCGTTGCTGTTTTTGTTCAGCTGTCAATCACTAATATTACTGGCTGTCAACCTATGTCAGGTTAGACAAATGTCTGAAATATGGCTATTATGTAGCTGTTATACAAGACCAAAATCCTATTCTGTTTGGGTTCAGAAGGGAATAAAACACACAGACACACACACATAAAATAAATAAATAAATAACTTTATGGCCACATATGATAAAATGAAAGCTGAAAAATGTCAGTAACAAAAATATGTTACATTATATAGTTTAATAACTTGTATAGTTTAATAACTTGTATAAATTTAATAACAATTTATTATTATTATTATTACTTGTTTTTATGTTTATCTGTATTTTTCAGTGGCTGGATTCAAACAATGCACATCCATTTGTATCCAGAATTGTCCATA
>JAUMHP010000062.1:3435998-3455146 GCA_032361065.1 Enteromius trimaculatus | reverse complement strand
ATATGGATATCCAAATATCCAAATATGTCATTTGTCCGAATACAGTACTGTATATATATTATTTTGTTTCCTGATCACAGAGTTTGGAGTCTTTTTCATCATAATTGAATTAGTGTAACACAAAATGTTTTCTGTCATTTGCAGGCAACCGACCGTGAAAGAGATCCCATTACATATACAGTCCTGAGAGGAGATTCAAACAACGTCTTTGAAGTCTCCCAAACGTAAGCTCACTTTGAAAGGCCGGAACAAGGCTGCTCTGCCAAAATCCATCGTTTTTGGGGTCTGAATAAGAGAAGATATTTTAATTGTCATTCAGGCACGCTCGCACAATGCTTTGTACTCACAGCAAAATACAGAATCTTTTCCTCTGTGAAATATTCCCATGTTTGGGTTTGCCACGTCCTGACATGCACTTGCATTATGACACAAACATGATACATAATTAATAAGGACTGATGAAAATATTAATTCCTCCATTTCAAATAGCAGCTTGAGATATTTCAGCTTGCACTAAAGGGTCAAAAGTCCCAAAATGTTTTCAGAGCAAAACCTCAGATGCGTTTTATTTGATTTATCACTCCGTAAAACGAGTAAACAACATTAGGTGGCCAATATCTCACACTCTCTTTCTTTAGTAATGCATTTAGTAAAGCATGTTATACTCTGTAGTGTGTAGGGTACCAAAGGGCATTTCAGTCATAGCCCTGAGCAAAGCTTCTGATCCTGTTTTGGAGTTATTTAAGCAGGAAACCACAGCCAGAATACACTTCTAATGAACTGCTGCTGTCCTTTCAGAAAGCAGCAGATAAAGAACAGCAATATGTAGCTATATTTCTTGAATTACCTGAGCTTATCTCTCACACTTACAGTCTCTTCCTTTCCTCTCCTACTTCCCACAATGCCTTCTGCTCCCCATGGAGCTTGTGATAGAGCTGTCTGTTCGAGGGGATTGTGTGTAACTGTGGAGTCTGGAAAAGTCTGGCTGGAGGGTGAATATGGTGATATAAAGTATATGTTTAAAAAGCACTTTCATGGGGGTTGGAAGTGTGGGGTTATCCTTTCATAAAGTAAGCAAAATGGAATTTTAAAGTGGAATTATTCAGAAAAGTGCAAAATGACTGTGATAGATTTTCAAGCAGAGGGGACGTAAGTTTTAAATGGATTTTAGATATGCTTAACTAAGCTTAGGCTAAAGTGCCAACTCGTCTGCTTTATTTTGCGAAGGAATGTCTAATAACTTTTATATGAAGCATGATAGCATTCATGCAAAAAAAAAGAAGAAATAAATAGGTGCTATTCAAAGGATAATATGCTTAGCATTTCCTACATTTTAGTCATAATTTGTCTAGTATTCAGTGTAATATTTTACTTGGTGTGCAAATTTGTGTGCATTTATTGAAAATTTGGAATTATAAAATGCAAAATTAAATAATTTGAAATGTGCATCTAAAAGTTAAGTTATAGTTGTGACATAGTACTTAAAGAAACATTAATGCCATAACCATTTTAAAACTGGGGTTTTGTGACATTAAATAAATACCTTCCTGTTTACTTTCGGTTATTTAGAAACACCAGATATGCTTTTTGATAACCAGCCTTCTGGTTTGGTTTATCTATCCAGCTGGTGCTTATAATACCAATAATAAACTCGTGTATTCTCTGTTTATCATTTACGAGTGACGCTGTTCAGGGGAGTAATTTAGTGTGCGGGCATGCTCTTAGACATGTACAGATGATGCTTTGCAGTGAATATGTGATGAATATACATGAGGTCCTCTGGAGCCTTGAAGATGCTGCTTTGAATTTGTGTATTTTATTTGTAGAATGCATGACCGTCTGCAACAGTGTCCACCCGTCTCACAGATGCTCTGGGGGTTTTGAGGGACATATTATGTCAAGACAGAATGATTGGCTGTTTCAAAATATGAAAGGGCAAATTCACTTAAATAGTTATGGCACTTTTGCACATGGTACTAGTATACACTCTATTTTAATCACAAAACACTTATAATGCATTTAAGAAGACATTAAATGTGCTGAAATATTGCCATGCTGTATTGAAACCAAATTATTTTTTTATCTTTTTACTGCACAAATTAGGCCTGCAATAGAATAATTTGTTGCCACAGATAGCAGTTAACACCAAACTTCTGACCACAGGAAGTAAATGGATTTTAATTTGAAACAGACATTTGTTTACCTTTTCTATCTTTCAGGACAGCAGTTATTCATCAAATGATGGAATAGAATGAGATGCTTAAATCATTAATAATAACAAAGTAGATGGCACAAAAGCACTGCTTTTAAATTACTTATTTTTTTTTACAAATTGTATTTATGGAAATGTATAAAAGTAATAATACTGCATAGCAATAACATCTCAGAAATGTCCAATACATTTTTTTTTTCTTATACAATATGCGTCTTATCCACAGTAGGCAGTTCTTTAAAATGTATAAAAAAGACAATATATTTAGCCTTAACCTCTGCAGTGAATGGGTGCCGTCAGAAGGAGAGTCCAAAGAGATCACAATAGTAAAACATCACAATAGTATATGCAATAGTATATATTTTAGGCTATATTATTTCAAGTTGAATATTTTTTTTAGTAGTAGTCAGTACCAATGTACCATGTCTTCATATGTTTCACAAAAATATGAATGTCAAGCAATGACAAAACTATGTATGTCAGGACAAAATACCATTTCCATATTAAGCTTATTTTCATACGTAGCATATTTGTACTCCAAAAGTAATCCTCAGACTTTTACAATGCACTGTATGGTATATGTCTCACTCACTATTCTCAGTAAAGCTTGCATTACCATGTAAACAAATGTAAATGTGTGACCAAATGCACTGTGTTCTAGAACTCAATTGAATGGGACACAATGTTTTACTCATGGCTGCTGTTGCCTGACAACAATTAATTCAGTCCTAATCGTCCCCAGGCACACATAAAATGTCCTTAGCCTTTCACAGTGGAGCAGGTCTTGCTAAAAATGAATATATTGGCTAGCCGTCTCATTCAGCAGCACATAATTCCATCCAGCCTATATTTGATGAACTAATTTCAGCCGAAAATGATTCACTTTGTCTGGATTTTGGTTGTGGTCTGTTGTGCGTATGACATTTTCCAGTTTTGTTTTCTCACCACATGGTGTGAATTTAAACACTTTCTACCTCTTTTTCACTTTTGCTTGCCCTCTAAAGCCATCATAAAGTGAAAACACTTAGACTTCTGAGCTCTATAATCCTCAGGTTTTCACATCATCTTTGCTTTCAGGTCCGGGCTGCTGTTGCTTGCGAAGACTCTGGACAGAGAGATCACGGATCACTACACGCTAACGGTCACAGCCTCCGATGGCAAACCAGATGGGGTAAGACTGAAGCCTGTCAATCAATCACACACAACTGAAGATGAAAACTGCTGTAGCTACAGCTCAAAAGATCCTAATCGGATCTTCTGCTTAAACAGACATCACATGTAGTCACAGTATAACATGGCAGGCAGAGTCTATCAAAATCAATCATGTTGACAGAAAGAAGGGCATATGAGAGTTAGAAATGGTCAAGTGTGCTGGGAGCGTTGTATAGTCATCTCTATGGTCATTGGCTACATGAATGTATTTACAAAACTTCATATAAACAAGAAGGAAAGATATTAATGCATTCATGA
Source organism: Enteromius trimaculatus (assembly GCA_032361065.1). NCBI lineage: Eukaryota > Metazoa > Chordata > Actinopteri > Cypriniformes > Cyprinidae > Enteromius > Enteromius trimaculatus. Next base: position 3,451,464 of record JAUMHP010000062.1, on the reverse strand, counting down.
TTCATTTATTCTGTCAGTCGGATAGAACATCAAATCATTCTTTCACTCACTGATTGTTGTTTGTTCATTAATCTAATGGTTATATTTATATATATTTTTGAACCTATCCGCCAACAGAAAAAAACGACCCTATAGGTCGTTTGTGCAAGCACCTGATTACAACATTTTGGGTGTTTCATCATGAAATGACGTATGACTGGGATTACCAAATAAAAGTGCTTATTTAAATGTAATATGTGAACTTTTAACAATGATCTCACTGTATATATCTGTACATATTTTACTAGGTGTGACCAAACCTAGCTCACTCCTAAACCTACCCCTTACAGAAATAGTGCAAAGTCATTATTTATAGTGCATAAACATTTTATGATCATTTACCTTCTCTGGAATCGAGCCCATGACCGTATGATTAAATGTCCTGTTGTCGATAAGGGCGCAATTGGGATTTGGGCGAACGATCTATACTGGCATATTAGTTGGAGGACAGGTTGATATTTATATATATATAAACAATACCAGTCCAAAAACTTCCAAATCCAACCCTAAATCTGCCCGATAGTGTTAACAAATGCAAGACTGATATTAAAAGAAACACATTTGTTGATGCAACCGTGCAATTTCAACTTCCTTTTACACAGTTTTGTCAAATCATAGTTACACAGGATTCAAACCGGAGCTCCTCGACTCTCAAGTACATCTTTGCACTCCTTGAGGTACACTGAACGAACCCACCGTCTATGAAAACCCATAGACATGAAGCTGGATATGTGTGATGTAAAGTTCAAAAGCATCAGTTTTCAAATATCCTAGCCTATTACTACTGTTTTAAAGCCATAACTTGACATTCTTCAAGTAATTGTGCGAAAATGACGCTTTATTAATCAAAACTTTTTAAATTTGTGTGAAAAGGATTAAAAGAGATTTACTGCGTCTAGTGTTCATTTCTTTTAGCAACTGCAGTGATACAGTATGTACTTACTGGTATGTATTTCGGGTGTCGCTAAAAACAGCAACCCTAAAAAAAAAATTAAAAAAAAAAATATATATATATATATATATACATATGGCGTTATGTTTATAAGAAAAGTAAAGAAAAGCCTTATTCAGTCAAACTATCAGTGGAACTGATTTCTGTTTATTTGTTCAGAAATGTGTTTGATTTCTTTTGTTTTGTTTATTGCACAGTCATATATAAATGTAATTCTGAAAACTGAAGTAATTTTAAGAAAATAATAATAAGGAGAATCAGAATCAAAGTAATAAGAAGTGTACAATTGATTCATTTATGCGAACAATCAATGATGTGAATCAATCACACAAATGATTCCTTCACTCACTGATTGTTGTTTGTCTGTTCCTTTGTTCACTCATCTGTTCGTTTGTTCGTTCTTTCGCGTGTTTGATTTCATTTGATGGGGTGAGTCTCCTAGCAGTTACCAGGACTGGTCTCTTCTGTGCACTCCACTCTCACAAAGGGCTCAGAGTGATTGATCTAAATAGAGGAAAATGAGGTGCATCTTACAATGGAGTGATTATGCGATAATGATGGAGATAAACGAGCCGAACAGGCTTTTTAATTATGAAGCACCTTCTTTCGCTTCACTCTCTCACTGAGCCTATTTCCCTTACTGGATGAACCAATGGTGAAAATCTCACTTAGTATTCCTCAGTAAAAAAGATGTCTGGATTTATAACCCCCTTCAAGGACATGTAACGTGTTCACCTCCAAAACTCAAGGATAATCACTCGCCTTCTTCACGAAGAAAGTGCATATAGATCTGGCTTTAAGCAAAATGGTCTCCATTTATATCCGACCTGTCAAGGTGGTTGTCAGGCGGTAAAATTGTTACATCAGAGTTGAAAATCTTTGCCTTTATTGTCATGTTAACGTAGCCTTTACAAACAAATGATGGTGACTCCAATACTTTAATAACCTCTAGAATAATTCAAAGCACATCTTAATTGGCAGAATTCTCTGAGCCGTGATCTCTTTCCTGGCCTGTTGAGAAAGACTCTGCGTGCTTAGCTCATGAAAGTAAGATGAGAAAACAGTGCAGTAGGTTTCATTCCCATCTTCCCATTTACCCACAACTGTCCCTCGATGACCTTTCTGATTCACCTGCGGCTAAAAATCAAGGGTGAAGCTGAGACGTAAGACTGGGGGAGCAGGTGCAGTTTGGAAGGTTTTTAAAATTCAGTGACCTTTGCTAAACCACCTGGTCATTAGCCAATTTAATAAACAGTCCCTTTTCTGCAAAAGAGAGTTAGGGCAATGGTTCTCTTTTTGAGGGCCCTGGGAGATACCCAGATTTGACCTTTGTGCCTGGTGAGGTCACGCGGGCTGCTCTTTGAATTGCACAGGGCGATATGAGAGCCAGATGGATTCACAACGTTCAGAAGAGAGACTTCTTCATTCTTCAGTCTGGGGTTAGAGGAACAGATACAACTAGACATCTGTCTGGTATAAACAGACCTTTGACTATTGGCACAAAGTCTCGTTTACTTTGTTAGAGTGGGCACAATTCAGTATTAGCTCCTTTCTAATCCTCATCAATTCATCCCGTCCCATCTCTCAATCCCATTCATCAATCCCCCAATCCCATCTTTCCTTCCATCCCATCCCTTCCCTTCCTCCATCTATCGCCCATTCCCATTTATCCATACATACATCCCTCTAATCCTATTTCAACCATCAATTTCATCCATCCATCCATCCCTTCAATCCCATCACTCCTCCCTCTCTCTCTCTCTCTCTCTCTCTCTCTCTCTCTCCTATACCTCCATCCATCCCTTCAATCTCCATTTTTTTTTTAAATAATATATATCAAAATATCAGATATTTGATATCAAAGGCTGTGTTATCTGAAGGTCATGTTTATCTGCTGCATGCTTTAATTAGGATGTCTAATTTCTGAAAAGTATGTAAATACATGCAGGTTTAGCAATGAAGTTGCAACACAGAATTTCTCTCTTAAAGATTAATAGTATCCTTCCAGTTCCTAATCACAAGATGTGAACCTGTTTGTTGACAAACGGAATTACCTTCATTTGCATTTGTCTCAGCTCAAGATCAGCTTACCTTATTCAACCCCCAGAGCGTAGTGCAAACTCAGCAAGCTTTATTGCACATGAAACATTTAGAGGACCAATCTGCCAAACACTCTAGCATTTAAACCTTTTACAAATAAGTCCGAGCAGGAGGGGGAAAACCTTCTTCTAATTTATGGAATATTGGTTTTCTTGCTGGCTTGCCTGGGATACCCCCCCCCCCCACCCACACACACACACTTTTCAAGCAGAACTTTTCACAGAACATTTGTATTTAATGATAGATCATACCGATACACAGTTGATCTGTTTGCCTGGTTAACTTTTTTATTTAGTTGCTCATTATTTTGCTTGACTCCCTCAAAAAGTTGTTTTTGTTTGTTTATTTATTTACTCGTTTGTTTGCTTGTCAGATCATTCTTGCAATAGTATTTGTTTCGTTTGATTTGCTATGCAATTGTCATTTTTGCGGTTGGTAAGAGCTTCTAAAGACCTGGTAGGAGGAGAAGCAATTATTTGTATGAAATGTTCTCTGAAACATTCTCTGTGTAGCTCTAATTTGAATCGACTGGTGCTTTGAACCTAGCTGAAGTTGCAATACCTAACCAGAGAAAATTTGTGTGCATTTGAAGTTTGCTGCAAATGATTTGTGTAAAGTAAATACATAAGGCATCAAAAGTTATCAAGGTGGAACTTTCATCGATTGATTAATTGATTGATTGATTGATTAAAACATTTTAAATGTCAGAAACAAAAATCAGAAACAAAACACCTGCCTTATTTGTGCATAAATCCTTTTATAGCCATTAGGACATCTTTAACAGCATGCTGCTTTTAAGTTGAGTTAGTCCCAATTGTGCCTATGTGTGTTGTGTTTCATTTAACCCCAAAACCAAAATATAGAAGTTATTAATAATATTTAGCATAAATCAGATGAGAACAGTTTTAGAACCCTTTATATATATGTGTATATATGTATATATATATTAGATCATGGCATTATATACAGTACATGACAATTTAAGCACTTCAGTTATTACTTTATTATGATATATTGATATATTTAGTTGTTACTTACATTTTTAATTATACTTACTATATTCTAAACGTATAATGTAACTTATTTTGACATAAATTACTGCAATATGGCATTGTTAACATGAAAAAAACTATCCATCGCACTAAAATGTTATGTTTTCAGTGCAGTTTTACTTAGACTCACCCATTTGCAGTGTTAAAATCACGTACAAATAATCGCATCAAACTATATTTGCATAATAAATGTGTCACAGTCGCGGTATGCTAATTATATGTTTGAAGTATGTGTATGAATGTTTAAATGTTATTTTTCCGTTCCCCATCTTTCAAAGAGACACTTTGTGAATTGTTGTGAATGTAGATGGTTAATTGTTGTTAGTAAGTTGACAGAATTCTCTCTGCCAGCATGCTAATTTGGTTGCAGCCATCAATTTGTTGAGGCGATCTATACTCTGAAGCGCTAATCCGCTCAACAGCTGTGGATATTTTTCATTAGACCCCATTCATAGCTTGATGATGAATGCAAATATGTTAGCAATTTCGCAAGTTCTCTGTAAATTAATCAGTGGAAATGGATAATTGTTTGTGAAAGCCAAGATAGTCTGTTACCAGACGAAATCCCACAGAGGCCTCAAGGTCCACATTTCAGATTTGTTGACGTCGTTGGATTACCAACTGAAACTCTGGCAGCTTTTCATTTACAGTCATCCATGTAATGATTAAAGTAACCTGAAGGTTTCTTGTTTGTTTTTTTTTTCCAGACCTCAACCGCTACAGTGAATATAGTGGTGACCGATGTCAATGATAATGACCCTGAGTTCGATCCTCTGCTGCCCCTTAATCTCACAGTTCAAGAGGAAGAGACAAATGCTTTTGTGGGTCAAGTAAAGGTAAGACCCCAAACACATTCAAAATTCTTTCTACTTGTTCTACCTGCTGTTTGATCTCTAAACTATTTTCAGTGCAACTGTTTTCTGCCCTCTGGAGTCACAGAAGATGAAATCTTGAAGTTTACACTTCAGAGTGTAACTTTGTGATTATACTTTTCTGATCCCTCATCACTTGTTGTTGACTTAAATGAGTCATTCACCCAGAAATGAATATTCCAAGTCATTTTTCCACCCTTGTGTCACTTGTAAACCCACATTGAAACTGAATTGTGAAGGCATCTTTTAAACCTGTTTTAACTTTTTTTTTAACTTTCAGAAAAGACACAAAAGCATCATGCAATTTCCATAAAAAGTAATATTGTGCATTGTATATTGGGGTTTTTGCATGAACCAGACCAACGTTCTTCACAGCTCATTATATGACTTCAGAAAAAGGTTGAGTTTTGGTGAAACGTGAGATGATACTAAACTGTGGACCGGAAGGCATAATCAAATTAACTAAGGACGCAGGACATGTGTACAACTTTCTGAATAGCAGCATTTCAATTCTCTGGAACTTTCTTTCTTTCTAGTTTTTGTGCATCTTTCTCCAGACTGCAACATTTTGAGAGCAAACATGTAGCAGAATCTATTTCGGGAAAATACGTTGCCCTTTTGCATGGGTTTTTATTAAAGAAAGACCAAACAATGTTAAATGTGACTGCTAGTTGGGCAATACATCGTAGGTGAACAAAATAAAAATATTAACCAATACTAACAGAAACTAATATAAAACTAGTGCATATTAACATACAGCACATAAATTAATCTCTGAAATCTTATATTTAAATATGCAAATTAATCATATTAAAATGTACCAGTGCATAAATAGAAACAATGGTTTTACCTGTATCTTACTTGATCCTAAATATGTGAGTGAGTGAGATGAATTAGTCCAGTTCAAACCTATAAATCGTGCTGTTTGATCGTGAGTGGTGTTAAATCTTACTAACTGATTCTTTAATAACAAATGGCTCATAATAGAATCACTATTGCAATTGCTCATACTTAAGGTTAGGGACTTAAAGTAGAGACCTGCACTCCCACGGGAGTACCACGGGACCCGTGAGACCCAACGCACCGAGTGCATTTGATGGGTGAATGCGGGTGCGGGCGGTAAGGTCCTAATGTTAGTGCTGGTTGCGGGAGAATATAATTATTTGCGGGACTGGAATGGAATTATTTTTAAAAGGTTTTACTAAAAAAAAATATTCTGTTATTTATCTACTACACAAAAGCAACAAGAACGACAAAATACAGTAAAAACAATTCACAGGCGCAACTTCGGAAGCTAACTCTTGCGTGGTTCATAACTATACATCCACACCGAGGCACAATGTCTGAAGAGCATGACACGACACGAGTTTTACTCCTTTCTTTCGACATTGCTGAAGGAAAAAAAGGCAAATGCACGTTCTGAAGCAGTATTAGGCCAAATTCTTTTCTGTTTGACCACTTCAGAAATCAACGTTTATTATTATTTTGCTTCACTGCAAAATCATTTGGCTATTTCTAACTGTTTTTCTATGTTCTAAAAAGCTCCTTGTTCATGTCCATGTTTATCATTCCATTTAATCAAACTCAAATAAAACAAAACATATTTGTTTATTTTCCATTTCTTTTTTATTTATATTCAAAAGGGAAGCAAGTGAAACAAATAATAGAGTAGCGAGAAGAAGCGGAGAAAATAAAACTACTTATATATTTACCTGCGGGCGGGGGTGGGAGAAAACAATATATATTTTTGTGGGAGCGGGAAAAATCCGTCCCGCGACGGTCTCTAACTCAAAGTAATTCTTTTCTGCATGTGATTCCTTCTGAACTATTTGCATTACAGTTACAAAAACTCAAATCAAGGGCCTCCTCCTTTAAATCTGTCATGGTTACTTTCACCGAGCTTGACTGTTCTTTTGTACAGTTCTATTTGAGGATTGCAATCCCTTCCGTGGTCTCATATGACCGGTGTTAATCAGTGCCTGCTGGGGCGTGGGCGTGACGCCAGCAGCTGGAGTGTCTTCCTCTGCCCTCTTGAGCCCTCATCTCACTCTCTCCCCATCGCTCGCCCAGCTGGCATAGACCCGCAGCATACCCGCCAAAGTCCCTGCCCGCTCCACTGTTTATGATTTTCCAATTAAAGAAATGTAATTTAAATAATTTGTTACCTTCGGGGACGTCCTGTAATGAGCAGCTTTGTTGGGCTCTGTTAAGCTGCGAAGAGTTGTAATTAGTGGTCTAGATTAATAGAGCCGCACTTTGTCATCAGAATAATCACTGGCTAATGCTGGCAGACTGTTTATTAGCAGAGCGTCCTTTAACATATCGACATCACATGAGATAAATATGCATAAGACCTCATGAGATGGGCAGGCATCATTTTCCAGGGCTTTTGGAGATGTACTTTAGAGGCGAGGAGCAGCAGTGTGAATCCTGTGAACTACAGTTGGACAAAACTTTGTAAAAAAATCTCTGTAAAAAGGCAGTTGAAATGGCACAGTTAACAAATGTGTTTTTATATCAGTTCTGCATTCGTTACCACTATTGGGAAGGTTTAGGGTTGGATTTAGTGTAGGGCATATTTCCAACATGATAGAGCATTAATTTGACAGTCCATGGATATTTCAGTTCTGAACCGCTGCAATGCATACCTATATCAATGTAATAAATGTGTCGGGGTTCACATATTGAACCCATGTTTTACCGCCACTCAGAGGACATTTCTCTTTGAAACTGTGGCGAAACGTGCAGTAAGTAAGTACGTAAAAATGATGTTGCACAAAAAGTGCACAGAGGTACATATTTCATGAGACCAGGTTGATATATAAGAAATTTTAAAGGGTTCATTTTAGGATAATCTAGTGAAGTACATGCCTTCTAACAGACTTACTTATGTAATACTTAAGGTAAAAATAAACAAATAAGTAAATAAAAAGAGACTAATTATGGGGCACCTACAGGGACATGGTGATGGTAAATAAAATTCTATGATTTTGCATTCTCTCACATAACTTTTCCTTTCCCCCGAGAAACTGTTTGTTCACTTGCAAAAAAATTGTGGCGGAAGTTATATGAGATGCTTTTACAAGTGAACACAGACTTCCTCTGGGGAGTGCAATATGTTTGCGAAAGTATGCAAATGTTTTTGCAAAAGAACGCAAACTTTCTCAGGGATATGCAATACTTTTTTGCGAGACGGTAGAAAAGTATTTCTTTTTATAGATTTTTTTTTTTTTTTTTTTCATCATCATGCCTGCTTAGAGAGTCAGAACAAAAAACTGAAGCTAATATTTAAAACAGGCTTGGTATTGACAGATTCCAGTTTGATTCAGATCTGATTCATTTGGCTTTGGTCACAATGTAACGTCCATGAAGCAAACCCTTTCTTTGTTAATGCTTATTTAACAACACTTATTCAGACTGTCAACTTGTCTTTTGGAACTATTCAGTAAAACAAAAAGAAAGACTCTTTTAAGAGTGGCATTCTTCCACTGTATCTTTTTAATTCACTAAAAGCAACTTGTAACTCAATAGTAAAGCTAGACTCTTTATATTTACTTACTATTTTTTGCTCCACATTCAGCGTAGACTCTGAATTCACTTTCACATCTAGAACACATTCCACTCCATATTTTATTCCCTGTTTCTCACGTGTAATTAATGTAAAAAAGTCCTGCTCAATGACATTTGCACAAATATTAATGCTGTGGTATAGCAAAACCCCTCCACTTTACAACTCCAGAGCTTTTGCTAATTGCTCACCTCTCTACAAGGTGATATTTGTGCGCATGCCGCAGCACGACCAGCTTCATTTACAAACCCTCACTTGTCCTGAATTCATTTGGAGCTTCTGACACGTCTCCCAGCGAGGCACATTGGATATGGTCCAAAGCTTAACGCTAGCTAAACATCCCCTACGGCTAACGTGGAGCAGCAGAGGTTTCCATATCATTAGAGAAATGCCCACAGAGCTCTATCAGCGCTATCACGGCAGAGCCTGCATCGCCGCTGATATTACACCTGGCCGGCTTGCTCATTTCAAATGACTGCAAATATGCCACAGCATGGGAAATTTAAACTTGTTTGAAGTCAGTTAAGTTCAGGCCAGAGAGCCTCGGCTCATTGTCTGCGGTTGGAGAGCTCGTCGGTTGACATGCTGTTTGTAATCTTGAGCTTGTTTTTCATCGGAAAGCTTTTTATGAAATCGTGTACTTGCCATTTTGATGTGGGCAGAAGCAGACACCTTAATTTTCTGCCGGCCATCTCTTTGATGTACTTGTCTGCATTCCATCAATACGCCCTGTAATGATTTCAACTCAGAGCAGAAGTCAAACAAATAAGTGGGCAACTGTTGTCATCGGAGATGCTACATATTATGTGTGAAGTATGACTGCTAATTAGAAAACATAGTGAGAACTTGTCTCTCTGCCATTATTTGCCTGATAATGCAGTCATCCTTTGTAAAGTCAATGTGAAGCAACCCACTTTTTTGCAAATTACGAAGTTTTTCAACTAAAAACTGAATGTTCAGCTTGAGAAAAAAAGGACTTTTTTGTGTTTACATGATAACATTTTCAACTAAAAACAGAAAACTTTTGATGTTTTTTTCGTTGGTCATATACAGTACTGATTGGCTAAACAAAATTGCTATGTTGTCAGATTACCTCTTATTTTTTACAGAGTCTGGGGCTGTCACTGAGACAGGCGAGATACATGAGAACATATTTCAATTAAAAATTTGCATTCTTTATCACCTCCTACTGTGTTTTTACAAGACAAATATCACAAACATGAGCAAGCATTGCGTGGCTTTTCTGCTGTGCCCTGTATTCAAGTTTAATTAACTTTCGATTGATTACTAAGAAGATGAATGCTTTCATTACCGGCTTTTGCTTACCTTAGCATGTGATAAAGAACGCACAGGAAGGGCTGCCATCTCCGCAATGCTATCTTTATTTTGTGTTTGTTTTTCTACCATTTTTTTCTACCTTTTTTTAAGAGGGCAGTTAACTTAAATGTTTCCAAATAACCAAAATAATTATATGAATTTAGTAAAAAAAAAATAATAATAATCTTGGCATTAGAGTCAACATAGCTAACAGCCCATAAATAAAGGTACTGGATTTCCATGTTCATTAATTCATTCATGCATTCGCTCTGGACAGTTACATCAGCTGTTGTTTAAACTGCATTGACCATATAGCTAATGGGTAATTAAGTAATCAATTTAAACTTTGTTGTTCAAAAAGTGCAACAGAATGACAACTGATGTTTAATGTTGACTTGCGAGGATATACTGTTTTCCCACAGATGCCGATGTATCCTATAATTTCATGCAAATGTGATGGAGACATACATGAATAAACATTTGAAATTTCTCACATTCAATGATAATAAAATCTGTTTAGCGAATTAGGCGAGTAAAACACTGTAAATGATCTTCTCTCTTGACAATCACACACCTGCAAAACATATGCTTTGTGCACTGTATTTCATTATACATCGTCTTCTAAGCATTGTTTAATGGAATGCTGTATGTCTATCATAGTTGTCTCTGTATATTTTACTTGGATTGGAGAAAATATAGTAATACGGAAATCAAAACATTGTTCATTGTTAAAGGCATTTTATTTAGAACAGTAAGTGTCTTATTTGGTATTATTTTGAACTAGATTTTTTTCTAATTGAGGAAACATCCCAAACTTCTCACATTCACTGCTACTTTAGACAAGCTTGGTGGGCTTTAGAAAGCACGATGTCACCACTGCTTCAATTACTGCGTGCTGAAACTTTCTGTGAACCGTCTATGTCACTGACATTTTCTTTAAGCATTTATCTCTTAATTATATATGAAACACCTCGAATTATAGAAGACATCACTGTAACTCACAGGAATGAAAGGAACATTTGAAGCAAGCTTTTATCCCTTCACTAATACGTATCGTTGAGCGTGATTTTTCAGATTCTGTTTCTTTAAGCACGGAATATGCGGCTCTTCAAAGACATGTCAAAGGGTTGCGTCTGTCATTGGGTTTCGGCTTTGGTGGTTGTAAAAGAGTTTAGTCCCGACCCTTTGGCGAAGGACAACGTTTGCTCTGTCTACGCCTGTACAATTTATAGCAGCCAGTCTTGGAATGCTTTGTTTCGGGGCTTATCAGAAACAAAAGTACTTCGCCTGAGTGTCAATGAGGTGCTTTCATGCAAAGCGCTGAGCGGATAAGAAGCGGATAACGCAGTTGGGAGTTTGCTTGATGCAATTAAATCTGATATTTAAGGCCTGTCTAAATGGAGAAACTTGAGAGGCCACAGAGAGAAAGAGATGCTTTATCGATGGTCCATTTGCTTTATCGATGGTTCATTCCGTAAGACTTTCCATCTTCCATGAATCAGAAAGGAAGATACTTTGAGGAAAATCCTAGCTTCACTTTTCCATATAATGAAAGTGAAAGAGAACTCAAACTGTCAAGCTTCAAAATAACAAAAAGGAGCTATATGGACTAATTTTATGGTTTACATAGTGCCTTTTACATACAAAAGCTTGTCATAAGGGTGAATAAATAATGGCAATTTTCATTACTGGTTGAACTATTCCTGTACCGTTATGATTTAGCATGACTTTTTATTGATGTCTGTGAGCTGAGTGGGGATAATTGCCATGAGAATGTCAAAGAACAACACAGTGCACCTGTCTGCACCACTGCAGGGAGTCACAAATCTTGCTGGGAGTTTTTGTTGATTGTCTCATCACCCTGCTGATGAAGCAGGTGTCTCTAGGGGTGTGTGCGGTTTGGTGACTCCGTGTGGTGACGTGTTGAAATTATAAACTAAGGTTATGTTTTCACAGCCATATGGGCAGGTTATTTCGCTCTGTGTGGGGGGCAGGGATCCCACAGAAAATGTGATGGAGTTGTAAAATCTTAATAGGAATGCTATGGGAATTTTGATAACACTTTACAGTAAGGTTCTATTACTTGAGTTGATGAAGGTATCATGTACTAACAATGAACATTTTTTTGCAGCTTTTATTAATCTGTCAATCTGTTAAAGGGGATAGTTCATCCAAAAATGATAATTACCTCAAGTCATGCTGGGTGTATATGCCTTTATTATTTCCGACAAATACTTTATAACGGTAGTGAATGGTCATTGAGATGTTTTGGTAATAAAAATATCTATGATTTAAGCTTTATCTAAGCTTTATAAATCATAGTCTCTTGATTAGGATGGCTTGAGGGTGAGCAAATCATGAGATAATTAAAATTTTTGGATGAACTGTCGCATCTTCTTTTTTTATCTTTATCTTTTTATTAATCTATTTTATTGTTCATTTCTATTTCATGTTTACATTTTTTAATGTTTAACTAATGCCAATTTTATCTCTTAATTAATTAATGATAATTTATTTAAAAAAAATATTAATATGTATGTTCTAATGCATTTAACACAATTTACAAATTAACTTACAATGTAGTTTAAAATATAATGTAATTCTACCAAACCGAACCTGACATGTTACCAAAATGTATATACTACAAAAATAAAATATGTACATTACTTCTGAAAAATGTTTATGCACCAAATAAATAAAGGCTGTTCTTTTTATCAGTTATCTTATCAGTTCATTCATTCAGTTCCCACAAGAATATTAAGTAGCACCACCTGTGAAATTATCAAGCATTTATGGTTGATGTTGATATATTTGTGTGTGATCTCATCCAGGCCTCTGATTTGGACCTGGGCGTTAACAGGCAGATCAGATACAGACTGGTCAGTCACATAGATCTCTTCAGGATCAGCACCGATGGCAGCATCTTCACAGCTGTGCCTCTGGACCATGAGGAAAGGGATCAGTATGATTTGGTCGTGGAGGCTTCAGATGGGGCCAAGGACCCTCGGCGGACCACTGTCACACTCTCCATCAAAGTGCTGGACGTGGATGATAACAGTCCAGCTTTCTCCCAGACTGCGTATTACGTCACACTGCCAGAAAACAACCCGGTGGGCATGATTATCCTCAATATCAGTGTAAGTTACACACATGCGCACACACACCACATGCATATTCAACACGTCAAACACAGCCAGATCAAAAACACGACTATGAAACTAGCCTCTGGAAAACATTTCCTTGCTAATGTTATGTCTTAACTCGACAAGTCAGACATGTTTTACATTTGTAAAGGGGTTAATTTATTTGGAGTATGTAGCTTGTTATCCTGACTTGCTGAGAGACCCTTAGGGAAAATGTTTGTAGCCTGACTATTAACAGGTCTTTTGTTACTAGATTGATCTTTGTTAAATTTGTTAACACTGGTAATTGCCTTATCATTAACTGACATTGAACAATACTTGGTTACAAAAAAAGTTAAAAGTGAAAAATAAATCTATCATAAGACATTTTTAACTTCAAACTGTACTGTAGCTTCTGTCTGCTCTGTCCGTAATAATGCATTCTCCAGTGAAAAAGATCCCAATTCTGCCAAAGAGTATAATTCTGTGTTGACCGTTATTGACCTCGATCCTTGATGTAATGTGTTTTCATGCATGACTACCATATGCACAAGACTTGAGAGCTGTGGAATTTTTTGTAAAATGTTGTAAGTGTTTTACTCATCATTGGTAGATCTTTCAACCCAGTGTATATGCACACAAAACCTGTAACCAGCAGGTTTGTAAAACATTTACAACTGATGAGTAGTTTACACTTTAGAATAGGGTATTAACGTGTTTACACAACAGGTTTTGAATACTTTGTAGTGTGTGCTGCAATGTAAAGGCTGACTGGTGAGGGTTGGACAGATGTATTCTCTCACACAGCAAGGTTATTATAGTTAACGAAAACGAACGAACCACTTTTTGGGTGAATCTATTTACTTCCCGCTGCCAGTTTTAAGCCAGGTGTTTCACCCATATGGCACCACGTAGTCTGTGACGTCACATGTCCAGTCTGTCCGCGATGCGTGATGGCTGCAGCAAGTCAGAAGAAAGTGGATTATGAGTTCTAGGGCTGGGCGATATATATCGAAAGATATATTATGCGCATCTCGTCGTCAGTAAAGCAGGTTCTTTGATTAAAATCTCCAAAAAAGCGAGCGGATGAGAGGAGCAGAGCTTTTGGTTAAAATAGATATTATGGTGCTTCTAACTCGCTTTTACATGCAAATAGAGCCAAAATCACAGCATAGCCATTGTTTAAATCTTTTGTGTGTTTGACTTCATCAGACAACGGTTTGATTATAAATCAGGATTTTAATCCAGATTAACATCTTGTAAAATAGAGCTAGTTTAGAAGGCCTAATAATGGGGTGCATTTCAGTTACTATTTCATATTCATTCAGTTTTTTTGACAACAGAAACCATTAAATATATCAGTGAAAACAGTTATATTATAGTTTTTATTATACATTACTTTTTCGGGTGATTTTGATTCATGCTGACAAATATCCTAAAATAATTTTTTATTAAAAAAAATAAAACTGTACATCTGTACACTTGAAAAACAAACCTCTTCAATATCATAGAACACTGTAGTTAAACAGTTTCATATTTTTTTGCATCTTGAAATGAATAGTTCTACATCCCTCTGTGTTGTTGCGTTTATTTGTTCTGCCTTTAAATCTCCTTTGTAAATTTAGATACACTTATAAATCAACAAGGCATGTATGTATAACTGTATTTAATAGTTAACACGTATTACCTACTGTATACTAAAGTTTTACCATAAAAATATTAACATATCACTTAATCATTTATGAACGCATAGTCATGATTAAATTGTAAATGATTAAATAATCAATGTAAGAATCTATTGTTTGCCTCGACCCAGATTCCACTCCACAATGTGCGTTTAATCATCCCCATCTCCCAAAAAGGCTTAATTATTATAGAAAAGAGATAACTTAATAGTTACAGATGGTGGACAACCGGAATGACGTTTCTACAGCCACCACAACGCGTGTAGAGTGCACTTGCAACTGTTGACTGTCGAGTGGCGCTTTAACCATAAGTTATTGAGCAAACGCTTCAAAGCACGTTTTAGCAAATAGCCGTCAGCTTTGCCTCACTGATGTGTTATATTTGACAACAGCAGTCAGCGGAAAATGAAAGAAAAGAAAAAAAAACTGTAGTTAATACAGTGCAGTCGTCCTGTAAACTGAAAAGAAAAACACCCACAGAACATGAAGCTTCCAGCCCCATGCTTCACTGTGGGTATGGTATTATTGGGATGATACCACTGATCTATATAGAGAACTGGATAGCTCATGACGTCATAGAAGTGAAGCCACCGCGCCGCCATTATATTGCTATTCCCTAGTATTCGCAAACATTCTATTGAATGAATAGGAAATAATACGACTTTAATTCGAAAACATCCCCTAACAAGTCAACGTTTTCATATCTGACTCCTCCCTCCATGGAAATAGGAGGTCGCTGGTCTTGGTTAATAGCAGGTG
>JAUMHP010000062.1:3414472-3428372 GCA_032361065.1 Enteromius trimaculatus | reverse complement strand
GCGCTAGGACCAGCACGGAGCGCTGATTGTGACAAGGAGCGGCTGAGAAAAATAAAAAAGACAGACAGACAGACAGACAGACAGACAGAGACCAAATCAAACCCGGCTCATGACAATTACACTTGCAATGAGGAGTACATACAAACAAGTCCTAAACAAGAGAGAAAAGACTTGTAGAAACAAGCTACTATGATTGTTACAGCCAATGCATTTTTATCTCGCATTTACTCTAATTGACACTATCAGTTATGGTTTAGTGTAGGTGGTACATTATTTTCAAATGCATAACCTTTCAAGCCACTCAATGAATGTTTCATTGGAGTTTCATGTTTTTAAACTGAATGCATTTTAGGGGCAATAACAACAAATTTAAATTTGAAACATGCATGATGCAATGCAATGACTGGCAGAAATGTTGCCCCAGGCATGATTTTCCAATGAGCCTCGGTTGGATAATATGGTTAATTAAATGTTGTCATTTGCATTTTTCAATGTTTTTTTTTTTTTTTTTTTTTTGCTGCTGGCCATGACTCGATCAGACAAGGCCTTCAGCTAATTTTTTGGGATCACAACCCACCAACTGAGAACCATTGTATTACAAGACCAGAGACAATTTTATCCTCAGGAGCTACACAGTGCCTTACAGAACCATCTAAAGGCCTGTGTCCTCTCGGGATGTTGTTCAGATTGAAGTGATGGTTAATTTGTGAGTTCCCACAGCTCTGTGCCTGGCTGCCGGTGAAGCATCTTTCTAATTTACTCTTTGCTTCAGGGTCACTACAGGAATCATTTCAATCATTAATATAACCCGGTCATTTGATTTATTCAGAAAATGTTTAATTGATGCAGAGATTATCCAAAGTGTTTTGTCACAATGATTGTCTCACACAGGCACTGGACCCCGATCTGGATGCGAATGTCACGTACCGTATCAGGACCGAGGAGGCCAGAGAGCTGTTTGCCCTGAATCCTATCACCGGGGAGCTGAGGGTGCTTCACTCACTTGATTTCGAGAAGCTCTTACCAAACAGGACGACATGGAACTTCATGGTAGAGGCTGTGGATGGCGGAAATGGCAAAATGCCACCAGGGTTGGCGTCTGTTACTGTCGCTGTGTTGGTAAGAGAGTCTCAATTATGTTCCTCAACTCCTTGACTAATGTATCTGTACCCAACCAAGCCCCTTAAAATCAAGTCTTTTCAGTCAACTGCCTTCTTGGTAACATCCTCTGGCAGCTATTATGTACTAACTCAGCCAGCATGGAGATTCCTACTGGTCTAAACTGGACTTTTCAGCATCCTGTGATTTCTCAGTAGCCGCTAGAGACTGCATTATTTCTGAAATGGTCATTAGGTCAACAAGACCTTAGTTGTGTAACCAGCTGATTGTTAAGGTCTCAGAAGATTAAGTTCCACACACTGGATGTCAATTAGTTCCCGCTGAAAATGCTGCTGTTGGTTAAGTGGGTAAAGGAAATCATTGCGGAGGTATAGTAATTCTGTGGTGGTTAAGGTCACTGTGACCATTTTCCAAACAAAAAAGCTACTGTTGTTTACTTGGGGGACCTGCAAAGCATTTCTTAGAATAGAAAATTGAACCAAGACATACTGAATTCATACATGACCTGCCCACATATTCTTGTCTTTAATGAAGAACATATTTCAAGTAATTTAAAGGGGTGGCTAATTGTGATTTCCCTTTTGTAACATTAGTTACATTAGTGTAATGTTGCCGTTTGAGCATAAGTAATATCTGCAACAGATAAATTGTCTTTTAAAATTCTGTCAATTTAATGTCTACAAAAGTGGGACTACAATAGGTTACTTCCCAGGCGTGAAGAGAAAACATAACGACAGGGATGAGGCCATGCTGTTCTGCTTTAGAGAAGAGGAAGAGAAAACTAGGGGTGCAGCACATAATAATCTATTCATATATGAATCAGGATTCTGTATTCTAAGGATTCTAATGGATTCACAAGTCAAAATCCATGTTCTAAAGCAGCGTTTTTTTTCATCTTGTTCCTCACTGCTCCCTGCTTTCCCCACTCTCTGCATCTCTCTCTTTCTCTCATTTAGATCGGCTCAGCTCAAATGTGCCGTTTCATTTATACACGTATTTTCACATTGCTCTGATAAGTGTTATACATGGACGGTCATGCGGTAGTCAAACTGTATTAAAGAAATGTCTCAGGGTTATGAATATAACCCCTGTTCCTTGAAGCAACGAGAACTGCGTCCGAAAACGCTTTGGGAACGGCCTCCAGCGTGACCACGCTCGGAAACTGCTATGCAAACCGTCAAACGAAGTGCTGAGACCGGGGTCTTTAGCTTTCGTGCCAGTGACCGGGGAGACTGAAAAAGCGGCTTGCAATCTACACTAACTACATCCGACTCCGTGATATTCTTCACTAACTCTCTCTGCATCTCAACCACTCTCAATTTAATAAGCGATATTGTCAACGTCACTGTTTACAATACAACTGCCACTAAGCTGAGGGGCGAGATGTTTAGATGCATTCTAGAGGTGGTTTAGCCAGTCACAGCACGCTTGCAAATTTCCAAGTGAGGGGCTTAATAAAAACAGGAAATGATTGGTGCGTTTTCAGAGAAGGGACAGTTGTGTGGAATACAATTAGAAAAGTAAAGTATGTGAAAAATAAAACTTGGTTAACTGAAAACATGAATTTTGGTTTTAATAAAATAAATAAATAAATAAATATATTATAACAATACATTGTGTGCATGACTAAATGTATAAAATATATCTAGAAATTCACATATGATATTTAAATAAACAAAGAATGCATATAGCTTCTTAAATGGCTTGATTTCATTGATGGTATTTTCCCATACTATAAAAGTCAATTGAGACCAGCTATTAGGTTATTCATATTCACATCCATATTCTTCCAAATATCTTGTTTTCAATAGAAAAAATAATAATAAAATAATGGTGAGTAAATGATGAAAGATCTTTTTTATTGTTATATAATTGGCCTCTCTCTAATACAGTTTGTAACATTGTAGATCTGATTCATTTTAGTGAATGAAAGTGAAATGTAAAGTTTATTTCTGTTAAACTAAGTTACACAAATGGTTGCATATAATAGTTGCATGTAGAGTATGTGTATAATTTCAATGTCACTCTGTTTAAATTGCTTTTTATGTGCCAGATAAATACAGCTCTGATTGCTAAATTAATGTGTTTAGGTTTGCATATAATAAGATACTGTTTGAATGTAGTTTGTCACTTATTTAGGTAACTACTTGTTTAAATGGGTAAATTAGCGAATTAATCTGCATTTTGAGAAGTGTATACTGTAGCTCGTGAACCCACAAGCCGAATGTTTTATGCTTCTCTTGTCAAGCTTTGACAAGAAAGCCAGGGCACTGTTTGACATTTAACCAGTTGTTTAGGATTACATTTATTTGTATGTTTATTTAATTTACCAAACTGCCTGCATTTCAGTTGCAGCTTCAAATAAAAGAAAAGAGTTTAAGCAAAAGCATTTTCATGCAAGGAAACACACAGCTTATTACATCCTCTACAGTCTCCCAAGAACCCCTAATTGTTTCTGTGTTGGGATTATTTATTAATTTTCCTTCTGTGCACGGTGTGGCTAATTGATAATTAGTTGCTGTGGAAAATGAAAAAGTGAAGGGTGGAAATGAATGTGCTACCTGATGCATGGAGACTCGGGATACCAGAGTGATTATGATGGGATAAAGGCCCCAAGGCGCCGTGGAGAGAACGGTCCCAGTGCGACCATCGTGAACTCACTACACTACACAAGATTTACTTTAAGACCTGACGGATTTTATTTTTCATCTGGGGAGGGAGAAGACACACAGAGATGTGTGGGATTGGAAAATAAGAGAAAAAAATACCAATTTCACTGAAGAAAGTAATTTCTTCAGGACCTTTTATTTTGGGGATGTGAGCAATAGTTTTATTAGTGAGTACTCAGGACTCAAGGACATCCTTGAATAAGCGCATTCTCACAGGAAGGACGAAGGATGGGGGATTGACAGGGGAGGGAGGTGTAATTTGGATACCTGAACTCGCCTGGCCTCTCCTTGGACTCGGAGGCGGCTGCTCTATTATATGTATTAGGTCACATTGCCCCTCGTGTATCTTCCAGAATCAACTATCATCAGCATTCAGAGGAGGCAACCTCACTTTTCCGATTTGCTGTGTCTTTCAGATATATAACTTTGTGGAAAAAAAAGTTAAGGTCCTGCGCAAAATAAGCACTCATTTTTAGCAAACGCGCATCTCCACAGAGTGTTCAAAAAATATTGTTAAAAAAAATGATAAACCATGAACAAACGAGTTCTACATTATCACAAACTTTATTCGTATTATTATTATTTACTAAAGTAAACATAGTAATGAGTTCCAGAAGCGTCCAAATACCTTTAGCATCCTGAAAGTGGATTGTATGATACTGCAATATTGAGCCCGTTGTATGAAATGATTTATGGGTGAATTATGATGAATTATGGGTAATGTAGTTTTACACTAGAAGTTAAACAAGTTTAATGTTGGAATCATTTTTTGGAAATGTAATTACTTTCTCTCTATCCTGGAATATTGACAATAGACAACAAATATATATACACATATATTTATTACAACTAAATTACAATTTTTTTTATTTATTATATATATATATATATATATATACGTAATTATCTGATATTCTCCGATATATATATATATATATATTTTTTTTTTTTTTTTTTGAGGCCATGGTTGTATCTGTCTTAAAATTTTTATGTCATTGTTAAAAATTTGTTTCTACATGGAGCAAATTAATCAAACATTTTAGCTCCAGAAGCACTCTATTGCATTATATTAGCACCCCATTTTTAGCTTGCCTCTTTATTCTCTCTAGTAACCTTTTCATCTGGCTTTAGCGCTCTCTCAGTGGCTATTATTATGTCTCACTCAACTTTTTCCCCAAAAAGTCCCCAGGCATCTAGCACTGTGACACATCCTTAATGCACTACATGATCTACTATTGAATAAATGCCATTTATGCTTAGTGTTTTAGTGTTGAAGGCTAGCTAATGGGGCCTGAGCTAGCGTCCAGTCTGACAGTAGCAGGCAAGCAAAGAGAGCAAGAGTCAAGGCACTAATCTGAGTTTGATGTTCTGTGTCTGGCCAGGACATGAACGACTTCGCACCAGTGTTCAGTCAAATGCTGTACCGGGGAATGGTGGCGCCCAATGCAATCAAGGGGACGATAGTGACCACTGTACATGCTAAGGACCTGGACCCACCGGTGAGTTGGCTTGATTATGTGTGTTTTTTCAACCCTGAGATATTTCATTTAAGGGATCTTCAAAAAATGACTCACTCTCAGGCCATGCAAGACTCAGACTCAGTTTTTTCATCGCAGCAGATTTGGAGAAATTTGTTACTACAGTACATCGCTTGCCCACCAATGAATCTCTAGAAGTGAATTGGTGCCATCAGAATGAGATGCAAAACATCACAATGATCCACTGATGACTTAAGTATATCAAGTAACATTTGTAAAAAGCTTTGTTTGTAAGAAAGAAACAAAGCATTTCATCATCAAGGCATTTTAACTTTAAGTCATCACTTGTGGCCAAAATATGAGTCCATAATCCATAATACTTTCTCCAGTGCAAAAGTACACCAACATTTATTTAGTTTTAGACTGTTTTTTGCTTGTACATAGTTTGTGCCTATTTCTCTCCTGATATTTCTCTCTTGTCTTTTTTATAGTTTTTACTAAGCCACATTATGGATAGACAACTTAAATGTTAGCCATAAGCAACAGTATAAAGTTAAAAACGTCTAATTGGATTTGTTTCTTACCAACATCCAGTTTTTCACTTGTGGTGTGAGGATTGCTTGTGGATTACTGTAATGTTTTTTCAGCCTTTTTTGGCTCTCATTCTGACAGCACCTATTTACTACAGAGGATCCACAGGTGAGTACGTTATGTAAATTTCAATTGCAAGGGAAAACAATGCATTTACATCTTGGGTGGCCTGATAGTGAGTATACTTTCTGCGACTAACTATTCCTAGCAACAGTCTATTCTTTTATGCATTTAAAAGTTTGAAAAATCAAAGTTCTTGGCTTATACACACATAATAAGCAGATGCTTAACAGCAATAAGAACACATGAGATTTCACGCCGAAAGTCAAACAACATTGTGCACAAGAAAAAAAGTCGTCTTGATCTTTTTTTTTTTGGTTTTCTCTGCACAGTGTCGCTGAAGATATATCAAGTGTAGCATTACATCTCCAATGATTAAACTTGAGTGTCATTGACAGTCTCTATTGGTCGTGCCTGATGTGACTGTGAATGGGTCTGACTGAGTTGTGCAACAAGCGAATGTGTACTGTGTGGCATAACTTCAAAGGGCTAAGCACAATAAAACAAAGATAAGAGGAGAAAAAAAACAGCAGCAAAAGAGCTGTGTCTGTGTTTAACTGAAGAGGCAGCTACCCCAGCCCAACCGGTGTGTAACAACCTGGCACGTCTCCAGTGTAAAGCCCCAGAGCTCTACCTACCCTCCACAGGCACAGGCACAATCACACACAAACACAACCAGCTTCACACAATAGCATGTACTTTACACAACTATGGCCCTGGGTTACTGTAGTATTGAAAATGTGTTTTTGTGCATAGGTTTAAATGATTTTTGAGAACACAAATGCGTATAATGACATAAACATGTCAAATGGACTATTAAAAACATACTAAATGTATATATATAGACCCCAATTTTTTGTTGTTGTTGTTGTTGTTGTTGTTGTTTTAATATATGTATTTATTTATTTTTAGTATGTGTTTTATATTTTTGTTTTTCTTTTATGCATTTTTTAGTTAATTTTTGTTTTGGGGCTTTTTTATGTACGATATATATATATAAATTTTTATTTATTAATTTATAACCCCAAAGGTTTTTTTTTTTTTTTTTTTAATATATATATTTATTTTTTAATACCAAAACCGATGGGTTTGGGTCTGGCTAAATTTAATTTCCCACAGAACATGGTCTTCTTCGTCTACTCCAGATTTACTTTCCATGAAAAAATCCCATACATGTTGTACATGTCAATCAACTGGACAACACACTCTTATAGTAATAGGCTATAAGCTAAATTAAATTATTATTATTCATCATGCATTATTTTGATTCCAGTTAACCAACATATATTACCTACAGCTTGTTTTCATTAAATATAAAACCACAGATCTCATAACATAACAACATTTCTAATTACTATTGTGAATTTAGTTTTACTCTTTTCCACTCTCTTGCTCTTACATGCTTTTTTATTCTTATTCAATCAAAGTGCATGTTTTCGTGGAAGCGTATAGATGTAATGCTTCTCTATGCCCTCGCCTTCTAAGTAACCTCAACCTCAAAAAAGATCAATTGTGCTTCTCGATTCAGCCCATAACTCAGCACACATGTCAAGACTGGTCAGGGGCAAAGCAGGCCAGCAGCCCCAGCTGCGACTGGAAATTGAATTTAGCCTGACAGTCATGCCAGCACGTCATCAGCTGCAGTATAAAACACTGCTTGAGGTTTCTAGAAAAAGCAGTTTCTAGAACAAGCAGTTGTCACATTGTGCATTGTCATTATACAGTAGGTTAATGGAAAGATTTCTGTTTTCATCAGTGAACTGTAAAAGTTAAGCTCTGCTCAGTATTACATAATGCACACTTTATTACATAAAGTCAAGCAGCAAACATTGCTAAATAGATTGAATCTACTGGAAACCTGTCAGCCAAATGTGTTTGAAACGTCATATTAGCACAGGTACAGTGTTCGGGCCACTTATCAGATGCGTTCTTTTTGGAAAGAAATGCTGTGCTACATACTCTTCTCCACAACAAACTGCATATTTGCATCTGTGCACATTTATGCGCTCCTGAATTTCCTGCCCCACACGCGCCTTTAGAGAGATGCCATATTTACCATTTTTTTATTTCATTAAGTCCTAATTTAAAGCTTTCTACAGATACAGACTATATACATCCAATAACTTTTAATGGAAACATATTTTATGTCACACGTGGGCCTATTTATTGCTTTAATAGCCTTTTTTTTCCCCTCTGTTCTCTGTCCATGCGAATCACTTTTTTATGCTGCTTTTTGCTTGTATAAAACTAATCACTGAAAACTTTTTTTTTTTTTCATTTATTTTTAAATGGTCACAGCCACATATCAATATATAGGTATCAATCATAATCTTGTCGGTTAATAATGGCTTAACAACCTCAGTTGTCGGTTAATAAATAAATAAATAAAATATATATTTTTTTAAATCCTATATCCAGTGGAGTCTTTTTATAACCCGGCCCACCCTGCATCTCCTATCTGGAGCCGGGCCTGGTGCCTTCATGTCCTGTAGCACGCCAGGTCCAACGAACAAATTGGATATACCATTATATTGTACATATAGCATTGTTATATGCTTAAACTGTTTTAGTTTATCTAAAGATTTTATTTTAGGCAAGTCGTGGTGATTTCAGAAGGCTAAATTGATCAATCATATTTTATTATTAGCTCACTGTCTGCTGCCAACCACTTGGTGATTACTTTTAAAAAACAAAAAATGTATATTTAACGGGACAAAAATGCTCCAAATGTTTTTTTCTAAATTAACTTAATAAAGAAACGAAACGATATATAACCATTGTGCTATTACACATAATAAAGAATTTATTTGAAAAATAAATTCAATGGGATTTATTCTCTGCTGTAAAAATTCTCAACATGAATTATATTGAATTAGTAATATTTCTAAACAGTATATTAACATAGTAACTTTGTCGTCAGGGGCCCACTTGCGATGTGGGTTTTGTACGTTTTTATTATACTCAAATACCCAGACCAGCACTGCTGAATAATAAATAATTATTATTTGAGTATACGTCTGTTGTGGCCCTAAACCTAAATTGAATTTCTGACTCTCAAGTTGAGCGATACATGAGGTCTTTATTAGTGAGCGCTCTGATAAATGGTAGAGTGGTGAAATGTCAGCTCATTGTATTCACAGGAGCAAGGGAAATTTGTGCAATCGGTCTGTCTTTGAAACTAAGATACCTATCCTCTTCACTGTATAAGATCATGCAGGATGCTGTTATCATTGATAGAACCTGGATCATTTTGTTGCAGATGGGGGTTGTTGAATGCCAGTTATTTGTTTTTAGTATGAGTTAGTGTCTAGATGCTACACAACCTGTTCTTTCCTGCCGTATTTTATATTTAAATGGGTCAATTTTGGCAGGAAAGCACTACTAAGCAATATACAGTAGGGCACGGTTTTGAAGTGCTTTATTTTATATTTTTTGCTACTTGAAAGCAGTCATTTGAACTGTCACTTTTGGTATCTTAACACCTCCATGTTGTTGAAGGCCAATCTGACCTGTACAGAATTCTGACAGAACGTTAGCCTTTCATGACATGATCCAAAGTTTAATTTGACGATGCGCTTTTACTGTCGTCTTTTCACACACACACATCCAATCACATATGTTGAATTGTGATTTTAAGTTTTCATCCATGTTAATCTTTTTGTATTTCTTGGCCTATAAATTACAGGTTTTTAAGTGATTGATAGAAAATTCTTATCGCAAAATAACAATAAAGTCACCTGAAAAGAACTCGTCAGAGTTTGAGGGAAACTAAAATTGGATCAGATTGGAGCAGCAAAATTAAAACCTGATCAAAAAAGTTCTAGGACTTTGTACCAGGAAGTGTCTTTTTCCCTCTTTAAATTACTTTTGTCTTTTTTTGGTAAATTGAGGCTTATGCTGCTTGTGATTACTTGTTTGCATTCAGAAATGTTGGTATCATTAGATAATCACATTTCTTAATGAGGGCAGGGTACTCACAGTCTACTGGGCTTTCAGTATCAAGAGTTCAATTACTATTCTAATTTACCATCTTGCCTAATAATGTTTTCGATGTGATGCGCAATTAACAAAATCCTATAAACAGCTTGTGCAGTAATCATTCACTGAAGTGGTATGAAACTATGCATGCCAGACTGAAAGACATTTCCCCATTAAAATGACTGATTTGCTGTGCAGATAGTCCTGTGTTGTTGTGGACAGTTTTAATTGCAATCCCCTTCATAAGCCTCGGGGTATACATACTCCTCAGTGGATTGCGTCTGCTTATATGATATTCTGTGTGTATTTTCCACTGCTGTGGTAGTGTGAGCCTGTATTTGTACCTGTGTTGGCTCGCATCGGCCAAATGCAGGTGTATTTGTGTGTCCCTTGTCCCTGAGGTCTTCTGCAGCAGATGGTGATTGAGTTAGTTTGTTTCTCACAGTTGCCATGTTTTTCAAGACATATGCCACCTCTACACATTTCTGAGATTGCAGGCTAGCTTGAAAGAGCTCTTTCTCATCTCAAAGTGATCGGTACTTGTCAGGGGTGGATCATGGTCCCAAGGGACCCCTGAGCATACAACAGCTTCCACCATAACTTCATCTTCCAGTCCAATTTAATGGGTCAATATTCATTTTTGGTAGAAAAAGTAAGAAACATATATTTTGACGGTTTCATGTTAGAGAACAAAACATAATAATTAGGGGCCCTGGTGACCCAGGATGTACTGTTTATGTTAAAGGGCCTGAGGTCCCTAGAGCACACTGTACTGTACAGTACAGTATATACAAATGGGGCCATTTACCTTCCTGGTCAGTTCACACTATGTATTTAGAGGGGCCCAAGATCCCTAGCAGTTAGCTTGCACTTTATACTGTCATAGGCCCTGGAGCCCTATTTTATTCAGCTCACACTTTATATCCTGAAGGTTCTAGGAGTCCTAGTGTCTGCCTTGTCTCATGGCATAAACGTACCTGGGTGCACTTTGTAGCAAAACACGAAATACGTACCAACAAGTGCATTTCACTTTCCAAAAGAAATGAACACTAGAGGCAGTAAAACGCTGACACCTTTTGCACCTTTTCACACAAATGTACAGAGTTTTGATTAATAAAGCATAATTTCTGTACAGTTACTTGAAAAACGTCATGTTATGACTTCCAAACAATATTAATATGCGGGGATATTTAAGAAAAAAATGGATGCTTTTGAACGGTAGCACTATGCTTATCCAGCTTCATATCTATAGGTTTTCATAGATCATAGGTTTGTTTGGTAGCTCACAGAGAACAGAGAATTACAAGATGTAATGAAGGAGCACCATTTGAATCCTGTGTAACTATGCTTCAACAAAACAGTTCATATCTGTGCAAAAGGAAGTTGAAATGGCATCAGCAATATATTTGCATATATGTTTTTTATATCGGATTTGCATTTGTTAACACTATTGGGTAGGTTTAGGGTTGGATTTGGTGTAGAGCATATTTCCAACATGTTAGAGCATTAACTAAGCAACAGTCCATGGATATTTCAATTCTGAACTGTCAAAATACATACCTATAGCAATGTATTAAAATGTGCTAGAGTTCACATATTGAACCTGTTTTTTAACGCCACTCAGGGGACATTTATCTTTGAAACTGCAGCGAACCATGCAGTACAACATTACTCAGTAAAAATGGTGTTGCAGCAAAAGTGCACAGAGGTACATATTTTAATGAGACCAGGTTGCATATTGTATGTGCTAAAGCACTATAGAATTAGTTTACTCTGTATAAGCAGAAGAGCCCAGGGTCTCTAGAGACCTATCAGTCAATACACCAAAAAACCCTAGTGATCTGCTCGAAGTGTAGGGTTCAGGGTCTCAGGAGCCATAGTAGTCAGATCACGGTTTATACACTGGGGGCCCAGGGCCCCTGTAACCCTACTGATCAAATCATGCTGCAAAGACAAAAGTGCTCAGGTGCCCTATTTGGTCAGCACTAACTCGATTTTCTGCACTGATATTATTGTATGTGCTTAGGGATCCAGGGACCCTGGAGCACTACTGATCAGTCATGTTGTATACTCTAGGGACCCTGCAACTCAACACTGTAAAAACAGAAGCCTTATTGGTCAGCTCGCATTATATATTTTCAGGTGCCTGAGGGGGCCCTAATAGTTAGCCTGCAGTTAATGAGCCAAGGGCCCTGGTTTAGTTTTCTTTGGCAATCTCTGGCTATGCACCCTGAGGCTTTGGAGGTCTTTACATCGTCTCTACCCATAGTTCAGCCCTGCCATTTGCATGCTCAAAACACACAGATCGCAACTGTGAGATTCTCAGTAGGTTAGATAGTTACATCGCATGGGAAGCACTCTACTCTTGTAGATTGAGCAATTAACAGTATCACTAATAATATTTTACATGGTGATCTTTGAGTGAGCAAATGTTTCAAAGTTATGTTGACAGCTTATTACTTCCCAGTCACTTAACACATGGCTGATACAGCCTTTTGCACATATTCAGGCAGAAGTCAGCACTCTGACCACATCCAAAGCAGTGCATTACTGTAAATTACTTCAATCTTGTTGATGGCTTTTTAGATATTCTCTTGGCAAATTAAATACATGGATTCAACTTTTTTTCCCCATCCCTCTAAGCAATCATTCAGCGAAACACTGTTTTCAAGGGTTGTTTCGTACTGGCACTTAATGGTTGTGTTTTTCGCAAACAGCCGCTCTTATTTTTAACATCTCTTCATCCCGCTGGTGACCAGGTTTGTTTTGCTGTCTATCAATGTGGTTCTGGCAACTCTCTACTTTTCCCTATTCTCTGAGCATCTGTCAGATGGCTCTTCATACTGGCATCTGATTTCCCCTCATGCCCATCAGCGTGTTTTATTCATTAGACATCCTCACCCACACTGCAATAAATCAGAATTAAATATGTCTTTGGCACGCCTTCCTTAATACATTGCGTAAAAAAAGAAGTAAATAAATAGTGCTGATTCTTTCTGGGCATGATGTAATCACTTCTACAATTAAAGAGTGTCTTCAAACTAAAAGGACGCAAAATATTAAAGCAAAGTGACTGGTAAAAAAAAAAAAAAAAGAAGGAAATGAGAACGATGTTAATCAAACTTCTCCGGATTTTAAAAAGAGCAGTGAGGAAATGTAAATGATCTGCTAGTTTGATAAAACACAGTGTGGTACAACTCCTCGTGCTTTCGAATACCCCATGACCCCAATCCTCTCCATATGCCCTAAAGACACAGGAGTGAGCTGAAAAATCATTTATAGTCTGATTTCACACCACAACGCATGCCCCGACCAGCACTATGTGTGGTGCTGTCCCACCCGTGGGTGGATGGATGGGTTTTTCAGCACATTCTCAAGAGGACAGGCCCACCCACAGGCTCCATTTCTCACCCGGCATCACCCTCGTAATTATCTCCATCACAGCGGGGTTACAAACCCTTCTGTCCCCAGGCCAGTGCTACACATCGTATCTCACAGACTCATAACTTATGAAACTCGCAGCGGGAGGTAGGACTTTAGAAGAACAGAATAAAATGAGTCAATTGGGTCTGTCAGATTCATTCAGATCTTGCTAAGAGTGCTCAGCAGCACAATTTAAGCTGACCATTGATTGAAAGATTTTGATTTAAACTTGCCTGCAACTTAACACTTGGTATATACTTAATGTATGATGCTCAGTTCTTTTCTGTAACAATTTATGATTCCAATTCCCAGTTTTCTAAAAATTTGTTCTGCTGTAATTGTGTAGCCTGAACAAAACAGAAAACACTATTGCATTATTGAAAATGTGTGCTTTGCATCAAATAATTCAGCAGTCACTGTCAATTATTTTTATAATGATTACATTTTTTAAAAGCCTTTTCATTTTGTATTTTTGATGTTCATCCAAATTATTGATATTGTTGGGGGGTATTTTTGGTTGCTTTTTTAAAAATAAATAAATATATATATATATATATATATTATTTGTTTTTTCTTTCAGGA
>JAUMHP010000062.1:3387888-3401936 GCA_032361065.1 Enteromius trimaculatus | reverse complement strand
TATATAAATACTGTCAGTATGTATGTCAGATTTTCCAGGGTTAAAATGTGTCTTGTTATCTTTCTGATTTAGTGTCACAAATTTGTTTCTGTCTGCTGTTTGCAAGAAACAGTGTTAAGTTTTCAAGTGTGTGATAAATTATTCCCACAACAGTGATTTCAGTGTACACGCATTTAAAAATGCAGAATTTATTTGGCCTCTGCAAAAGTTTGGGTTTCTGTACACTAGTGGGTGTCTTTTTTATGTGACGAGACCATCGATCATGCGGCTGCGGTTCTCCCTCCATCACCTTCGGTGCTGGAGTGCAGATTGGGATCCTCTTTAGGCAGCTTCATTTGGCAGTGAACGAGCAGCACTTGAGCCACTGCTGAATCGAAGTATGATTAGTTTCTGTGGGTAAAGTCATGTGGACAGCACTAGAGACCACCAAGCTCCTCTCTCAACAGAAACAAACGACTTTGATGTTCTTCTTTGAGTATTTTTTATTTATTTTAATTTTTTTTTGAAGATTTGCGAACAACAGCCTGCTGCTCGCCGCAGTTCAAAAGTGTTTGGCTCGCAGGTGGAGAGCAGTAAGTTTTGAGACTAGCTTAGTTTGGAGTGCAGCCTTTCGATTGCGTCCCTTGATCTGAAGTGCTGTTATGTTGTCAGTTCGCTGTACACTGTGTCGCTTTCATGTAAGCTGAAGCATCGCATAGACAAAATGTAATCTGCCATGAATTGTTGCATTGGGACTGCAATTAGCCACATGTGAAGCTCTTTTCTGATGCTCCTGTCGCCTCCACCTCCAGTCATGCAGAGGTAAAGGAAGCGCTTGGCCTGCACGGGACTCCCTGTCTCTGCTGCACCTGCAGGATTAGTATGCAGACACTGACGGTCCCTTTGTGCCGTCCCACCAGCTCAGGGTCAGACAAACAACCACACCATTAGCACAGGGCTGCTTATTAACATGTAAAGCCCCACTGCTTCTGGCATGCTGGTGTTAGACTTGATAATGGAAGTAACTGAGATGTCTTTTAGTTTCTGTGGTTTGTATCATCACAGTGTAGATAGCATGCACATCTATAAACGTGTAATTTAGGATTGTGCAAAATGACATTTAGTTTAGTAAGATGTGGTTGTGGTTGTGCTAGATAATCTATCATAATCTCAATTCATTAATTTTAATGCTGGGGCATTGCTTTTGCAGATATGGTATTTACGTGGGTGAATCCTGGATGCCTTTCTTTCAGGTGTTGTTGAGATGCAGTATGCTAAAGCCTATGCTAACTAGAAACTAAAAGAAGGTTTTCATTAAGTTGATGGTATACATGAAAGCCCATTTCCACCAATTAATAAAAAATAATAAAAGGTTAGTGTGACTTCTAAAACGTATGGTCAGTATTTTGTCTGTATAGTATGTATTTATGTATTGAGGGTTCTTAAAACTATAAAATAATCCCCTTTTGACATCATAGCTCAGGATAGTCTAATGAATGAACTTTCTTGTGCTTCCATAATCCAATCTCTTCAGATACGATGTCATTTTCTGCTGGCTATGATAAAACATGTGACATTTCCAGCTCAGATGATTAGCCCAAAAAGTTATGCGGTTCTGCTTCTGAGTCTGTCTGCAGTGGAGCGACTGCTATTGAGACGAATGTGAATAGTTTTCTACAGCAGGTATAACAGACCTACATGTTTATATTGTGCCATCCCTTCGAATTATAGTTTGGTGCAGATATATAAATTATCAACACCTATTGTCAACAAAAGTGATTTCCCTTTTAAAGCATCCACACACTGCATCACATAACTGTATCATCTACCTTAATTAAAAGTAATGCTTCCATTAAGGCCATAAAACAGCTAAAAGGTGCATTCGTATCGGCTATCAAAAGTTTGTGACCTTGCAGCACTTAAAGTCATATAAACAAAGCTATTTAATGTCTTTAATATACAACCCTTCAAGATGTTCTGTTCTGGCTAATCTAATCTCCTTGCGCTCACCCCACACCCCTGTTTCTGATCGCAGTTCTAGTTTCGAGCGCTTGCTGTGTTTGTCCATCACCCATTCGAGAGAGAATAGAAGGCGGCCACGAGGCCTGCTTCCCATTAATCATCTCAATGAGCTTTTGTTACTTTTATCCCAGAACGGGTCAATCAAACCGCGATGCTTTAGCGCATTTTCTTTTGTCTATGTCTTTTCACCAGGGCCTCTTATCAAATATTCATAGCTTTTTCAATAATTTATCTCTCGCACACCCTTATCTTGTTTTAGGACACTCGTGCATGTGATTAGTAAACTTCTGAAAGTGTGCTATGTATGTAAATGAGGCCGACATTTTCAACGAGACCAGCTGAGAGTTAGCTCATAGAGAGTATAGCTGCTCGAGCTTTCAAGTGGAGCTATTCATCTCTCTTTGCCTTCACCGGCTTTTATGTCATTTGCACATCATCTCGAAGCACCATCCCTCATTATTATTCTCCTCTCATGTCTTCAGCTGCCAGGTTTTTGCCATTGACCCTCAAGCCTGATATCCTTATTAAGGTTGCGGTGTTACTAAAAGTTCAGTAGTCGATAGCGATACCAGTGAAATTTCACGATTCCCAAAACCAATTTTAATACCACAGCTAAAACTAATATGCTATTGAACACGCTCTTCAAATGAAATATTAATATAACAGGTGTGTTATCTCAGCGAAGGAAGGGGGGCAGCACTGCCCTCCGTAGTAAATAGAATGAGAATATGTTTAAAAATGCATAACGTTGTGAGATTGATTTCAAGTGTCTTGCTTTTAATGCATAAATGTTTATAAAAGTTATCATATAAATATCATTTTGGTTGAGTGTTGATAGCCCCAAATGTACTGTAAGATAAAATGTTGTTTTATAATTTGTTAAAATGTTATTAAGTGGACCATACATTTATTTTGGTTTAAAAAGGTTTAAACTTTGTCTCCTTATTTTAAACTTTTATTAATTAAATGTAAACCTGGGCCTGGTCTAAATAATGAGAAAATCACCTTTAAAGTTAGCAATGCATACTTATCAAAAATTCGAAAAACATTTGATGTATCTGATGTCTCTACGGTAGAAAATTTACACAATATATTCATAAACATAATATTTATTTAATATCTAAATGTTTTTTGGCATCAACGAAACATCATAATTTTGGCCCGTGCAATGTTTTCTAGAGTTAGAAATATGAATTATATAAATGAAAACGCAATGCCGTACTGCATGTCTTTCAGGAGCCATGAAATATAGAATCAAAATGTTCTTGATAACTTAACGCTAACTCTTCACATTAAAATATGAATTATTCTTTTCTATCCTTCTAAATCACCTGATTTTAAATTGGCATGATTACAGGCCTCTTATAGCCTTCTTGAAGACATAAGCATTAGACAAGAGTGACTGTAAAAAAAAGCAGTTTTGAGAATTATTCTCAACATGCTGCCGATTTTTAAAGAGCATTGACAAATAATATAAAAATTTGACATTTTACATTAATTTCTTGGTACCAAATTATCTCCACTTTGACATCCTTAATCCATACTTAGGCTCACTGAGGGTGTATAGATCTCCTTAGTGAAGTACTAAACTCTGGGGGAAGATAGATTTGCCCTTTGTAAACCCATCCAGGAGCAAGCAAACCCATTTGTCGTATACTGGCTGTGCATGTAATGCGCTGCTATCTCAGTATTCATGTATTCTGCCTGAGTGAAAGTTATTTTTGAATGAAGGAAGATGAGCCAGCCTCTCTACCCTAAGTTCAGCTGAAGGAAATTTGCCCTTTACCTCTTGTTTGGAAAGGACAGACACAGTATGCCACACGGTTGCCAAACGCACTGATCGCAAATAGTTTGAAAAGGTCAACGGCTAATCCGCAGGCAGAATCTCTGAAAGCAGCGGAAAGGCTCTTTCATTTGTTTTGCAGTGTCATGGTGCCCGCTTGTTTTTGTCCAGTGTTAAGTGCTGATTTTTGGAGTCTAGAGGGTGCGAGTCATGCTGAGCTGGAAACCCAGAGCAGGATGCAGCACATTTATGGCAGTGATGTTTAGTGGTGAGTAAAAAAGATTGGGTTGGGTAAAACGATTGTGATCAAAACAGACTGAATAGAGGGACTAAACCTTTTAAAATTAGGTTAAAAAAAGAAAGAAAGAAAAATGTGTGGAACCAAAATCCTGCCTAAAGTATTTGAAATAAAAAGCTTGTTGAATTCCACAAATTTTTATGTTCTGCATGTTAACATGGTTGTATATTTACGTAGTGAATATTTCAAAGGGAAACATTTTCATTGTTAAAATTCAGTAATCAATATTCATCCCACGTTCATCAAGTTCATTTTCTAAATATTCAGTTTGTTTAATTTATTGTTTAAACAATAATATTCGTCAGGCAACTTTTGGTTATTTTTGGTACTTTCTTGGGGCATTTCGTTTTCATAAGGGGGCACACTTTATTTCTGATCTCAGAAATAGACATTCAACAGAACAAAAACGACCTGAAGCTATTATTATTTAAATCTATATTAAAAAGATTTAAACATGATCTGTTGACTTTTGAGTTGTATGTTATATTATGACTTTAATTTATGTATGTTAGAATCAGAGATCAAATCGATGAATCTTCTCTTTATGACACGTGAAAATATGACATTCACTGTGCAGTGTAGAGAGAGTAGCCTACACGATAGACACTAAATAACGTTTTTTATTTCGGACTATTAAAAAACAGTTTGCTGCATGATGAAAGAGAATCTGCTAGACAACGGAAGTTGCTTAAATGCATTTTTATTTAGGCCTGCACTGACAATAAAAACAAATCCTTGTGCTTGAAAAAACATGATCACAAAAATAAAACGAAACTCGGTAGACATGCACGGTATTTTATTTTTATTTATTTATTTTAATTATAAATGGGATATATATTTAGTTCAGGACTATTTATTTTATTCCTTTTATATAGGCCTATATCGTTTTATTGTTTTCTTCTCCTACACAGAAGGGCTGCAGTTGCGTGAGGTGATGTGTATGAATTCTTATTTCTGTGCTGCTATATTTGCGCGGCTCACACTGCGTGCGTCCACTACACCGTGTTATTATAGCTTCCTCCTAAGTCCCCGCTGTAGAGATGAGAGCTTCTTTGAGCTGCTGATTTTCTCCCCAATATGAATTAACTAGATCAAATTAACGTTGTTCGTTCTCAATATTAAGTTCACTCTTGATCATGTGAACAGGGCGAAGGGCCTGAAAATATCCCAAAATTTGATTTTTGTTCTGTTGAATGTCTATTTCTGAGATCAGAAATAAAGTGTGCCCCCTTATGAAAACAAAATGCTCCCCCATTGGAGATTTTCTGGTGTGTTCAGGTACAAAGTGTTTTGATTAACAGCGCAGCCCTAAAATAATATCGTACAGCAAACACTTTGATGAAGACGTTCACACTCAAAGCCACGAGCACCACCCGCTGGTGAAGACGTCTAACAGCAGATGGCTTCTTGGATCAGTAATCTACTGCTTTTCCTGCAGTTCCCAGATTGTTCGCTCTGTCTATTTGAACCGCTGAATTTTCGGAAGCGAATTTGTAAAGTGAAATAAAACTAACTCAAAGTTACCTGACGAATATTATTGCTGGAATTATTAAACAAACTGAATATTTTGAACTTTGTGAGGTGAATATTGATTACTGAATTTTAACCACGAAAATGTTCATGAAATGTTTCCATTCTTTACGTAAATACACAGCCATGTTAAAATGCAGTGCATAAAAATGCAAGCCATGAAAATACAATGCATATTAATGCAAGCGCTGTTAATTGCAATGTATTTTTTTTTTTTTTTTGCGATTTGTGGAATTCAACAACTTTTTATTGCAAATACTTTGGGCAGGATTTTTGTTTCATAAAAATGGCTCGAAAAGCAAACTGTGCTGTGGGTCCACAGAAATTAAAAATAATTGAATGAATATTACTTGAGTCATATAAGATAACTTGATAGAAAGTAAATATTTGTTTACTCATTCCTTTAATAAATAATTTATTTGTTTTTTACAGTATAAATGGGTTTTATACAGTACATGCAAATATATAGAAATC
Source organism: Enteromius trimaculatus (assembly GCA_032361065.1). NCBI lineage: Eukaryota > Metazoa > Chordata > Actinopteri > Cypriniformes > Cyprinidae > Enteromius > Enteromius trimaculatus. The sequence continues at coordinate 3,395,850 of JAUMHP010000062.1, read as the reverse complement.
TTATTTTGTGCGAAAGGTATCATTTACATATAAACATTAGCTTCAAAGCTAACAGAGATCTGTTAGAAGCCTTTCACAGAGTCTTTCATGTTAATATATAATGATATGAAAGAACACATCTTTGATACCCAACACTCGTAAGATATAGATTTGATGCTTTAGGGATGTTCTGGTTAACCTTCTAAATTGATATAATCAGAGGCTGATACAGTACTTCTTTTATCGTAGGCCAAAACAAAAACTGCCTGAAGAAGCCATTTCAAAGAAAACCGTAGCCATGCCATATATGCAAACACGGATATTTCTTTTTAGATAAGTATATATGTTGTATTCCAAAATGTCATGCAATTAAAACCAGATCCATTTGTCTTGCCAAAGCCCCTATATTGGGAAATTTAACACAGAGATTTTAAAGACGGTTGGCTTTGATTAATAACGAGCTTGTTTACCTTCTAAATGAATTTGTATGTGTGCAGAATGATGTAGATACTCTGCATAAGAAGCATTGTGCGTTTTATTAAATAGCAGGATTATTGATAGCTGTTACGTATTGCTTTTAGAGGCCTGTGGGTTTTTTCCCCTTTTTTATAAAGACTATAAGATCAAAGAGCTTGATACGAGGATTAGACTTCGACCGTTTCCAGCGTCTCACGTTGTCAAAGTCAAACAGTAAATCTACAAGAAAACGCTTGTGATCTAATTGTTGAGTAACACAGTCGTTATGTCTCCATGGGAAGGGGCCAAAGGTTCCAAGTTGCTATTCTGATATTGTATCTTAATATAGCAGACAGAAAAGCTAACATGAAACTAAAGGAAAAGTAGTTAGAAGCTGCCCTGTGGCCCATCCTGAGTTTTTGGATTAAACACAGTTTAGTCCCGCTTGAACACCATGGGCAGATTCCCAGTTAAAAAAAAAGTGGCCTGAGAAAATAATGACATTGGAATGGAGGTTGCGAGGATCCGTTTGCTGGCTCAGTGGACCTCATTAGTGTGGAACACTTGAGCATGTGCTTGTGTGGAGTATTAGAGCGTTGTCAGAACAAGAGCGTTTTTTTCTCTATTATCTGCAAGCACAGCACACTGTGCACCGAGCAGCAGGGCGACGCCATACAGAAAGAACATGTCGATGTGCGTATTCAGGGATTATACGGAAGGTACTCTGTCATCTTTCTGAATAACAAAAGGCTGTGTATCTTCCACGCCGCAGCCCAGGGAAGACAAATCACCCTGTAAGCCTGTGTACAACAAACTCTCCAGAAGGTTGTCATCAAGCCGAACATGAGCAGCACAATCACTGAACAACCGATTCTGTGACAGGATTATTAGCTTTTGCATTTAAAGTGTCCTTGAGGGTGTTGTGTCTGTGTTGTTGGATTCGATAGGAGAAAGCACTTGTTTTGACTCAAAGCTTTTGACCTCACTCTTTATATGCTCTTGGTTTAGAAAAGCGTTGAGAGACGTTCTTTGGTTCGTCTGTGTACTTTCGATTGTTAAAGGGATAGTTTTATTAAAAAAATTCCATGATTTACTCACCCATCCTATGTGTATTTGACTTTATATATAAAAAAAAGTCCTTGCTGCACCAAGCTTTAAAAATAGCAATAATGGTCAAGATTTTGAAGGCCAAAAAAAGATCATCAATTCATCAGCAAAAGTGCTACACAGAGCTCTGGGGGTTAATAAATAATTAGTAAATCATTTCTAGCTTTCAATAACTGTCTTATTCACGTTCACCTGAGAGTGGATAACATAGGACATAAGCATAGTGTGAGCTTCGGTGAGAATATGCTAGTCTTTTGCGAACCCACAGTACATCTTGTGTCATCGCTCCCTCCTTAACACGTGTACGACAGTTAGCAAAACCTGGAGATTGCGGTTTATAATGTCTTATGTATAGATGTTACTCTTACACACATGCATCAGTTCTCTTCAGGAGGACTTTATAAACCCCCTGAGCCATGTGGAGCACTTTTTATGACTGGTGGATGCACTTTTTTGGCCTTTGAAACCTTGATCAATATTCATTGCCATTATAAGACTTGAAAGAGAACTCTGGGCAACGCATTTTTTATTTATCTCTGATTGTATTGGTCTAAAAGAAGAAAGTCGTATACGCCTAGCATTGTTTGAGGGTGAGTAAATCACGGGGTAATTTTAATTTGTGGGTGAATTATCGCTTTAATATTTATCCTTCAGAGGTATTAGCAGTATGACTATGTAAAAATGTGAAGATCTGAAACATGGTCCATATCAGGCAGAGGTGTAATGGAAAAAAAATGTTTTAAAACAATTTAAACGTAAACTGCTGGTAAATTTCACTATTATTTAATTAAATGCAAATAGCAAGTAACACACTGAATTATATATTACTTTTTGACATAGAAATATTGAAATAGTAGTTTCTCTTTTTGTTTTTATTCCTATAACCCAGCTAAATTATTCCAGTTCATTTATACACTGCACAGTTTTCTCACAATAGACAGGTACATTTGACAAGTATAGGCTTGCTGTTATAACTCTTAATCATCATTCCTCAATTATTCAACAACATGCGCATTTCTGGAGCTAATAACATCCAAAATCTAATTTATGCTGCTTTAATAACTTATATTGCTTTAAAACAAAAAGCAGGCAGGAATTTACTAATTACATTCACCAGAGGCCTTTTAGATTGCACACATACAAAACTGGTAATTAAAGAATATTAACAACAATACTGACATGAAAAAGAATTTAAAAAACCCTCACTGCCTTTGGCTGGTTAACTTTAGTAACTTTAATAAGCTATTTAAAACATAACAAACATTAACCACAAGGCTGCATTTGTGTGATACAGCAATAATGAGAAATATTAATACAATTTAAAAAGCTTGTTTGCTTTTTTTTTTTTATTTCCTGTGATGACCAAGTTGAATTTTCAGCATCATTACTCTGATCTTTAGTGTCACATGATTCTTAGAAAATATTCTCTATTATACTCTAAAATTATTTTTGGATTATTATCAGTGTTGAAAACATTTTTTGCTTTGAAAACAAGGTCTTTAATATCACTTTTGGACAATTTGATGTGCCCTTGCTGAACAAAAGTGTTTATTTGTTAAAGATATTACTGATACCAAACTAGCACTGCCCACCTGTGATAAAATTGTATAAAATGAATGTTAATACCAGTAGGGAACAGGGTCACACTGTCTCTGAAAGCCACATTGACTCCTCAATCTTTTCAAAATGATTATCCCACTGGCTCCAAAATATGATTTGAAGTGTTGTAGTTTGTGCTTGGAAAGCGAACATATGTTTCATTATGAATCAGTTCTGCTGTTGGGTTTATCTGAGGTAAAGATCTGCTCTGTCCCACACTCCATTAACGCTCTTTATTCTGCTTAGTTTAGCAACTGTGTAGGATACCCAATTAACACTGTGATCCGGTTAACTTCTTGATTGATTAAATTCTTGTGAATTTTGTCTTGGTAATTATTAACTCCTTAGCAGCTCAGATTAATTGAGTTTATTTTATAAAACGAAACAGGTAAGTGACTGCCTGCTTTCAGAATGCAAAATTATAGTTAATTCAGCTTAAAAGTGCTGTTCATTGATATCAATAAGCAAAAATGCAGCAGTTAATTCATGTTTGTGCAGTTTTAGGTTCAATTCCAGGAAATACTAAAAATTAACAGTTTAGTTAAGTATTTAATGTTTTTGAAACAAGTTTTTTTATGCTCACTAAGGATGCATTTTTTTAATTATTAAAAATTCAGTAAAAAAAAAACATGTTTTGACATTAATGTTATTAAATTCTAATCTATTAGAATAAAAATTATTTTATAGATTTTATTAATCTTTTTTTTTTCTTCATTATTTAATTTCATTATTTTAGTCTCCAGAAACCATCAGAAATCAATTTAATATACTTATTTCATACTCAAGACATTACGTATTATTAATATTAAAGGAGGTTAATAAAAATAAAAATTTGTTCTGCTTACTGTATTTGTGAATTGTTTAAAATAATAATTGTTTTTTTTTTGTTTTGTTTTTTTTTGTAACTTTATAGAGGTCTTTACTGTCACTTTTTGTCAATATATTACAACCTTCCTGAATAAATGTATTCATTTAATTTAAATAAATAAATAGATAAATGCATACTTCAGTGAAACGGATTTACATTCTCAGTAAAGTTTGTACATATTTCTGGCATGACCCACCAGAATCACATTGTTATTGTGTATGATTTGTGATTCATCATTAATGCAGGGCACTTTGTGTATGCAGGTTCTCTCCGGTCAGTGAAAATGCCCCTGTGGGAACGGTTGCAGGAGTCATCTTGGCGGCTGCCATAAACCAGACTATTATCTACTCCATCATCGAAGGAAATGAGAGCGGTGAGCACTAACCAGATTTGCATAATTTACAGAATAAGGTGCTAAAATGATCATGAAAGTGCATGCGATTAAACTATCACTAGCAGTTCTTATACATACAAGAGTATACTTTAACCCAACCGTGGTTCATTCCCTCCTCCGAAACCTCAAGAAAATAAAAAAACAAAAGACAAGATTGCGGGAAATGTCACACTGGTCTTTTATGAGCTGGATATTATTGTAAAGGTAATAAATTATAGTTTGTAAGACATCAAGTACTGGATAATGACAGCCCGCAGACTGTTTCTTAGGTGGCTGTCAGCTGCGAGTTATCAAAAGCTCAGTGAGAGAGAAGGTTCTGTTTGAAGGAGCGCACTTCCTGTTGCTGTGTGTCTGAGAGCAAGCGAGAGCAGGAAGAGGGAGGTGTGCGTGATTAAATCCTCTCTGTTCAGAATGTGTTCAGCTGAAATCACATTTGAATACATCTGGCGCGGGTTTAAAGCGATGGGGAAATCGTTTCAGTACATTCTCATTAGGCGGAATCAAGAAGCGTAGATAGGTAATCAAAGGACTGTTTTCATTAGCACAAACTAGAAAAAGCCAGGAAGAATAAGGTAATCATTCCACCCTTCAAACCGCCTGGATCCAAAGTGTTTAAAGCTATGACATCACCCAAGATCAGAGCTAATCCTTTATGAATGTTAATGAGACACAAGAGGTTGGTAGTGCACTCTGGACCTGAAATCCCAATATAGCTAAGTGCATTAACGATAACGCTACATGGAAGCGGGGAAAAGATGAGTTGTAAGAGTTGGACTAAGAATTACTGATTGAGTAATGTAATATTATGATAAAGGTATAGATGACAATATAGGTATTTTTATTGTTGTTGTTGTTTTTATTGTAAAGAATCATGTGGTAATCCCTATTTTGGCTAATCCAGTGAATAAAATCCAGTGCTTCAAAATGACAGGCGCTTCATTTTAACCTCTGTTGAAAAGAAGTGCGCTTAACTGTATTGAGTGTGTACTTATTAAAAGAATATTATTAAAAAAACTGGATTTGCATGTAATAAAATATTAATTAAATAAAAATACACTTTAATGACTATATGTGTTTCTTAACACCAGTTAAGAAACTTTATATATAATTGACTTACTAACAGTATTATTTTTTTCAGCAAAAAATAATCAAACAAATTACCTTGTGATTGTGCATTACGGTTACTGACAATAAAATGTGGCTTTACTGTAATGTATTTTAACATTATTATACTTTTACTTTTCATTTCACCTGGATGCGCAACATATGTTATTATACATCTGTATTTGACATAGCCTCCCATATACTCTAGTGTAAAGGTGCACCACACAGTCGCTTTGTCTCACACACATACAAAGAAAGATACAGAGCGAGAGATTCTTATACACCATGCAGAATTGACGCGCTACATGTGAGCAATAATCTTTGTTGTATTTTCCTGTCAAAATAATGGACTTCCTTTTGAATTGTTCTGCTTTTAAAAACGGCTGGGCTGCATCAGATAGCTCTAAAATGCTGCTTTCGGAGGCAGCACTCCAAGCTGATAGATAAAGATATATCCTTCGCTGCCTTTGAAATCCCACAATCCTGTGCGTTCCATTCTGTGACAGTTCAGCTAATAAATAAAGCATTTGGTGTTCAGTTTGTGTGTAAATATATATTTCTGACTAACTTTTTGCAATTGTGATGTTATTTTTAGTGAGAAATCAAATCAGTATCATACAGTAAGAAACATTTCCAACACTACTTGACACATTTAAGTATTTTTTTTTTTTAAATGTACACTTTGTATTAATGTCAAAACTAAAGTTTAAACTACATTTTAAAACATATCTGAATGGTTTGGGCTCATGTCATTGTAAGAATCCATTCATTAGCTGATCAAAGGTTTAATGTGTTTTCAGTTTTGTACTTCTGTCTCTGACTTTATCAGGATTTTGTTTCATTAGAGACCAGGCACCTCATAGGAATTAGTGAATCCATGGACACATGCTTGTCAGTTTAGAACTTGGATGTAGAGTGGTTATAATACCTTTCATAGAAAAGTATATTTTTTTTCCTATAACCATTTGAGGTACACCGTGTTAAGTCAGTGACAGTCGGAAATCAGAAGCCTCTAATAGTGTTCCCCATGGTTCATTCGTCAGTGATGTGGTAAGATCTATTCCGAATGCAGATTTGCAGAAATACTACACACTAATCTAGTTGAAAATGATTTCTAAAGAGATCAGAATGAGTAAAATGCAACAATTTATCATTAGTCAGGTAAAATTATATCACGCCACTTACACAACAAAACATTTGGAAGCCAATTTAGAGGTAAATCTAGTTCTAATTCAAATAAATGCATAACATCTGACAGCAGGGAGACACACAGCAGCATGTGAGTTCTAGTGCAGTGTGGGGTTTTCTGACTTCAGCAACCTTAATGCCATTTCACTTATATACTCAGACCAGGCAAAGAAATCTTCAAATTTATAGGTTCTGGTGACTGGAGATAGATAAAAATTGTCACAGACCTCTAAAGGGGACACACCCCTCTGCAGATCAGCAGATCACAATTGTACAAAAGTTTTCAATCTTTCCTCTAATAAAAGTGACTACTGTGAAATTGAGACCAATTTACCAATCACACAGACACCTTTAGAACAATACCAAACATGAAGGTGAAAACCATAGAAGAGGGCTAAATAAAAAAAAATATATCAAAACCTCAAATTTCACTAAAAATGACTTTTCAAAATTAGACCATGTGAATTCCCACTCATTTTGCCAGCACGGGTCACACATTATTTTGGCAATCTGTACTCTTTTTCAAAAGTATGCTAATATATATTTTTTCCACAAGGGATTTTTTTTTTAATTTTATTTTATTTATTTATTTTTTGTAGTAGCACTTATGTCTCCAACTGTATCATGAATATGCAAGGTTACAAATGTATAATTCTGACACTGTGTGTATCTCAGTGTGAAGCTCGGTTGTAAAATAGCAATTAAACACACCTGCTGTCTTTCTCCTGTTACCACAGGTGAATTTGTTGTGAATAACATCACTGGAGTTATCAGCACTGCCAAGCCGCTGGACTACGAGAGCAACAGCAGTTACATCCTCCGTGTGGAAGCTGACTCCATGAGGGTGGTGTCATCCAACCTAAGAGCCCCATCCAAAAGTGAGACCACTTTTAATAACCATGGATTAAAACTGTGAAGTTTCAATAACTCTCTGATTCTATGAGAACTTAACAATGCAGCTATAAAGTTAAAGGAACACTGCTATTTTTGAAAATAAGCTCATTTTCCAACTCCCCTAGAGTTAAACAATTGAGATTTACAGTTTTTGAATCCATTCAGAAGATCTCCGGATCTGGTGGTAGCACTTTTAGCTGCAGCTTAGCATAAATCATTGAATCTGATTAGACCGTTAGCGTCTTGCACAAAAATGTACTAATACCAACAGAAAATGAAAAGTTGCGATAACGAGTCAGGATTAGCTCAAATATACAAATAAAGTTGAATCAGAATCATTTAAGACTCTATAGGGAATTTGAACAGAATCACT
>JAUMHP010000062.1:3366498-3387788 GCA_032361065.1 Enteromius trimaculatus | reverse complement strand
TCGTTGTGGAATTCGGCTCCTTGTGTTTCAACGTTCTGATCGAATCTTAAGTGTCTGATTCACCCTGATTCCTTACAGCTGATATAGCTGGGAACTATATTCTCATTCCTTCATACTAATCAAGAGCAACAATATTAATGGAATTGCTTTCAGAAAGTTCTGCTTTCTTTTTCAGCTAATGAATGATTATACATTGACAGCCAAACAGTACAACCATTTCAAGTGGCAAATGACAAAACTGCAGCTCCTGCTTTAAATTAATAGAATTGTATTATCTTTAACGACAGATAACGACAGATGCATCCCTCACAGGATGGGGGGCGGTTATGAACTGTCTTCCAGCCCGAGGGCTTTGGACCAGTCAGCATCTCTCATGGCATATAAATCAGCTGGAAATGCTGGCTATGTTCCGGGCACTAAGATACTTCATTTTGGATCTAAGAGTTCGGCACGTGTTGGTTCGCTCTGACAGCACGGCAACGGTGGCATATATCAATCACCAGGGCGGTCTGCATTCGCACCTTTTAAACAAGCTGGTGCGCCAGATTCTGATTTGGTCCCAGGGCAAGCTCCTTTCTGTAAAAGCAGTTTATGTCCCGGGGTACCTGAATACAGGAGCAGATTTCCTATCGAGACAGGGGCTGAGGCCCGGGGAGTGGAGGTTGCATCCAGATGTGGTGCAGCGAATCTGGACAATCTTCTACAGAGCCGAGGTGGACTTGTTTGCGACTCAGGAGAGTGCACAATGTCCCCTCTGGTTCTCTCTAGTTCACCCAGCTCCGATGGGTCTAGACGCCATGGCACAGACGTGGCCGAGGCTTCATCTGTATACTTTCCCCCCGATATCTCTGATCCCAGGAGTTCTGGGAAGAGTTCGCCAGGATGTGGTCAATTTACTGTTGGTGGCCCCGCGTTGGCTGGGACAGGTATGGTTTGCGGACTCTGAGGGGGCACACCTTTTAGCCACTGGTTTGTCAACCGGGGTTGTTCAAACTATTCTGCAATCCAGAGCTCCTTCCACTAGGAAGTTATACATGTTGAAGTGGAAACTTTTCAATTCTTGGTGTCATAGTCATCATCAAGATCCAGTTAACTGCCCAATTAGCGCAGTTCTGGAGTTACTGCAGACTAGACTATCCACAGGACTAGCCCACTCCACTGTTAAGGTAATTTGGCAGCAATTTCGGCCTTCCACTCCCTTACTGATGGTCGCTCAGTGGATAGAGATCCGTTAGTGCTTTGTTTCCTTCGTGGTGCACTAAGGCTGAGGCCTCCTGCCCACTCCTGGGTTCCGACTTGGAATCTGGCGGTGGTACTTAGGGCCCTCTCTCAAGCCCCCTTTGAACTGTTGGAGCAAGTCTCTGACCGTCTCCTGACCTTTAAGACTGCGATCTTATTGGCGCTGGCTTCATTAAAGAGAGTAGGGGACCTTCAGGCTCTGTCTGTGGCCTCCTCATGTGTGGACTTTGCCCCCGGTTTGGCCAAAGTCTTCATTTACCTGCGAGCGGGTTATGTCCCTAAGGTTCCTTTAGTGCCACCACAGCCAGTAGTTCTTCAGGCATTCTGCCCACCTCCCTGCGGGGAGGTAGACCAGAAAGACCTGTGTTGTTTGTGTCCAGTGCGAGCATTGGACAGCTTGGTGGAGGAAGTCGGACCAGTTGCTGGTGTGCTTTGGTCCTCCTCGTAAGGGTTCACCTGCTTCCAAGCAGACCCTGAGCAAATGGATTGTAGATACTATTTCCATGTCTTATGAGTCTTCTGGTGTCCCCTCACCGATGGGAGTCAGAGCTCACTCAACCAGAGGTATAAAGCCTATCTGGCAGGTGTCCCGGTTCTGGACATCTGCAGAGCGGAGGGTTGGTCAGCCCCAAGACCCTTTGCAAGGTTCTATGGGCTAGATCTCCCGGCTACCCTGGGCTCGGTGGTCCTCGTGCCTTTGTGTGCTGAATCCACACTGGCGGGGGCTTGGGAGTCTGGGGTCATGGATATTTCGTTCCCATAGCATTTTCGGACGCAGTTCGAGTTCCTGTAAAGGAACGTCTCAGGGTTATGTATATAACCCTAGTTCCTTGAAGGAACGAGAACTGTGTCCTCTTGCCATACCCCCTAATGGGCGCCTGCTTCATGCCTGAGGGCCTGCGTGCACTGCTTCGCATGTGCTCTTATACTTCCTGGTCGGTGACATCACCTGAGGGCACTCCTTTTGACGGTTTACACAGCACTCCGTTTGACGGTTTACACAGCAGTTTCAGAGCGCTGTCACGCTGGAGGCGTTCCCATAGCGTTTTCGGACGCAGTTCTCGTTCCTTCAAGGAACTAGGGTTATATACATAACACATAGGCGTTATCTTAACATTTATCATTCTGGGGGTGAACTGGCTTGTACCCTTTTACTCTAATGATAACTCAGATGTTAAAATGCATTTCTAAACACATCAGTCAGATTATCCAAAATAATGAACATTCCGTTTAGCTCTGCTTTTGACTGGGATATTTTATGCGGCTTGTTTTTTTTTTTTTTTAAATAAAACACCTACTTTCCAGCATGCCATCTCAGTGTAATAAAAACATAATCGTAAATGACTTCCTGTCATCTTGGGTTCCATTAGTGTGGGGGATGGGTTGTTGCTTGTCCATCTTTTCCATGTGGAGTTGATTATGGAAAATCATTATTTAAGAAAAGCATTCATGATTAACCAGATTAGACAGCTATGGATATTGATTTCTTTTTGCTCATTTAATTTTCCAAATATGCAAACCTGGTGATAAAATCAAAAGATTAGTTGCGTCCAGTCAGTCTGTCAGCTTAGTGGATTTAATTGATTGTTTAATACAAGTTTTAATTAATTATGCCTTGTCAATGCGCTTGCAAGAGCTGCCAGGTTCTAGTTTTAAAAAAGACCTCATGGGTCTCATGAATATCTAAATGGAGTAGTCATACAAATATGAAGGTTATGAGTTGATCTAAAATTGTAATTAAATTAATTGCATCATATGCAGGTTAATTGATCTAATTATTCCTAATGATTTCATACATCAATATCTTGCTGAGAAAAGTCTAAAAATGAAGAGAATTGAAAGACTTAACAGTATAGTAGCAGACAAAAGCATTATTAAAAAAAGTCAATATATCATTTAAAATACTTCCTTTTTTTAGGTGGTTCATTTCCTTTTTTTATTCATTGTTATTGGTCAACGATACCCTTTCTGCTCTGTGCCGTGATGCTTCAGCACTCCAAACTGAGTGACTGTGCAGAAATGCACAGAAGTTTCTGGAAACCCCTTGGCATGAGCACCGAAGTCTGTCAGATGATAAATCGTGTTGTTGCTCTCATACCCTCACAAAATATGACTCTGCCTTTTACTTTGAGAAGTGACAGATGATAGTCTTGAAGGACTTGATGAAGAAATGCTGAGCTCCATATAGAAATGTTCTTCAGCGGTTTGTGCAGTACTGAGTTTGAAGAGAAGAGTTTTGATGATCTCCTGAATTTGATTGTGGTAGCTTTGAGGCATGAAAAATAGGTCGTTTTAAACACATGAATAGTTTAAAACATTTGAAATCATCAATTTGAAACATCTGAAATCATACAAAAATATCATGTTTGACATTTATTGACTTGATATTTACTTTATTGCAGTTAAAAGCTATGTTTTAATGAATACTTATTTTTAATTGACTGCATTTGTCTATCTTAAAATCAGGATGAAATGGAAAGTCATTCTATTTTCTAAATGCATATAATTCATCTTACTGTAAATGATTCATTTACACACAAGTCAATAAAGATTATGATGATAATAATACTAAAGAAATGTGTCATTCTCCAATAATTTAGCCTGATTAAACTCTGCTAATCTTATAATTGACTGCAAGCTCACATTCAGATCTGCCTCCAACCAATCCAATCTTTCTTTTTTAATAATCGTTTTTGTCTCTGATGCATGTTTTGATGTTAATGAAATGTCAAAGTACAAAATCACAAAAGAAAAAAAAAAAACACTTGTTCTGTATGCTTTATACTTCCTCACTTTATTTTATTATTTAGGCCCAATGTCATAGACAGGGCTTGGACTAAGCCAGGATTAGGCCATAACCCAATTAGGACATTTATGCAATGTTATGCATTAGAAAAAAAGCATTGATGGTGTGCATTTTAAGACAAAACATAGGCACTGATATGTTTTAAGATCAGTCAGTGCAGGTTTCTTTCAGCTGAAACAGCTCAGATTTATGTTTTAGTCCAAGACTAGACTTAAGCCATGTCTGTGTGGTTTTTTTTATTTTTTTTATTATCATCTTTTCTTTTTTTTCCAGGCAACACAGCAAAGGTCTTCATCGATGTGCAAGATGAGAACGACCATCCTCCTGAGTTCACAAAGCCCTTTTACCTCGGTGGGGTTGCAGAGGATGCCAAGACCTTCACCTCTGTTTTACAGGTCCAGGTAAAGTCTCTTTCTCACAGGATTATAACTCTGTCCACAGGGCTTCTGATAGCACTCCCATGGATAAGCCAAAGATTTGTTCACTAAGTGATGTATATTTCATCAGAATGTCAGGAGCAGAATAAAAAGCAAATTGCAATTTAATTGACTGGTTCCTACACGTGTGATAAAATGTCAGTCCATCACCAGTGGAAGCAATTCAGAGAACAAAGCTGTACAGCACTCAATAATAATTCAGTTCTTCAACAGGAGGAAATCAACCATTTTCATGGAAGACCTGAAATATCAGGGAGTTTTAAAAGTGTGTTTCCCTGGCCTGGAAAAGTCATGGATATTAATCAAATTGTAATTGCCATGGGCATGTTTTACATTTTTCTGAAATTTTACTGGTTTGCTATTGCTCTTGCATAGAGAAAAAACATGTTCGCAAAAAATATTTGGAATCAAACAGGTTACCAAATTGGCCAAATGATTCAGTAGTAAGCTGGTTTGAATCAGAATGATTTTTAAATCACTATAATGGAAAAACGATGGGAATTCTTTACTCAAAAGTGAATGTGCTATGCTAGTTTTCCTCTGTGCTTCTGGTTGAAGTGATTTGGTTCCAGTGTCCGTGTGAGAAGGTGTTGTTCTCTGCTTGATCAGATTGCTGGTCTTGACTGAGGTGCTTAAGTCTGCCCAGCTGGGGTCTGAAAGATTGGATCATCTTGAGACAGCTTGTAAAATGCCATGACAGCGGTGGCCCGCTGATACAGATCTCAACACAACTGTCAAAAACATGGACAAGGGCACCGCATACTCTGGAAAAGAAAATGAATCAAAGATCCTCAAAAATCAGCCAGGCTTTCTCTTAGAGCACGGATTGTGTCCTTTTCCAGATGCTGTTCCTCTATCTTTTTTTTCTTTTTCTTCACTTTTCTTGCCTAACATTAACTTTGTGTGTAACTTTGTGTGTTGTGCTCTCTGACTTACTCATCAGTTACTCATAACAGTTGTCAAGCCTTCTAGCCTAAAACATAGTAAACAGACACTTTAAGTTCAATTATAAAGATTTTTGCATTTCTGTTTGACTCTCAGCATTGTAGTGTAGCATAATAGCAGATATTTGCAAGAAGAAAAAAAAAAGTTCGTCAGAAGCTCTGTCACGGCATGCTACAGTAAATGTTTCATAAGGTTCACGTTGATGGATGAGTACCTAAATATTAACTGATTTATGGATGGCACAGATTTGACAGTAACTCTGTTTCCCCCTTAGTTAGCTGTATTGTATAAAGTTGACCATTAAATGTAACTCAGGCAAGCTTTACAGAACATACAAACTGGATATTTCAGTCATTGGCATATTTTTCAATAAAATTTGCATCTATTTTTCCTATAGTGAAAACAGTGAACGGAACAATTCCTATTATTTCTTGAATTGACCTGTCACTCTCTGTTGTGTTAGTAAAATAATCAAACAACAGTATTGACAAGGTAAACAAAAAAAACACTCATAGCTCCTGGGTGGATAACTTTTTAATACGTTTTTCATTATTGAACATAAACAAAGCAAGGCAGCAAAAGTAAAAAACAAACGTTGTCATTCAATTTAATTACAAACCCCTTTTGCCAATAATTTAAGTAACTGTGTATAATTTTATTTTTAATTTAATGACTTCTTCAGTTTCAGTCTGTTTATTTGTGTTAAACACCCAGCAAACTTCAAGCACTGTTGATGTCATTATCATCTTTGTTCTGTTGTTTTTATTTGTTCAGTTGCTTGTAATTGGTTTCTCTCTTCTTTTTTAATATAGCATGGTTTTATTTTCTTGAGTAATTCAAATTTTAATTAAAATATTTTTCTTGATATACTTGAAGGCTAATTTACTTTAATATTTACACTAATATTTCACTTCAAAGAAGTGTTTAATAGCATATTAATTGTTCCTGTTATCAAAATGTCAGTGTATTTCACTAGCATCTACCCATTGAATTATCTCAGTGTTACTCTAATCAGACATGCAGGCCACATGCTGTCCCTCAGACAGGGTTTCACCTCACATGGCTTCACCCTGCCTTAAGTTCATGTGCAGACTGAAAGAACAGCGACAGAGATGCTATCGGGTGCTCAGCGTCCTGCATTCATTCAAGGAGACCTTATTAGCCAAGACCCCAGACTGAGTTAAGCCACACTGCAGAAGTCCAGGGTTTTATAGGGTCACATTCACCGCGGCTACAGATTACCATCATCAGTGTCTCCTGTTTACTTCAAGAAACGTCAGCTATGCTGCCTTGACATACACGATCACGCATTTTGTCCATTTCTCAGGTTTCGCAAAAATCGCTTACTATGGATTTTTGTTCAAACAGCTCAGGGGTTCATAGATTAAACTAATCTACTTTGAAATCCTTCTTTAAATAGTTTTGAGGAGGAAAAGGCAAGAAAATTGAAACCGTTCCTAGCTCTGCCTAACCCTAAGGACAGGGATGTTGGCGAAATAACTGCTTTGCATTAAGGAGGCGCTTTCTCCGATTAGCTCTGCATCCATTGTTCTTTCCTGATCTGATGATTAGTTTATGCAATCTATTGGCCTACTGAGAGAAACACCACGTTTCTTATGTTCCTTGACTTTGAGGAAATACAAATTCAGTTTCACAGCTTTGACTCAAAGCTTTCTCCTGCTAAGGTGTGTGTTTTGTCCATGCTCAGCCTCAACCTAAATAAATGACCAGTTAAAAGAGTTTGCAAGGACCTCTAATATCAATGAAGTAACTTGTGCATCATGCGAAAGGGGTCTGTTGGGAAAAGAAATATCAGCGTTAAGAAAACATTGCCTTTCTGATCTTCCTCCAGTTTAATACAAGGTAGAAACATTAGGAAAGGAGCTTTTCTGTGACAGTGATAATTGAAGTTTTATGTCAGTTGAACATTTGTCCACAGTCAGCTGTGCTAAATGACCAACTAAAAGACCTTTAGTTTGTAAGCGACACTTTCTGTAATAACTGAAACGTGTCTCCAAGGCATTTGGAACAAAATATTGGCCTTCTTTCTGATGTTCCTAGAATTTTATCTAAGGTAGAAACATAAAGAAAGAAAATGGAAAGAGACTTTTGTAGAAATGCAAATTCAATTTTCCAATTTGGACTTGACATCTGTGAGCAGAGACAGTCAAAGGTTTCCGCCGCTGAGTTGTGCATTCTGTCATCCCTCGGCCTCACTAAATGACCAATTTAAATACGGACCTTTTGTTTGCAAGGGCTTTTAATACACACTTACTGTATTTATTGAAACCGGTCTCACAGGCATATAGGAAAAAAGTCTCATTTGTGTTAATGACTCTGCCTGGTTTGGGGCACCCTGCTGTCCGTGGAGCCGCCCGTTCCCCTCTCTTGTAAAAAGCCATTATAAATCATTGTCACCGCAGTGGAGTGCTATAATGTTCAGCTGAGACGGAGCCAAAGTGACATCGGTGCTGCGAAATCGGAGCTTGGAGCTCCCCCTTAAGGCCAGAGGTGTAAGTGCGTGCCACAGCAGAGGTTGAGCCGCTCTGTGTTGTAGGTGATAAGTAGCTCATGGCTATTCCTCTATTTGACATGCCTGTGCTCTATTGTATCTGACAGGCTGTGGATAAGGACACAGGGAATTACAGCGCCATGCTGTACAGGCTGATTATCCCCCCAACTACTGACGGCAAAGATGGCTTTGTTATTGAGCCCTTCACCGGAGTAATTAAGACAGCCATCATGTACAGAAACATGCGCCGTTCCTACTTCAGATTTGACGTGGTTGCTACTGATGACTACGGGGAGGGACTCAGCAGCAGCGCTCAAGTGGTGGTACGTATGTGATCAAGAAGCATAAAGTTGAGTAATTCTGCTGGTATTTTTCATTTAAATGTCAGATTTGGGGAAAAAATGACTGTTTTGAGCAGGTTCTTAAACGAATCAGTCTAAGAGTCTCACAAAAAAAGACATAAAGTTAACAGTTTGCTACTTTATTCATTGCATCACTAAATATAACATTTGGCTCACTAAACTTAACTTTGAAGTCCTGCTTCATTTTCATTCATGTGTGTAATTAAACCACAGACCCCAAACATATGATTGCCCTTGTGTGAGGGACCCCATCTTAAAATTTAAAAAGCAGCTATACATTTTTTATGGATAAGGATTTATACTGTGAGATTCAATTATATTATTAAATTATATATTTTTCTACCTAATACTGTTAGATGTAATATTTAAAAGTATTTACTATTTTATTTGTTGTTATTTATTAATCAAGTGTGTCTATTTTTAATTTACTTCAATTAATGTATTATTTGTTAATATATTTACTATTAATACTATTAATTATTATTAAATCACAATTATATTTTATTTATTCATTTATTTATTTATTTTTTTGAACCCTCTAGTACTCTCTTATAGCCCTGGATCTCAATTTTAAAAGCACAAATTTTAAAGATACAAATCCAGAACACCATTTTGTTTTACTTTTTTTTAATTTTTTTTTTTTATTAGCATAACCATATGTAGCCCAACATGCAATAGAATAGAATGTCAAGCATAGAATCAAGTCAATTTGACACACTTCAGGGTTAAATATGCAATCTCAAAACAGTTTGAATAGATTGATTAAAGTTTGGTCATGTGATTTTACAACAAATATACAGAACCTGCATGCTTTCTTGAAGAACGTCCAAAGCTGATGCAAAGGAAGCATTGATTTTTTTGGTGGACTAAAGAGCTCCAACAGTATTTAAACCCATAAATCAATCTCTTAATAGAACATAATATCTTCAACTTGCACTTGGCCTGATAGTTAAAGATTTAAAGCTAAGGACTTTCTTTCTTCGGGTTTAACACAAACCACAAGATAAAAATATATGTGTGTGTGTGTGTATTTCTGTGAGTCTAAATAATGCAAGTATATGAACCCTTCAAAGATGCTGCTTCAAAAACCACAGACCACTAACACAAAATATAATTTTTGTTTAACACCTGATGGTTCACTACATAAGACACTGATCCATCAACTGGTGTCTTATGGATTACAATTGTGTTCATTTTGCATGGTTTTTGAAATCAACTGTGAGGTTCCTATACTGCATAGGCTCACAGAAATTGATAATTTGTCAAAAAATTCTCAGTTTCACAAAAAAAAAGAAAATCATGTACATCTGTGAGGGTGAGTAAATTATGAAAGAAGCTTCATCAATGCATTAGACACTGCAAACTAGTGATGCTAATGGTTTATATAAACATCTATGAATTGCTGGTTGGTATATGCTTTTGCATTTCTTTATTCATAACGTACAGTAAGCACAGATTTACCATTAATTGAGTTTCCTCATTTTTGTCTCCCAGTTTCATCAATCACAGAAACAGCATATATTTAAAATGTTACACAGTTCAGAGTCTTCATTCTACGCTATAATTTTCCTTTTTATAACCAGGGATTATTTTTTCTCCCAGGTGTCAGTGGTTAACCAGCTGGACATGCAGGTGGTCGTATCCAACGTGCCGCCCACTGTCGTTGAGCAGAACAAGGATCAACTGATCGGGTAACTTGTTCTATACAAACACTCTTCACTCCCCGACACAACGTTTATGGCAGCTGGAGAAGCCGCTTGAAGTTGTAATGTATGCATGAGTACTTGACTCCTGCGGGTGCAGATGTTTATGTTGGGGATAAATCAGTGGGCCACTTGATTCTGTCAAACTTTCTTAAATAGAAGCAGGACCCACACTGTGACATCTGCGGCATGAGCGGAAGAGCCAGAAAGCCTACTTTCCTCTGTTAGCATTTAAAATAGTTTATCAAAAATTGTCATAGTTTATACACACACATTGCATACATATATACATATATTAACCATGACTTTTTCTTTTAATAAACTCTTAATTTGTAGCTTATTAATAGTTAGTAAGGTGATAGTTAAGGTAGGATTAAATGCAAAATTAAGGCATTAATAATTTAAAATAATATGTGCTGTATAATTACTAATAAACAGCCAATATGATGCTAATAAGCAACTCAAAGCAAGAATTGGTGAGAAAAGTGTCACTTTTAAAAATATTGTGCACAAGTCATGTGAACCACTTGTATTATGCTTTTAGGGTGTTTTTATGGCATTTTTGGTTTTCAGCATCACTCATCCTCATTTATTTCCAACATATAGAAAAAGAGCAGCATGAACATTTTCTTCAGAAATGATGACTAAATATTCTTCCTTGACATCCCTGTTGAGCTTGTTGCAGTGCAAATATGAAGACATAAACACATTTAAATTCCTAGTATATACACAGGCGGGAACACACTCAGATAACAGTTTTCCCAAACCACCTCATTCTCTCTTGTCAGGCTATTTTCCCAGCAAACCTGCTCCTTGTTCCTTTCCTCGAGTCATCATTCCAGCTTCTGTTCTTTTGTGTCCCGTGTTCTTATTTCACCTCGGCAGCTGTAAAGGGGTGATATCTGAGGGACCGTAGGTAATTTGCTGAGGAGGGCTGGCTGCTCTGAGATGTGAGCTGAGGGGTAATAAAGACACCTACTGGGAGACAAGGACACCAGCTTTGAAGTGACACTGTCTAACACAGCTCATTTTAGCCTTGCTTTGTATTTGTCCTACTTGTACCTCTGCATTCAAAACAGTTTCCGTTCCATGCAGCACTTGTGATATATTTAGACTGAGTAATTGTTGCTCTTGTGTAATTTTAATTTAGATTTTTTTTTCTTTTATGTCTCTGGTTATGGTGATTACTGCAATTAGGGTTTGTTGTGCATGTTTGCGATCATGTTGATTGTCAGCTTATTTCTTCTGATATGGGCCCTCCAATTAATAGCTTTGGGGGTCTTAAATTAGTGCAGAAATAATTTGATGCAGCATCCCTCTAACTTTCCCACAATGAGTTTATTTAGTGTATTCAGACTAGGGATGCACTGTATTATCAGACTGATATCAGAATCGGTCATTATGGGCTTTGAATTTAAATATAGGAATTGGCCAGATTTCAAAAATGATGCAGATATGTCTTGCCAATAAGAGGAATACATTAACTCACATATGCTCAGGGTGCTGGTGATTAGATCACGTCAGCAGTGTTGCTCATTCTTCCAGTTCGGTCAGGAGTTTTAATACGGGTGCACTGTTGGCCTACTTATTAAAATAGAAGTAAATAATCCTTTAAAAAATACCATTTAGGCTGTTTCTGATTAAATAAGGCAGTAATTGAAGTCATAAAATAATGATTATTTTTTATTTGAAGGTCAGAAACTATAGCTTACTTGAAAAAAATTACAAACATGACACTTTTAATTAAAATCTTATATACATGATTTATTTGTTTATTTATTTTGATTTATTTTTTTATGTATAATTTGTTTTGATTTTTTAAACAAATTATAATCTCTAAAAGATTTTCAGAGTTTTTACAACTATTTTACTTAAAATTAAATACATTTTCTGGTGGGAAAAACAATTCATTATTGTTTATTTCCTTCCAAATTTAAAAATAAAGAAAGAAAGAAATAGGTTATAATTTGTTAACAGGGGAGACTTGGTGTTGTTTCCAAATAAAAGGAAATGTATCGGTATTGGCCAAAATATCTGCATATCAGATATCGGCAAAAATCCAGTATCATACATCCCTAGTTTTGACTCTTTTGTTTGTTTTGTTTTGAATTGTTTGTTTTGGTAAGTAAGAATTTTGATTGGTTTCATTTTTATTTTTGTTTGTTTTGTTTTAAGACACACTGAATAAAAAAAAATAAAAAATACAATTGCAATTTTGTAACTCCCAGTTATAACTTGCAACTTTGACTTTTTTCTTAGAATTGTGAGAAATAAATGTGCAATTATAAAGTCAAATTCATCTTAGGCCACATTTACATTAGCAACTTTTGTTATAGTTACGTCTATTGTTTACTCTACTTCAGCGTTGTTGTACCAACAGATATGTATAGATTTCTAATTCCTCTGCTCCCAGCACATGTTCCCTATGTGTAAATGTTAATTAAAAGTTTGTATAGAATTTTAGAAATAAAAAAAGGAAATAGAACATCTTTGGTATGTTGGAAAGTTCTGTTGCGAATCAGTTATTTTCTTTCAATGCAGGATTTTAGAGCACTATGTCCAGGACCAGATCCCAGGAGCTAAAGTTGTCGTGGAGTCCATTGGTCCGCGTCGTTTTGGAGAGGGTTATGAACAGGAGGACTACTCAAAATCTGATCTGATGATTTATGCAATCGACCCTCTGACCAATAGAGCTCTCTCAAGACAGGAACTCTTCAAGTGAGTGCTTTCTCTCATCCAACTTACCCTTCCAAACTCCATTTTTGCAGTGTTCTTATTTCATTTAACCTCCTGACCTTTCCCTCAAACCTAAGCAGCTAACTGCTAGAGATATACCTACACTTCACACTGGAATATAGATGTGTTTTACAGTTACATATTCAGCTATACAGCTATAAATGGGAAGAGGTGTTTTACGTTATTTAGAGGAGCAAGGCAAAAATGCAGAGTGCTACACATCTCAAAAATGCCAAAGGATGCTGCAGGTGCTAAAGGAAGTGTCAGTGTCAGTAAGTGTAAATGGACACGATTTGAGAATTGAAAAACACCAGGTAGAAGAAAACTCCACAAACTCACAATGTCCCAAAATTGTGTTTGTCATTGCTGTAAATAGGAATGAGTCATTTTTACCAGCTAAAGATGATACATTTTGGATTTCTTGGATTGTTTTTGGCTAAACATCAGCATGACTAATTTATTCATTATTTGTGTTGTGTCCCTCAGGTTCATAATAAATCAATCAACAAATAAATAAATAAATCAGCTTATATTAATTACCTTTCATTTGTAAAGTGTTTAATTCACTGGTTAACATAGCCATTCTGTGTATTTTTTTATTTATTTTACACTCAATTTACTGCAATACACACAATTGGCATGATATAACAATTATCATAGCATTATTTAAGATACCACCCACCCCTAGCCATTAGTTAGTGTGCTATTCATAGTGTATTTGTTTTGCCATTTTTCATACAAGCAGCACGATAGAGCAGATGCAGTAAATGTTTACATTTGTTTAGACATTTGCTAATTTTTCATAAAAATGAGACAAGTAGTTAAATCCATAGCCAGATTGTCTGTTTTGTCACAGTAATTAGCCTGCTCAGACAGCACGGTTTCTAATGTTTGTATGGTTAAATCATATGCACTTTTAAACTCCTTCCAAACACAACATTCAGACTTTTGTTTTATTTAACTGTCAGCAAGGTGAATAGTACTTAGAAATCGTGCTGGTAACAATTCAGAATAGAGGGTCAGAATAATGCATTAGTTAAGCATTAATTAATGGTTAATTTGTTCACAATTAAGCATTAGTTGAGCAAAAACACACTACTAATTAATAATCATTAATTAGTAGTGTGTTTTTGCTCAACTAATGCTTAATTGTGAACTATTAATTAATGCTTAAAAATGCAGTTTTTTTTTTTACCTTATTGTAAAAGTATGAACTTGAATGAATTCACTCAGTTGTTAACTGGCTGGAAGGCAGATTAGATCTTCATTGCCAGATTCACTGCAGAAGTAGTTCAATAGCATACGCAAAGCCACATGTACAGTGTATGTGTATGACTTGTTTCTGTGTTTTTTACAGGTTTTTAGATGGGAAGTTATTAGACATCAATAAGGAGTTCCAGCCCTATCTAGGTCGCGGAGGACGCATTCTGGAGATCCGCACGCCAGATGTGGTGGAGAGTGTGAAGAAGGCTGTTCAATCTGTTGGATACACTGAGGGAGCCCTGCTGGCCCTGGCCGTCATCATCATCATGTGCTGTATCCCAGCCATCCTAATTGTCATCATAACCTACCGGCAGTGAGTGTCGCCGCCAAAGTCTAATGTTACTTAAAAGTGCATGATCTAATTAAATCGAATGGAAATTAACATTAATATTCAGAAGGGGTGTGTGATATTGACAAAAAATCTATACTATATATTTTGGGGGATTTTTACTGAGTGTGTTTTTGTGCTGGTACCTTAACTGGTTTAGGCCTGTCATGAATAAATAAATAAATATAATATAATATTAAAACCACCAGTAGGTGGTGGCAAGCCCCCCTCTCTTAATGAGTCATTCATTTAAATGTTTTGTTCGAATCGGTCAGTTCATTTAAATGTTAAGCAGTACTCAAATGACTCATTAAAAAAGATATTAATTCTGAAATGAAACACTGCATTATTTATTATTTTGTAAGAAAAAAAAAACTAATGGACATAACTGTGCCAAATGTACTGTAACTTACTCTGTCTTAGCTTCATTTTTGTTGAACTGTTGTATAGAATCAATATAACATTCATGATCTTCCCAATGTTTTCTGCTAATGCCTATTTAACTGCATCATATCATATAAAAATCTATTAATTTAGCCTAAATATTTATTTTGCTACATACTCAATATCAGCTAGCATAATGTTAAAACAACAATCATTTTTTTCAAAGACAATGAATATTGCACACCCCTAATATTTAGTGAAATTAGCCATTAACTAACTCTTCTGTTGTAATTCTTTGCATTTTTTCCAGTTAGTTTTTAATAGAGATGTTATGTCACCGTGTTGCTTTTATGTCCTGTGTGGGAAAAGAGGTTGAGTCAGTGGGAAGACTATTCAGTCTGCAGATTTCTCCACTTAGCAATCGGATAGATAAATAAATAAATAAATTTAAAGTTTCATTAAGGTTGAAACATCCTGTTAAGCAGGCAGTTTTCTTTCCGCTGGGATTTCAGAGGAACATATGTACTCTTTCTTTTCACAGCGGTAACACCTTTGAGAACTGTCTAGTCTTGTGTTTATTCAGTGTGAAAGAAGATTAATTAAGGCCATGAAAAGTGCATCTAAGAAGCTGTCTGTGGTTAAGGGCCAAGTTTTACATGTGGTGCCAGTCGAGCCAGTGCCATGCAGCAAACCTAATGATGAGAGCTGAGGAATGAAATGACAAGATCTGTGCTAGAAATATGAGAATCATATATGAGAATTTAGGAATTATTGAGGGTTTACATTGGCATGACTATAACTCAGACTTGTGGGGAGAAGATTACAGATTGATATATTTTGGGGATAAAATCCAAGATGTATGTTTTTATTTTACTGCTGAGTCAATGTCTAATATATATATTTTTCTTTTCTTTTTACAATGCATCAACTTCAGATTCAAAGAGTAAGTATTGTATTGAGACATGCATGCATAATGATATATTGGATATACAGTAAATCTCAATCATTTGCCTTTCTGGAGTATTATTAAATTCAGTGGTTCTCTTTACGGTTTGCTTTAAAGGCCTAGATTTTACATTGGATATCAAATAGCAACCCAACACTACCTAAATAGCTTGCCGTACTAAAGTCAATGATACAACAATGTAAATCAACAATAGTGCTATATATATAAATACAAAAAGACTAATGTTTATAATGTGAATGTTCTAAATGCCTCTGTAATGTAATTTTTTTATGCTCCCCATCACTTTCCTCTTTTGGTAGCATCTTTTTTGTATTTTGCTTGGTGTACTTTGCTTTGTCTACCTGACCATGTTACCAAAGATATTCATATAGCTTATATGTGTATACGTATATGAGTATTATAGCAAATATATGGAAAGCAGTGTCTCCTCCTTTTAGTGATAACTCTTCATTTTACACTCCTAACTGTAAAATATTATATAGTTAGTTGCATTGTATTACTCTTCCATTTTAGGCATAGCATTTTTTTCTCTTGCTGTTGGCGACCCACCAGAGAACCACCGAGAATCTAATTTGTTATGTCTTAGAATCGCCAAAAAGCTAAATGTCCAGGGAAAGATAAAGGCTTGTTGATTTCCCAGGACCAGAACAGAAGTGCTTGGAACACAACTTATGTAAAGAATAGCTTTTGTTCCCTAAGCTGTCAGATCCCTAGAGGATATAAAGCTGATCCCAACATCGTGGTAAAATTGCCCTTTGAAAGAAAAGATCAAAACTGAATTATTCAAAAACATTAGAAGCGTTCTTTAAGGACAGCGTGCTATGAAATTACAAACTCAAACCACTTCACAGGCACCCATTACATAAACACAACCATCAAACTCTCAAATATTACCTTTGAATGCAATAAATAAAAAAAATAAAATATATGCAGTAAAGCAAATTATATGCTTTCAAAATTATGTTTCTGTAAACATATTGCTTTTGATCTGTGAGGGCATGTATAATTTATGAATCTTTCATAATATAAGATATTGCTTTTATTTTGCTACACTTGTTGATCTGAAGACGACAGGCAGAGTGTGCAAAAACAGCAAGGATTCAAATGGCGCTTCCCACTGGCAAATCCGGAGGCGCTGCCACCAACAATCTGTATGAAGAACTCGGCGACAGCACCATGTAAGTTTTATTCCTTCTGCACTTTATACTGTACTTGTCAATGTCTTAAAACACTGGCTGATTCAGAATATTAATACATAATGGGTTTTACAGGATATATTTACGGCATAAGGCTATGAAATAATTCTGTACTTCTATACACATTTGTATTTTTCTGTCTTCTGACAAAATGTAGTTCTACGATTAGAGAAAGAAGTGTGTGGAAAGCTTATTTGAGTAAATGAAAAACCTAGTTTAAATATCAAGATGTTAATTTGAATTTTTTGCAGTATTTCTCTTAATAAACATGTAACCTGCTTTCATAGCTTAGCAAACCTATGGTTTCTGTTCATGGTGTTAAAATTCTGTGAGTCAGTTAAATGTATTATTTTACCTCTGCCGGGATTTCTCATACATTTCTAACAACAGGCCTTTCCTAAAAACATTGCAAGTTTCATCCCAGGTTGAGGTGATCACCAAACTCTTGTCAGGGTATGGTCTCACAACACAAGGTTTTAACGCAAAATTTTGTGAAGATACACAGCTTCCCTTCCTGTTTCGTGTCTTCATGGTTATCATTTCACTGCATGTTACAGGAAGGCTGTTTTTTGTGTAATCAAAGATCCGTATTTATCAGGAATTGTCTTAACATCATATAACCGATATCAGCTAAAGACTGGATTCATTTATTTTAGAAGTTGCAGGTACCCCTGAGGCATATAGTGGGCATAACAATTAACTCGTTTTTGTTTAAATTGAAATCAGAGCAGTGCTAAGATACGATCTTCTATGAGCAATTTCATTACGTTTTACCATACAATTCTAGGGCCTTCAATATACCCCAGTGGGGACGAATGATAAGTGGAAAATCAACTGATAGAATAGATTTCTAGACAGCTTTGGTGCACCAGCCCCAAATTTTGTATTGTGTGAACATTATCTACCCTATGCCTGATCCTTAAAATTAAAACGACTTATTTTCCACCGTAACCTTTATCTGATCATGATGGTCATTACCAAATGGAATAACTTTGTCATAACTTAATAGTGTCTGTCCTACTTATACTGTCCTAATCATGTCCGAACAGGTTTTCAACATTAAACATTTAAATTTGGAGAGTTTTATTGTGCTAGCTTTTTTTTTTTTATTTTTTTTTTGTATAATGTTAGGCAGGTTTCCTTTATTACACTTGTGCTTTTTTAACATCTTGCTAATTTCACTCATATAATATGTATTTTCCTCCTGTCTCTCTTAATCTTTTCTTGGATATCAGATCTAAGTAAGTAGGGAGTCATCTGTGTTTCAACTATAATAGTCAACTACCCAAGTAGTTTCAAGTAGACATTATACTGTAAGTAAGGTATAGCTGTATTTCTGATAGTTTCCTTTGCTTCCAGTTGCCTAGCACTGTTATCAGTTGCATTTTCTTGATCAGCCTTGATATTAGCTTGGCACTGTGTTTATAGCGCTGTATAAAACGTCTTGTTTTGGGTGTTTGCCTAGGATTTGGTTAGAAATTTGTTCTTAGTGCTAAAGTGAACCCTTGCAAGTGCTTTTTGTAGCTTACTTCCCTCCTACGTCCCCATCTATGTTGCTGTTCACGTCCTCTGTTAAGTCGATCTTTGTCTTTTTTTGCTGTTATGCTGAAAGCAGGACTAAGAGGTGTGTTCTGAAGGACGGTGATCGGCAGCGTCTCATTAGCTCATTTGCCTCCCGTGCCATCACTGCTCACAAGCTGTCCACCGCTAATGGAGTCCTGCTTAACAATTTGCCTAAGTCAGAGAGCAACATTACTTTTCTTTCTGACGAGAACCCTCTTACTACAACCAACCCCTTATACTATGATGACGGCACCTTCAGCAGCCCTGAGCACCAAAATCAAAGGTATCACCTAGGCACGTATTCACCCAACATAAGAGGTCTGAGAAAATCCATCCTGCGCTTCCCATCAACAGGCTCAGGACATGCCTGGACTTTACCTTCTAGGTTGCACAAGTGGGAGACCAGTGAAGCCCTAAGCAGTAGAAGGGTGGGGATGGATTCAGTTCAGTGGGAGCTGCAACTGCTGAAGTCCGACCTTAAGGACAGTAAGGAGATAATTGATGGGTTTGATGGACTTGCATACGATGATCCAGAGCCCAAATTAACAGTAAAAGAGCAGGCACGGCAGTTTGAGCAGCAGGCCTTGCAGGACATAAGACTGAGGCAAGGCCAGGACTCTCGTGGGTCGCTCTCTTCTGAAATTATTCTCTCGGTTTTTGAGACCCCACAGTCTTCAGTCATGGGACAAAACAGCAGGACCCCAGCAATAATCATTACCCAGAGTGACGGAACACCTCCACCTAGTCACAAGCCCACTCCACCAGTGCTGCGGAAGTTCAGCAGGATAACTACCTATCCCGATGCGGAGTCTTACGAGGTCAATGTGGAGATCATCCCAGACCCACCAGATGTACCTGCACCCCAACCCCCACCGCCTCCACCTCCGTCCAGTCCCCCACCACCTCCCCCTCCTTCCAGTCCTCCACCCCAATTCATTCCTGTCCCTCCATCCCCACCAGACCCTCCTCATCCAACCCCTCCACCTCCTCCTCCTCTCCCACCTCCCTTATCACCAACCTTTTCCCGTTCAATACCTACTTCTCCATTTGTCCTTCCTCCTCTTCCCTCAGTCACATCCCTTCGATCTGTGTCCTTACGGCCCACTCCACCTCCACCACCACCCGAGCCTGAGCCTCCCAAGAGGGAACTCAAAGGGATTCTTAAGAACATCCAGAACATAGCCGACATAGAGAAATCCGTTGCCAACATGTACAGTCAAATAGATAAAAAGCAGCGCACAACAAAGATTGTTCCCAAACCACAAGTGTCTGTCGAAACAGAGGCTGAAGTGTCAGAGGTGGAGACTGTACAAGAAATACCAGCACCAGAGCCCAATCCAAACATGAACTCACTAGTGGAGGAGCTGGAGAAACGCTTTCCTTCTCAGTCTACTATCCTGTGACTCTCTTTGTCCATGTTGCTAGTACTGTTTTAGAAGCGGTTCACACAGGATGCATTCTAGTCACCAACGTCCCAATAGGGCGTGGGCATATTGCACTGATTTAGGACCAGAGTGTGAGGAGTAGTGAACTCAGGAACCGAGTCTGTGCTGTAGAGAGTAGTGAGCTGCGTCCCACCCACAAAATCGCAGAGTCAATCTCAATCTTGTGTTACAATAAGGTAAATACAACTCATTTGCACCCTAGTTTGCTCAGAGAAGCTTTTAATCTCTGCTGTTAATTTTTTGGGTTTGTCTCACGTCCCATTAGATAGCATGGAGAGGGCAGGGGGTATGACCTAAACGGGAACAACCACCTGCAGGTGATCGAAATGCTTTGGCTTTACTTTTGAAGACTGAATTATACTTCTGTGTCAAAACTATGTGTAAAGGTTATGTGCAGTATGTGCATGGTATGGAGTAGCCTTTTGTGCATCAAAAATGTCACAGCACGTCAATTCTACTTGGACAGCAAGCACTGAGTTTTGAGTGCGTTATTGTTACACCTTTATTTATTATATTACATAGCATTATGCATGAGTTATTTGTGGAAAGTAGTCTGTGAAAAACAATGTTAGCCATGGAACACATCCTTGTGGAGACTGAAGTAATGCCATCTCCTCCTGTTCCGTTATTGTCTCCTTTTTGTAGTTTTAAATGATTTGATATTTATGTTTTGCCGTTATGGCTATAATTCTTCTCGGACAAACTGCATCTTCTTCGGCTTTTGCTATGGTTCTGCGTGTTTTGCAGCAACATGCCCCTGGACACTGTAGACTAGCGGTTCACATCTGTAATGCACATCGACACAGAAGTATAAATGAAAACAGATGCACAACTTACAGCGTAATGGCTATAGGGTAGGTCTGATGCACAAGTATAAATCAGCCTTTATATGGTAAACTTAAGGTGACCGAGAAGTGCAAAACACAACAACAAATCGAAACACAAAAAAACATATCTGAAAACCAAATAACAAATCCAGAATCAAAATTACAAATTAGAAAACGCCATATCAAATCTAAAAACAAAACAACAAACCATAAAACACAACAACAACTCCGGAAACAAAATAGCAAGTCGGAAACCACAATGACAAACAAGAAACAAAACGACAAATCAGAAAACAAATCACAACATCAAGATGAGTTTGCGCTTGTAACGGCCACCTGATGTTGGATGGTGGTTAGTGCATAAATGTCAATGTTCCTTTAAGAGATGTGTGTGTTATGATGATGTGAGCGCGTGCGCAGCAGAGACGGTCGCTCTCTGTGGCCTCTCGCTGACTTAATCCCCTCATCCCCGCGTTTATCTTTTTTTTGGTTTGTTACGATACCAGAGTGTTTTCCCCTGTTTTGTGCTCACTCTTTGACGTGTGTGAAAGGAGTGTGCTGTGCAGGCAAGCATTAA
>JAUMHP010000062.1:3355692-3366398 GCA_032361065.1 Enteromius trimaculatus | reverse complement strand
TTGACTGATTTGTCGTTTTGTTTTCTTGTTTGTCGTTGTGGTTTCCGACTTGCTATTTTGTTTCCGGAGTTGTTGTTTTGTTTTATGGTTTGCTATTTTGTTTTTAGATTTGATATTGTGTTTTCTTATTTGTAATTTTGATTCTGGATTTGTTATTTGGTTTTCAGACTTGTTTTTTGTGTTGCGATTTGCTGTTGTGTTTTGCACTTCTCGGCCACCCTATAGACTTAAGCAAAACTGAAAAAATACAAGACATTCCTGCATAAGAATGGTTCCTGTGTGAACGGCCCCTTAAACTACTGTAGCACTACATTCTTGTCATCTTTTTGTCTTATCGTTGTGTTTCATTTTCCTGTAACAAAATCAAATGTTTGTGCTTTTACAGTTTTTTGTATTTTTAATAAGTTTTGCAAGAGTGTTTAATTATTTAGTTGAGGTAAACCTTCATACAGGCATTTTAATGTGTTTTAGTACACAAAACATGCCCTGATGTCAGGCTATGTTCTTTGGTCACTGGATGGGATAAATGTCCTCTATAAAGATACACTTCATGCGCTCACCTCTCATTTCTCTTTATTTCTTTTTTCCTTCATGTTTTCTTTTGTTAATTGTATTAGTACAGCCTTGACACAGCATTTACAATGTCTACCAGTTTATCTGGCAAAGGAGATTCATATAAGCACAGTCGTTTATGTGAATGTAAACAGATTGATTAAAAAAATGTCAGATCTGTGCATTAAGCCTCACAGCCTCACCATGCATGCATCAAGAGAGTCATGTGGCTCAGATTTTACATGAAAGATAATTGTGAGGAAACACTTTTTATTATTTTTCAAAAAGTCTTCATTGTATAAAACCATGTATCCCTATGATCAATTTATTTTTAAGTACAGCTGTTATAGGACACTGTGTCTCTCTCAGAGAAAGCATTCATTGGGAACTGCTTGTGCCAGATGTGCAAATTGTCTGTGCTAGAAAGGACTAGAAAAGCACTGAGAGAAACAAGTTTGTTGTAGTAATGTTATATGGCTCTATGGTACGTGACTGTGCACACTTTAGGAGGTTTTGAGAGGCAACCGAGTCGTCAAGTTGTTTGTAATTACCGGTTAAATCAATTTAGTGCGAGCGTGTTTGTGTGTGAGAAAGAGAGCTTGTCTGATTGATGATATGTCCTCCATTTACTCTTTTATACAGAAACGCTGCATTTGATTTAGTAAATGTCCTCCAAATCCCGGCTTTAATTATTATGATACTTATGAATAGATGCTGCACGATTACTTCTGATTATCAACTTGCAGCAGTAGACAACTACACAATATTGTTTTTGTTCCTGTGCTGTAGCACGTTCAAAAGTGTCTCAGTGACCTCTGAAAATTGATCATGTTCTATTTCCGTAATGACTGGAGCTATTTTGGCTAGGCTTTGTTTTAAACCACTTACCCTATTAAATTTCTGCTAAAAATTCAGCTCCATAATTAAGACTCCATTCAGATTTTTTTTTAGATCACCTCAATGTTATGTGTGCTATGTATTTCTGGTTTTATTATATGAAAGAGATTTAAGAGTGAAGACAGAAAAACCTCAGACTGACTAACAATAAATGTGACGGATTCTAACACCCTTGTTAATTTTTGCCTTTTGACTTTCATTTGGTTTTCACACTAAATGTTGTAGTTTTTTCTGTTAATGTATGTATTAAACCATTTAGAGCTTCTTTTGTGATGGTGATGATTTACCAAAACTAGTGAATACCTAAACGTTTATATTTTAAACGCTGTTGTTACATTCATATTTTACGCACGTAACCCTAGTTCCACAAAGGAACGAGACGATGTGTCAAACGAAACGCTATGGGGAACGCCTCCAATGTGACGACTCTGAATAGTATGTGTAATCAGTGCAAAAGATGAGCAAGACGTCATGGGTGGATGACGTCATTAGTCAGGAAGCATGTGGAATGCGGCCGGTTTCAGCTTCAATTTCATGAAGCGAGCGCAGGCAGGGATGCCGAAAGTGTGGCGACGAGACACAGCGTCTTGTTCCTTCAAGGAACTAGGGTTACATGTGTAACCTGAGACTTTTCTCTTCAGGGACTTGAGCCGCGTCAAACATGACGCTATGGGGAACAAGATGCCAATGCCCCCACACTTGCAAGTCCCTGTCCGGTGTGTGTGCCTGCTTACCAAAGAACAGCGCCACCAGGGGTGGCTCGCACGCTGTGGTTCATGGAACTGGATGAAAGCGTGAGGAGTGGAACACTCCACAGATCTCTTCCAAAGAGACTCCTGACACCAGGGCCTTGGAGACAGCGACCCCTCGAGTGCGCTCTGACTCCTAGCCTCGGTGGGAGACCAGAGGACTCAAGCAATGTTGATCACATCCACAATCCACCTACTCAAGGTCTGCTTGGTCGCTGGACACCCCCTCTGGGGGACCCAAGCAGACCAAGAGTTGCTTCTGTTGGCCAGGCTCCCTGAAGGGAGGAGGATTGAAAACCTGCAGTACGACTGACTGTAGGGACCTTAGGGCTGTAACCCGCTCACGGGTACAAGTAAGGGCCACCGAGAGGGCTTGAAGGTCACCTACTCTCCTCAGAGAACACAGCGCCAGCAGCAGTATGATCTTGATCGCAAGCATATTATCAGAGATCTTTTCTATGGGTTCAAAAGGTGGCCCACAGAGGGCCTCTAACACCATAACAAGGTCTCAAGTTGGAACTCGAGAGCATACTGCAGGCCTCAACTTCAGCGCACTGCGGAGAAAACGTGTAACCAGGGGATCTAATGGTGTGTCCACCGAGAGAGGCATGGTAGGCCGATATTGCCGCCACGTAAACCTTTAGGGTGGAGTAGGTGACCCCAGTGGAGAATCTAGCCTGCAGGAACTTTAGTACTGTACCAAATGGGCAGTTAACTGGATCCTGCTGGCGTTCTCTACACAAGGAAGTTTCCTCATAGATGGAGCTCTGAATTGGAGGATGGTCTCAACAACCTCAGCCGAGAGACCGGAGGCTATGAGTTGTGCCACCTGAGAGGCCACACCCACAGCTTCCACAACTCCGGGCGAGGGTGTACGATGGTGCCCCCTGCCTGTGAGAGGAGGTCCCTCCTGACTGGAATCTCCAATGGAGAACCATCTAGGAGGGCCATCAGGTCCGAGAACCAGACACAACCCGGCCAGAACGGCACTACAAGTAGTAGACTGACTGCTTCCCGGCGCACTCTCTCCAGCAACTCCTGGGAGCAGAGCGATAAGGGAAAGCCTTGGCCACGAGCATACCATGGCATCCAACCCCTTGGGGTGGAGCATCCCCTGGGCCTCAGCCCCTGCCTCGACAGGATGTCCACTCATGACTGCTTCTCAACCAGTGAGGGATTCATTCGTTGCTAGCATGTGCTGTGACAAGGAGCTCCCAGTACCGGGCCCTGATGCGGGAACCCAGGTTCAACACCTTTGTTCATGAGCCACCACTGTAGGGGTCCCATGTACAGCAGGCCAAGAGGTACGACGTTGGACGCAGTCTCTGAAACTGCTTGACAGTGAGTGACCGGCCTTCTCTCACTCTTGCGACTGCAGTGAGGATTGACTCGATCTGAGCAGGTATCATTCGAGCCTGCATCGTGGTCGAATCCAACACAATGCCAGGATAAGTGGTTCTCTGTACTGGAGAAAGCACACTTTTCTTGGCGTTCAGTCTCAACCCCAATCGTTTCATATAAGTGAGGATGACATCTTGATGTCTCCTTGCTTTGCTCGCTGACTGAGCTAAAATCAGCCATTCGTTGATGTAATTGAGTATGCGGAGCAGCATCCACACACTTTGTAAGCTTGCAGGATGAGAGTGCAAGGCCAAAGGCCCGAAAGCGAACCTCAAGAATTTCCTGTGAGAAGGATGGATTGGCATGTAAAAGTGTTTTAGATCTATCGTGATAAACCAGTCCTCGGACCTGATTTGTGACACAACCTGCTTGGCAGTAAGCTTCTTCATCTTCAGCTTAGTCACTGAGCGGTTCAAGAGCCTCAGAACTAAATGCTGTGAAAAATCCAGCTATTTAAATCCTCAGAATTTAATGCCGTTACGCACGCGTTGCAAGGCTCGCAATCTCAATCGCCGCCGTGCCTCAGCAGCAGCGGGAGAGAACCGCAAGCCCGCATGCACAGACACACTCCTCTGAGCCCCCTCGAGAACTGACAGCATGAGCTCCGCTCCCCAGCTGCTTGTAATGAAAATATGCTTGTACGTACATTCGCTCATTCGGGTGGGAAAAAGATGAGGATAGGGATCGCCATCCTCATCAAATCCCACAGCGTGATTCCCCGAACACAGCCACCGCATACACCTCAGTGAAAGCGGGACTGGCATTATTAGGAACGCACGCCCTCTTTCCTAAAAGAGAGCCCTCCGAGAGCGAAGCATACGCATCCAAGGACTGACACACACAAACCGCATCCCTGAATGATGAAAAGCCGGCCGCATTCAACATGCTTTTATGCTTCCTGGCCACTGACGTCTTGCCCATCTTTTGCCCTGATTGCACATACTACTCAGAGCCGTCACGCTGGAGGCGTTCCCCATAGCGTCTTGTTTGACGCGGCTCAGGTTCCTAAAGAAGAACCATCTAATCTGTATCTAATCTGTAGCGCCATGTTCAATTAGGACTAACAGTGCCATCATGACATATTAACAGTGTTAGGGAACAAACAAACAAACATCTTTATAGCAATCAGAGGGAGGAGGGAAGCTCTCTGTGTGTTAAAATTAGCACAATCAAACAAGATTCATCTGTCACTAATACTGTTTAGTCAACGTTTCAAACAGTGGCAAAGCAGATAGCAAAATTCAAACTGCAGATAACAATGCATGTCTAAAACTAGTGCCGTCAAAGAATTAATTCAGTATGATTCAAAAATGACTTATATATTGTATTATATATTGTATATTGTAATTGTGTTTTTTTTCTCCAGCTCTTTTTAAAATAGTTTTTAACATTTTAACTGCTTATAGTAAATATTAATAAATACCTATATATAAAACAACCCACGAATGTATTGAGACAGAGTTTTTATATTCTAAATATGAATTTTTGAAGGACCTCTTGACACTTGACACATTAGTGGGATGTATCCTGTTATGTAGTTAATGATTCATAATCACAATCTTTTAAAAAAATGATTTATATTTGCATGATGCTGAAAACAATGGTGGCATTTTTCCTTTCTAATACCTTTCTCTATATGCTGTCACTGGTGGTACTGGCTCCCATTACTTAATACACAAACTCCACATAGAGAAAAAAAAACAGCTAATGCTCAATTATTTGTAACTTTATAATTATTTTGTGTGACCTTCAAAGAATTGAAAACAATAATAATTATATGACACTGCAGGTTTAATTTAGCTTTGGTAAGTTTCCTTTTAGTGGAAAAAAAAAATGGAAATGCCACTGCTGTTGTACCTTGACCTCTTAATAACCATGACATAATTAGTATGTAATTATATACTTCAATTATAATTACATATCATGTAATATTTCATACACATCATTACACCTGCAAACACACTCACATAGAGAAAGAAAGTCAACAAAACAAAAGTCCCTTGAAAGTCACATATTATCGTTAAGAGATAAATCTTCATTTGAATCCCTCATTATGCCCACATCAGGGAAGAATTGCTGTAATTTGCTCTCGCTGATCTGCTGCCTGGAGAGAATTTTAATTTGCTATGCTTTCAGTGAAATGGTCCTGCCACTTAGGAAATGCTGGCCTGTCTCCATATAAACTCTATTGTACCCCTAACACACACCTGATAAAGTGTAATCAAATGTGTCTTTTGAGGTTGTCTTTGCGTGCCAAGCATTGTCAGACATGATAATGTCTAATGTCATTAGAGGCTTGAGGGTGTTAACATTCATCTGAGTGATAAACAAACAGTGTGCCACTTGTCCTTGCAGCTGAAACCAGTGTCTAGCTTTTCTCCTCTATGGGCATGTCATTGTCTTTTCGTCTGCTTTGAATCAAGTGGTGTTAATACAGATTCATTATGCGATGAGGCCAGTGATCTTCATTGCCCTTTAGTGCTCACTCCTACAGTAATGTCCCCTTCACAAAAATCCCAAAATGTACTTACTACTGGATCCTCTGCAGTAAATGGATGCCATTGGAATTAGAGTACAAACAGCTGACATGAACATCGTGGTGCAGGTACATCAAACCAATACATCAAGACATGTTGGTAACACTTATTTTTTAGGGTTTCTTAACAAGTTGCTTATCATGCATATTACTAGGATATAAGTCATTCATTAGTAGTAATTAAGCACATATTAATGTCTTTTTCTACATCCCTATACTCACTTGCATGAGTTTTTATGCAATAATTAGACATCTATGGCATTGTAGACACAAAATAGTCCTGCAGCTATGATTTTCAGTAATATCTTGAATTGCACAATGCTAACAAATGGCTTCAGAAAACTTTGAATATAGTCGTAGTTAATAGTGAGTAAGTCTTCCTATTCTGTGCTTTATCCATCATAGTGCATTCTCTTATGAAAAAGTCAGCTAATCTGAATCAGGACAGAAATGTGCAAAGGTCTTGTAGATTATTCTGACATTTTTCAGCTGTTTGAACTTTCATTCTGATGGAGAGGATCCATTGGTGAGGAAGTTTTCGGGGTGAACTACTCACCAAAAGTTTTGTTTAAGACTATATCTGCATATTTATCCACACATACGCACTCAGTTCTTCACATCTACATAATTTATCAGAGTTTGAGGCAACCTTGCAAAAACTTAATGGACATTGTCCGCAAATCCTCATCTCAAGGAAACGCTGTCTCATCTCATGCATTTAAATATGCCAAAAATCTAAAGACTTTGTCAAATCTGACAGTCCAGTTTGAGATAAAGAATTAAAACACTTTCTAGATATGAAATATCAAGGTTTTATCACAATAATCTTACTGACTTTATTTCCATACTGTTATCTCCTCACAGGAGAGGCTACGGGCATCAGGAGGTATGTATTTTTATTCTTTGGAATTGCATTGTTCGAATGATGTTTCATCTTGAGACAGTTTTATTGGCCATCATTTTTATCAGTTGATACTATTTGATAGGGACAGTGATGACAGAAGAAATAAGTATATGTCAAGATCCCATCTCTAAAATTGCTGTTTGGAGTTTGACTTGCTGATAACATTTCTCAAATATTTTTTGTTCTCAGGGTTTGATTTTATGTGTTTAAATAAAGCAATAAGAAAGAGGTTTATTGATTTATAAAATAGCAGCAAGTTCAAACTTCATTTTAAAGTCCAATTCGCACTATTAACTACAACTTCTGCCTGTGTAAACTCCTAAATTCTGCTTATTAGCAGTTAATAAAGTATTGTATATATTTGTTAGAATTAAGGAATGTTTAATATTTGTTTTATAAGTACTAATAAATATAAAATATTCTAGTAATACAGTTTTATGCAAAAGTTTGGGCACCCCTTGCAGAATCTGTAAAAGAAAAAGTGAAAAATGTTAACAAAAGATTGTACAAAATGCCTGTTATTTTTTCGTTTAGTATGTCTTGAGTAAGATATGTATACAAAAGATGTGTACATATAGTACACAAGACAAAAAATTATTAAAAAACCCCCCTCAAAAGTTTGGAAACCCTTGGTGTGCGGTTACCTGAATGATCTACGACTGTTTTTTTATTTATTTATTTATTTTGTAACGGTTGTTCATGAGTCCTTTCCGTTCTGAACAGTTCAACTGAGCACTGTTCTTCCGAAAAGTCCTCCAGGTCCTGCAGATTCTTCAGTTTTCCAGCATCTTTTGCGTATTTGAACCCTTTCCAATGATGACTGTATGATTTTGGGATCCATCTTTTCACACTGAGGACAATTTAGGGACTCAAACACAACTAATTAAAAACATTCAAAGATGCTCCAAAAGGAAAGACGATGCATTATGGTGAAAACTTTTTTTAATTTGAAGATCTAGGTAAATTGTACTTAATTTGTCTTCGGGAAACAAAAAAACAAAAAAACTTTGAACATATTCATCCTGTTAATGCATCTTCTTTCCTTCTGGAGCATCTGTTAATGTTTGATAGTTTTTAAATAATTGTATTTGAGTCCCTAAATTGTCCTCAGTTTGAAAAGATGAATCACAAAATCACACAGTCACTGTTGGAAAGGGTTCAAATAGGCAAAGGATGCTGGAACACTGAAAAATCTGCAGGGCCTGGAAGATTTTTCTGAAGAACAGTGCTCAGTTAAACTGTTCAGAACAGACAAAGGACTCATGGACTCAACAACCACCGTAGATCATCCAGGTAACCACACACACTTAAGAACCAAGGGTTCCCAAAATTTTGAGGGCTTTATTAAATTCTTTTTAATAATTGTTGCTATACTTTTGTCTTGTGGACTATATGTAAATGTGGACTTTGTGTCTAAATTTCTTACTCAGGACATACTAAACAAAAACATTTTTAATAATCTGTTTTTTAGAATTTTTTTTTTTTTTTCACAGATGCTGCATAGGGTGCACAAACATTAGCATAAAGCTGTATGTATGCTAATAAGCATGTAGTTAATAATGAGTATTGATCCCAGCAAAAATAGTTTAATTTAAATTTAAGTAATTTTTTTTTTATTTTACTCTCTAGAATACTTGATCCTAGTTGGTCAATTGGTCTGTGGTTAAATATTTTTTATATTGACATTAAAATGTATAATTAACAGTTGTCATGGGCAAGATTTGTAAAAATATTTGAGCAACAATATTTAATGTGCATTTTTATATGCCATCTTTATTGATAAATTAGTCGAAATTATCACAAAATAAACCCTTTAGGTTCATAAAAGGTACTATTTAGTGATGATGACTGTACAAAATAGTGACTTGGTACATGTGTGCTCATAGCTATTCATTTATTTAAACTCTTTAGAAATTCTCTCTAGTATTTTATTTTATTTAAACCATTCTTGAAATTTGCATGTTCTTCAAGCATGGCATGCAAGCAAATCATGTGATTTCTCCTTTAAAAACTACAATGAGTTCCTAAAGTCTGACAACACTGGTAAAACAAAACTAATTTTTATTTCACACCAATTGTTCTTTCAGTGTAATTTGATTAAAAACCGCAACTAAAAAAGAATAAGGTTTAGGATGTATTCTCTAAGGCCCTGTCCACATAAACACGGGTATTTTCAAAACTGCAGCTTTCTCTATGCGGCTTGGCCATTTGGCCACACACAAATGCAGCACCAGGTCACTAAAACCTTTTTGAATTTTGAAAACTCCTACCAGGGTGATACCAAAAACTTCTGTTTCAATGTTATTGTGTAGACAGCAAAACCAGAGATTTTAACTTGTGACATCAGAACATGCGCTGCTATCTCTGACAAGTGGAAACTTTTCCAGGCATCTGACTGATCTAACATGACTTCATGTGTTGAGAATATATCACCACCTGTTGGTTTGGCATGCTCTTGACAGTGCTTCATAGCATTGCATGTTTTTGCATTTTCATGCAAAAATGGAAAAAGGAAAAACTTTATAATATCCGTGTATGGTATGGACATGACCTTAAGCACAAATCTGATCTTTTGAAGAAAGACGTTCTTAAATGTTTATTTAATACTTGTATATTTGCAGGTTTAAATTTAGATTTTCAGTTGTTAATTTTCAGTGTAAAAACAGACTTGTGGATCCAACTGTACTTACCTTAAATCTTCAATCATTCATACGCACATAGATTCAGAAATGTAATATTCCTTCTTTTCTCTCGTTTCTGCACTGTTTATCTGCTGTGAATGCTGTGCAGCAACAGCAGTTGCTTCGACCCTCTCTCTTAAGACCAGAGGTAGAGAATCTCCATTTCTATTCTTGCAGAAAACTCTTCTGTTGAGCTGAATGTTCTATAACATGTTATTTAATGAACATGTTCATATGTACATGTTTTCTACCAAACAATCTGTTTTATGTACAATATAAAAACAATACTGTTGAGTTTTACTTAATTTACTTACAAGGGCTAATGTAGCCACACAGCTTTTACCAAATAAAAAAGATTACAGAAACTCTTTTTTTTTTTCTTCTTCTTCTTCTTCTTTGTAATGAGAAGCACTTTCGTCTGTCTTCCCCAAGGATTTGCCTAAAGCAATGCACTCTTTGAATTATAACTCTTTGCTCTTCTCACAGGAACTCTCTATGGAGTCTGGTATTGATCCAGGACAGGACTATTATACACAGGATTACTATAATTATGACCATGGGTGAGTGTGCGTTTATTGGTCGAAATGTGCTGCTGGCCCAAATAGAATTGAGATATATGTTAGGCCTGCTGCATATGTAATAAATTAGTATGATTAGAATTAGTAAGAATTGCTGTAATAGCAATGATCTTTTTACTGATAAATTTTCCAAGGCGAGCTATCCATATGGAACCCAATTAGCAGGAAACAATATAAATAGGTGTTATAAACAGCCTGCTGCTCCCTAAAAAATCCTTAATGAAGGTCAGTTTTGACCTTTTCCATATAGTTATAAGGAGGTTATGTGTCTAAATCTTTCTTATTGGATGCCTTTTACTACAATGTCCCAGATCTTTCATAAAGTTTTAGTTTTTGACATGGGGGACAGTTAGGGACAACGTTTTTGTTCATTTATTTATAAATGTCCTGCATTTGTGTGTATGTGTG
>JAUMHP010000062.1:3340814-3353036 GCA_032361065.1 Enteromius trimaculatus | reverse complement strand
ATCAGTCTGTCTGGAATGACATGAAGTAACAGAACAAACTGAGACAGACTCAATCCAGAAGAACTGTGGCAACGTCTTCAAGATGCTTAAAAAAAACAGGCAATATATTCAGATCGTGTCTTTGACAATTCACACAGTGAGATTGTCACTCTTGTGAACAAGCACAGATTTCCTTCAGATTTCTGGCATTTGTATGTGATTTATCAAAACCTGTCGACGAGTGAAAAATTGGGCTAAAATTGTGCAGTGTGAACTCGGCATTAGGTGTAGGAATGGTGTTGTAGGGCAATAGCACATACAGTCTGTACAGCAGTGGTCTCAAATACAGTACAATTCCTGGAGGGCCACGGCTCTGCAGAGTTTAGCTCCAACCAGCTCCAAATCACACCTGCTTGTAAGTTTCTAGTTATCCTGAAAACCTTGATTAGCTGAATCAGGTGTGTTTGATTAGGGTTGGAGCTAAACTGTGCAAAGCTGTGGCCCTCCAGGAATTGAGCTTGAGACCAATGCTGTACAGTATACAAACCATTACGCCTATTGAGAGTCCCCATAAACCACAAATAACAAAGTAAGTGTGTGTGTGTGTTTGAGGAATATGCAATAATCCTGTAAACCTGTCTTGTAGCTATGAGTTGCCTCAGTATGGGAGTCGACGGAAGCTGATCTCTCCAACAGGAATGTATGATGAATATGGAGAGGTGATTATGGAAGACGATGGCAGCTACTACTACAGCCCACACGAATCCGAGGGAGAGGTAAAACTTTTTTTGCCTTCTTAGTTTTAAACCAATACAACATGCAATGCTTTTTAAAATAAGTTTCCTTTATTCTGCCTCTAGCTTAAGCGACATGACTCATGTCAGGATTTTGGTCCTTTTAGCATCTTAACCTTCACTTGCAAATAGCAAAGTAGAAAAAAACAGAAGGAAGCATGTTACGAATATTCCAACCAAAATAAAACATAGGAGCTTAGAAAAGTCAGTCAGTCAGTAATATCTAAAAAAGTCTTTACACAAGAGCACATTTGCTTGGATTGGTGTGATTTGGATTGTTAAGTAGATTATTGGTAACCATCTAAAGCAGGAACTGACATTTCCAGTCCTGGAAGGGTTCATACAGAGTTTTATTCCATCTGTAATTGGATTTTAAAGGCAGGTGTGTTTGGGCATTAAGCTGAACTCTGCAGGAAAGTGGCCCTCCAAGGCTGGAATTGCCCATCCTTAATTTATGGCATCACTCCCACCTCTATGATGTTATAATTTGAGGAGTTGCATGTAACGTGTTACTGGGGGTAAAGTTGTACCTTGACGCTTGTCTTAATGCACTGGGAATGCTAACATGACTCATAAAAGTGATGAGTGATTTAAATTGTTGATTAAATATACTGAATAATAAAAAACCCTGGACTATACCAATGTAATAGGTTGCAAAGCAAGGCAGAAGGCCAGCTCCCCCTCCAGGCAAGGCTCCACCACAAAGGCCCCCTAGACAAGCTTTTATAGACCGACCCCCAAGGCTTGAACAACACCAACCTGGACCAGTTGGTGGCATCACACACCCTTACAGCTCAAAGGCTGAAACCTCACTAAAAACACCTATAAAGCATAGCCAAATGTTTGACCGACGATACAGTCCAGCTACCTTCCACCTTCCATGGAAGAACAACAGAATATTTCCAATGGTAGTTCCTGAGGACAAAGGAGGAAGTACTGAGGACCCCAAAGCAATCACAATACAGCATTCAAACAGTGTGCACAATGGCATGGTCATTGATGGCAACTATTTCCAAACTAAAGAAGCCGTTCCTTCAGCAAAGACAAGGCTAAGCAAAGTTTTGAGTCAGATGAACATCCTTAAAACATTGCAAACTCAAAAGAACACTCTGAGCAGCATTAGTGGGACTTTAGATCATAGGAATAATGGAAGCATCCCGGTATCTTGGTCACTCAACAAGTCAGAGAGGGAATCACAGAGAGTCCCTGGTGATAGTGTTGAAAGTGAACAAGAAAAAGACAGGAGCAGGGAAGACATTATGCAGCAGTCGTACACTGGAAGTGCCATGTCATTCACACCTCACCATCCATACAGACTCCAAGAAGGAGCACATATGAGTAGTATAGACTCTGATGACGATCAAGATCAGAGTCCTCTTGAGTCAGACAGGGAGAGCCAAACAAAAAGTCATCTAGATGACACTGAAATAGAGTCAAAGACAGAATCAGATTCAGACCAAGACACAGAGGCTGAAAAGGAAACAGAGACAGAACAAGAGTCAGACACTGAGAGAACATCGGAGATGGAGAACGAGTCAAGCTTGGAGGAAGACAGCAGTGAAAAAGAAAGTGTCACATCAGAGGATAGAGAAACAGTATCATCTGTAAGATCTCGGTCCAGACACAGCAGCACAAAATCCCAAAGATCAGTAACCTCTACCTACGAGAGAAAGAGCAGCAGATTATTTTCAGAACCTGCAACTACATCCACCCACATGAAAACATTAGAAGAGACCACCCTAAAGGAGGATGAATATGAGAAGAAAGACAGGGGGCAGATGGAAGAAGGCCAAAATAAGGATCCAAGGACCTCTAGGTCTAAAAGCAGTGATTCTCTGGAGAGAAGACTTGATTCGAACTTCCACAGCATGAGCAGATTTTCCATGACAACCAGTAGTGTAGCCAAGGCTTTAGAGATCGACAAACTCTCCCCAATAGATGAGAATGAAGAAGGAGAA
Source organism: Enteromius trimaculatus (assembly GCA_032361065.1). Classification (NCBI taxonomy): domain Eukaryota; kingdom Metazoa; phylum Chordata; class Actinopteri; order Cypriniformes; family Cyprinidae; genus Enteromius; species Enteromius trimaculatus. The sequence goes on along the minus strand of JAUMHP010000062.1, from coordinate 3,350,305 downwards.
ATGACTCCAGAGAGACGTGGTAGCCCAGGTGATAGTTCGAGCTCTTCAGATGGAGCAAGAAACCTTAAAGTAGACGGGGAGGATGAGGAGTCTAATTCAGATGCAGCTAACACTGTTGGATCCTCCTGAATTATATTCAGATATGTTCAGTAAGATTGACCATTGCCTTTATTTCTTGTGTTGATCTGTTTTTTGGCCTTTTGAATGCCTTTATCTGGTTGGAGTTCTTCTTTTTGTTTTCCTCTCACTAAGCACAACTTGGCATTTCTCCCTAACCTTTGCTGAATAACATGCATGCTATTTGATCTGTAGTCTTACCTTTAGAGGTCACCTTTCAAAAGTTTAGGTCAGCAATTAATGTTCAGATCAAAATTAGATTTGTTTTTGTTGTCTTCTAAAAATCCTGTAATCCAATGGTATTTGGTCCATGAGCACATTCCCTTTAATGAGCTCTTGAAGGGACATTAAGTGTGTGTTTGGTTGTTTTGCTTTTTAATGATGAGCAGTGGCGGTCCAGCAGGAAATTTTCTGGTGAAGCTGATGTTTATCAATATTCGTCAAACCTGCCTTATTTCTAGCATTCTAGAACGGAGAGCACCATCATGCAAATATTTTTTACATTACATGCATATTTTATGCATGTTATTAAGAACTGAATTAAAACAACTGTTCATTTTGTATCATTAATTTTGCAATTTGAAACTTTCCTTCTCGGACAGAACGCCAATGTTGTGTGTGCTGTGTTAAAATAAAAAGTCTGTTATTTTATTGTCGTCTTACACACCTATTTTCTTTTTTCAGTATGGTAGAAAAAAGAGGATCAAGCTTATTGTAGACCGTGAGTACGAGACCAGTTCAACAGGAGAAGAAAGTGCACCTGAATCACAAAGAAACCGACTATCTAATTTAAACAGCCACAGCAACATTAATGGGAGCATATACTTGGCCCAGAACGGCTCAATAATCCGAACACGACGGGTCACGCACACCAACAACATCAAGCTCAACTCTCCAATACGACTGGGAAAGCACTTTAAGAAACTAGACAAACTTGCTGTCACGCACGAAGAGCGAATTCCTTTAAACAGCCCCGTAATCACAGGCGCTTCAGTAGGTGAACAGAACCTCACAACCAGGCCCTCCAGCGGGTCCCTGGCATCCAGCACTACAGGTCCAGAGAGTATAGCTTCAAAGTCAAATGTGGCGAAAGGAGGTGAAAGAACAGAAAATGGGGATGAACAAGAGTCCACAGTGGACAATCAGGAGGTGAGGGACCCTTTGGGATCACATAGTGACCGGACCCAGTCAGATGAGGAGGAGCTCTGGATGGGGCCTTGGAATAACCTGCACATACCAATGACAAAACTGTGACTTCTGTCATGCGGATGCTCTATTGTCTTAGAACTGAATCTGCAGCATAAAATTACAAAATTGCACTTTCATTCAGTATTATATTTGCTTTTTCGTGGCCCTGAGCAATGAGCTTCTCAATGATTGTTGTACTCATAAGTACCTTAAAAATCAATCATGTTTTTAGCCCATTGATTGTTGTTTATATGTTTTTATTATTATTATTATTATTATTATTGGATTTTGTTACAGATGTATTGTATGCTTTCATAAATATTTTTTTTGTGCTTTTTATAGTTTCAAAGGCAAATATCTGCTGAAGTGGGTTTGTTTTTTTTTTTTGGTAAATAGTCAACAATGAAAAAAAAAAGTTATGAATCTAACGTGCAGTTATGCACTGTACATTTGCTTAATGCCACAGTTATTTGAACGGACTTGCACCAGAGTTAAAAGTGCTATATTTTTGTGCTTTTTATACCAAGTTATATCAAAACAAAATGATTCAGTATATGGTTACATTCTGTTACAGATACTTGCCAAACTGAAGAGAAGAACTTTTGTTGCTGTTGTTTTATTTTTACTTTAATATATATATATGGCTCTCATGGTGCAGCCTTTGGATATTTGACTGTTTCTACAAGGCAGAGAAACTGGCACGTCAAATAAACATTCCTGGTAAAAGCCTTTCCACTTATCCTTATTTTCATCCATTTACTGAAAAGAGAAAGCACATCACTTTTACTGTTTAAAGTGACACTTTTAACATATTTTATTGAATCATTGCAAGTTACTGTAAACTTTTTTGATATTATATGTTCTACGTGGATGAATCTCATGGTGTAAACTTTAATCAGATCTGACTAGACACATCCAAATACGTATTATACACTTATTATAAAAGCACATGAGTAAATCATCTACTGCCAAAATAGCCAGACCATAATCTTTATTTAAAGGCATAATATTTAAAATCTGGTTTTATGAATTGGCAGCAAAATCCTATATAATGAAACACTAGAAATAAGAAATCTTCCATAATGTACTCTTAATTAATGTGATAAAACTTTAATGAAAAACTAACCATTGTCCACTTCAAGTCACTTCACTTTGCCAGTCATCTTGATAAAATTACACACTTCGGCATTGAAGGAAGAAGTAGAGAAACACTAAACATTAACTATATCTATACTGCATTCAGTGCAACTGCATTTTAGTAGTAAAGATAATCCTATTACAAAAAATTTGGATTTGCTCACATGCCAAAGTGTGTCTGGCCTGGTCAGACCGCTCAAACAAATATATTGCGATTACTGTTTAGTGCTGCTAGTGGCACAGAAATGACACTTAAAGGAAGAAGCACAGAAACACCAAAGCTTGGATGCGCAGAGGTCACGAGAGAGGGAGACAAAGACATTTTTCCCCATGAACACACTTGACGTCCATCTATGAAATTGCCTCTGCTACCACTGTGACCTTAACCAGCGATCCTCTCTCTTCAATTTCCTGTCAAATTAGTTTCACCAGATGATGTCTTAAAAACAACCCAGACCATCTAGCTATTACAATCCATCACGGGTGTCAAAAGTAAGGTAAAACGAGGTTACCAAGTTTAAAGCCATAAAATGAATTAACTGGTTATTGAAAAAATGCTCTATACAAATGTATTTCTCATGAAAAATGTTCACTGCTCTTGCCATTCTGTTAAAGTGATGGTCAGGAACGCCGTCGAACATCAAAAATGATAACACAAGCCAATACCAATAGTAAGTAGCCCATATGACTCGGGTGATGCATTTTTAGTGTTTTCTGAAGTAAAATGGCTTTGCGTGAGAAACGGAGGCTTGAATTTCCCTCATGCTTGCCACTAGTTGGGATAAGCGTCCATTTGTTGCAGTAAAAGGGTACTCCACTAGGTGGCACGATACACTTACAGTTGTGATAAAACTTGTGAAATTGACAGCAAGCTATATGTATATTATGACCTGAAGTATGGCTTAGTAGTTTTAAATAATTGTTCTTGATTCAACAATCATGTCCATTCCTGTCAGTCTCATTTAAGTTGGCCCTTGCCTGAAAGCTCATCAGCCTAAAACTTATGAATAGGGACACAAACCTGTTTGAAAGATGTGTTTTTATTCTCTTCCATTAAACAGGCCTTGGGGGGGGGGGTGCAGTAATGTCTGATTCATAGTATTAAAAATGCCAAGAGCAAGAAAAAACATGATTATCTTGGGCTTGGCAAAGTAATTACACTTTAAACGATTATCCTTGGCTGATGAGCACATGTTAATAACGTCCTGAGCTCTTTGATCTCCAGATCACGATACCAGCAGTGCATTATTTCAAACAAACATCCAAAAAGTAAATAAAGTCAATAATTACAAGCTGGCGTGTGTGTTATTATGGGTACCTGCCCACGCGTCATGGATATTTAAAATTCTATAATTAACCATCAGATCAGAGACAGAGAGAGCGTTTCAAAGTATTAAACTGCACATCCTGGAGCCAATGTAAAGTGTCAGGGTGTGTGAGCATGTCTTTAAAAGGACTCAATACATAAACACGCACACTTTTTTACCTCCACTTCACTGGCCGCCATCCAAGAGTTCCCAGCCGCTAGTTTGGCCCCAGTAAGGATTTAATGGGTTTGTGGTCATGTTTTAAATGCACTGAATATGGAGAATCCATCTAACGTTCTCAGTGTCAAGCTGAAGATCATTTTGATTGCGGTAATTAAGTTGCATGTCTTTGTTTTTTGAAAGACAGTGCTTTTGTTTTCACTGGACATGAGTGACAAGGCGCATATTGTGACCCGAAGGCCTAGCGTAGCAGCCTAATTCATGAGACTTGCAATGCGAAACCAGACATAGCAACTATTTTTGTCAACTGTGTATATTTGGAGCCGTTTTTTGGCTAGTTTTTGGTTTCCCAAACTATATGCTAAGTGTTTCTCTTCCTGTGTAATTTATATCCATACAGAGCAAGTTAGTATTTGAAAGATGTTTGTGATCATCCTGACGAAAAAAAAAAAAAAAAAAAAAGAAATGAATCGCACACGCTGCTGCACTTGCAAACACGCCGCATACTCTCGGAGAGGAAAAAAATTGATGGCATCCCACCCAAGCATTTTATTATTTCTGAAAGGCAGGGCATATAGAAAAATATAAGTTTGGCAGTCTGGCTCTCGTAATGAAGGGGTTGATCAGGCACGGCTCCAGTGCAGACATTTGAAGATATGCCTTGACCATCGTGCCACCGAAACCAGTAATATAGCATGTAACAGGAATATAGAAAAGAGCAGTATGGTCCTTCATTTGCCGTCATGCGTGCTGTTCCTACCTGCACGCTTGTCATAACTCCCGCTTTGCATTGAATTTGTTGAGTGGACTTGCCATGCCTTTAACAAACCCATACTTATTGTCAACAGTAGAAACTTTTCGTATTATTATTATTTGTTTGATCCATTTTTTTTTCTCCCCGTAGAAGTGGAAGCAGCCTTTGTGTCTGGCTTCCAGTGTCATTTGTTTCCAGCTATTTTTAGGTAGAAAACAGCTAGTTGTTCTGCTTGGTATTGCAAGTTGGTGTGTCTTACCATACTATTTTAATGTATTTTCTTAATTATGAACACACTGGTTTGTAGTGCAAACAGTATTACCATTTTCCTTATACAGCAAACAAACTGGAAGTCTTGCATAGTTTGTGCTTTTAATGTTATTTATAATTTTTCATAAAGTTTCATCAATTTAAAAAAAATAATAATTTAGGGAATTAAGTGAATTAATTCCCCTTAGGCATTACAAGTCCTTTAATCAAAAAACAAATCAGATAAGACTTTGCAATTACAATATTTGTATTAGAATTTGTGTTTATATTAGTTAATTAATATTTGGTTTTTCTTAATGAACCATGTTTCATGTGTTTTGTTGCAGCAGGCCACATACGGAGGTTCAAAAACATTAAAAAAACATGACATTCAAAAAAACATGTTGAAACCATAATATTTCAGTCTGTGAAATAAAAACCTGCGACTCAAGGATTAAACATGCTTATTACACAGTGCATAAAATTTTGTAGATGCGCTTTAAATGCACCAATTCATCATGCAGCCTGTTTGTGCTTTAATATGATTCAGTACAGCTGACAGGGCCAGATTTCACAGAAATGACACGAGTGTGTGTTTATGCCTGTTTTCTGTTACTTACGGTTTTATCGTAGTACAAAAGCTGCAAATCTAATTCCTGGAGTGACGCCCCATCCCTCCAGTGTGCTTTAAATGTGCTTTAGCTACTGGGTGTTCTCTGCAATGAATCAGCCATAGAGCTCGACACAGCGGTGCTTGGCCAGCGGCCTGCGAGTATTAATGTGCACTGCGGCATCAGCGGGGCCTCTAGTTAAAGAGAAATGAGATGAGAGGAGTTAGGAGCTCTGTGGTACAAGCGCCTGCTGGACTGAGGTTAAACGCAGATCTTGAAATGAGAATTTGACTATCTGCTCTCATAAAAGCCTCAGTGAGGGCCGAGCGCGAGAGAGAAACCGCGGCGTCTCTTTCGCTGCTTACTCGCTGAGAGCAAACAGAAGTCCTGTGTGTTCGCCAGCCCTCTGCGGGTGTTGATTTGCCTCTCTGTTTTTTTTCTTGCTTACCCGAACAGAATTTAGTTGTATGTCATTAAGTATTGAACCCGTTTGTCCTTCGTCACTACCACCCCAGTTTTTTAGAGTCTCACTAAAAAAACATTATACTGCATTCTCTAAGTTTACCTTAATTCACACTATAAAAACTGTTCACCTGTAGTTGCTAACTTAATGAGATGTTTGTATCTGATTTATAGCATACTAAATATTTGTGTTGCACAAATTGAAATGTTTTAGTGATAATAGACATTCAAATAAAATCGATAATAAAATACAATCAAAACAAATCAGAAGAATCTTTAATTTTCGAAAGACTGTTGGTATATCATGTTGAAGCTGGTGTTTTTTGAAAGTCCTGGTGAAATTGTACTGTACCCAAAATTCTGGAGGGCAATGTACCAATCAGAGAAAGCACTGTTACCATGGATACCAGAATCATGATATTTAGATTTTTTTTTTTTTGCGTCATTGTTGACAAAAATATTTCTTACATGAATTCAAATGTAAAAAAAATAAATAAACTTATTTTATTTCACATAGTTGCCAAAGAAGGAAACATGTCTCATTTTGTTTGGCTAAACCTGTAGTGCCACAATTAATAAATTAATTAGTAAATAATTAATTGAATTAATAAAAACAACAAAATTACTATAAAATTAAAGTAAAAACAGAAAAATAAATATTGTAACAATAGTATATCAATAATAATGAGTAACACCGGTATGTACAATCAGTTTATTAATTTACTCATTCCAAATATTTTTTACCCTCAGAAATATGTGTGAGATATCAAGGTTAGCAAATGGTGACCACAATTATTATTATTATTATTATTATTATTATTATTATTATGTCCAATTAAATTTCCTAATAAGATGATGTAATTTATTCTACAGCCTTTATTGAAAATGAAAGGACCAAACAATGGCTGTCTGGCTTCTAGTGAACTGAACACTGGAGTGTGCATTTAATAAGCAATAATGTTTTCGCCTCCCCTACCACATAAACGGTTACATATTATGAATCATGATGAACAATAAAACATAACTGGCTTACACCAGGACACTGACCTTTAACCCCTTAATTGGCTGTCGTTGCCACTTGCCTCCTGAACCCCACACGGCAGTTATGTTTTACTAGCTGGAGCTGAGCTTCAGCTAATCGCTGGAGTTTGAGTTTGTTGTTTTATGGAGTCAATTTATCTGATGCCACAGGAAAGCACGGCCCTTGGACAGTGAAGGCCAGCGCTTGCCAGCTCAGTGTGGTGATCCTGAACTATGCAACACCAGTTAAACACTGAGTGCTCAGAACTGCGGTCGACTGCGGTGGGATTCAGCGCTTGTGTCCCGCTGCAGCTCTACGCTTTATTCTCCGTTTATCATGGCAGTGCGGAGCCTGGCGCCGCTGCCGCCTTTTAAAATGACATTGGTTAAATGACGTTAACATCCCCATTCTGAGGTTTGAACTCTAGTTTTGGGCGGCTGACTTGTTTGTGTCTCTAACATATGATCAAAGCAAATAGATTTGTACTGAGATTTCTTACCCATGAGAAACGTCACATGTCCAATTTCTGCATCCTATGATGTGTGAGCTTCAATCTTTATTAGGAGTGTTTGGAAAGCTTTATGCTTGTTATGGGTTCTTTATACTGGAAATGATAGTCTTAATAGAAGTGGTGTATTTAAATATCTCAAGTATTTTGGCACTTAAGATGCACTTAATGTCTAAATGTCAGCAGACCATCTAAACCATTCCTGTAAAATATTAGAAGGGAGTGTCTACATGAACTGTTTTTTTTTTTTTTTTTTTTTTTTTTTTTTAATTTTCTAAAGAAAATTCTGCCGTCTTTTTACCCTGATGTTTTTCCAAATCTATGTTTTTTTTCTTTCTGTTAGAATATTTTGCAGAATGTTGGAACCTTTTATGTAGCAATTGGACAAAAACGAAAACACTAGTTCAACCAAAAATGAAAATTTTGCCATAATTTTACCCATACATTATTAGAAAGCTATATGGCTTTTCTTTCTATTAAGAATTTTGGTAACCAGAACATTTTATTAAGCCATTGAACAAAAAAAAAAAAAAAATCTCAAAATATCTTAATATACATTCTACAGAAGGAAAACCATCCAATGCAATAAATGGCAACAGAATTGTAATTGTTTGTTAAAATTTTCCTTCAACATATTTTTTGACTGGCAGTCAAAAGGTAACATGTTTCTGACACACAAAAAGTGTCTAACACTTTATCGCATACTGGCCTACAATCAGCAGAAAGTGATTCACATCCTCAGGCAGCACTGCTCTCATCCATCAGTGTTGTGATAGGGAAACAATAGTGGGCTGTTCTGTCCGTCATTGGGTCTGTTTTGATCTCTCTGTAATGCTAATGAGGCTGTCAGTCAGTCCGGGCCAAACCCACTCTCCCCAGTACATATTAAAGCACCTCAAACATCATTCCCTAGTCTCAAATGACTCCTGGTGAGCATCTGTGATCTTTGCGTACTGATTATTGTTATGTCACTTATAGAACACTGATAAAGTGGTCAACTATGGCAGAATTTATATAGCTGGTCTGATGGCATTATTAGACCTGCCAATATAAACTTTACTGGTCAAGTACAGGAAATATATTAGCCACCAAAAAGTATTTAGACGAAAACATTTTTGGAAACGTGCAAGGGATAGTACAAAGAAAAATTTAAGTTATCCAACGGTTGACTCACTTTCAGGTTGTTCCAAACTGGTATGAATTTCTTTCTTTTGCTAAATACAAAAGATTATATTCTGAAGAATGTTTTTGGACCCCAGTAAACTGTTTGATATGGGTGTAAGTGAATGAATATAAAACCAAGTGGCATTTAAAGTTGTTCATTTTCATGGACATTTTTTGAGCTTAAAATATGTCGTTAAAATAATATATAGTAACAGTGTAGTGCTAGGTAAACTGAAATCCTTCATAGGTGTGATGGATAAAATTACAATATACTGTAAACTCAAAAATGTATAAATATCACACACTTCTCAATACTGCATCATGATTTTTAACAACGTGTCGGTCTATTGACCTTCATTCAGGATTAACATTTGCTATTGAATTGACTGAAACATTGCTAATGGAATTTTATAATTATGCAGGTTGGTTTGCTTAAAAGACAATACTGTAGTAGTCTTTACGATCCAATTTTTGAAGATTTGAGATTTACATTCTCCATTTGACAATTCATTCTACCCTATTTTTACACTTCAAAACGTTCATTCTGTCAAGTGTCAGAGTTTTGAAGTAATGGATTTTTAACAGAGGGACATAAATCTCTTAGGACAAAAAGAGTGGTGGGTTGAGACCGATCCTGGATCTGAGAGTTCTGAATCGGTCTCTTCTCAAGATGCCATTCAAGATGCTCAGTCCGAAGCGCATACTGACATGCATTCAGAGCCAGGATTGGTTCGCAGCCATCGACCTGAAGGACGCGTACTTTCATGTTTCGATACTGCCTCGCCACAGACCC
>JAUMHP010000062.1:3307715-3323550 GCA_032361065.1 Enteromius trimaculatus | reverse complement strand
GTTGTCAAATTGATGAAGATGTTTTTTAAGTTGCAGCCATTTGTTTCTGTTTGCATGTGTTATTTTTAAATTGCAGCACGTTGAGCTCTCTCGGCCACCGTATAAAGGTGTTTTTCCAATAACCCTTATTTGATGACGTCAAAGGCAAAATGTTCAAAGTTAAGATTTTGCATGTTTGTTTGATACATTCTTACTGCATTCCTCAAGTCAGCATGGACAGTTTATGTGGCATACTGTATCCTCATAGCCAAAAACCATTAACAAAACCAAAGAGATAACGTTATTATGTTTGGTCTCTCTGTTTCATTTCACTGAGCGTCTAAGATAATTTCTGCACACGCAGTAAAGTAATTTACTCATCAGTGTATCAGTGTGGACAAGCAACTCAAAACACTTTTAAAAAATCTAAAAGTAGCCTTGGCTGTTCATTTGACTGAAAAAAGAATCTAAGGTGTTTCCCTGCCTATGGCCAAAAATGCTGAGGCTCCACCATCCTGTGAGCCTAAAAAGGACAAGTGGTTTTGGAATACAGATGAATCTGTCAGGACATTTCTATTTATTTTCTTTTTGTACTATGTCAGGTTGCCACTTGATACCCAATGTAAAATCTGAAAACTACTGATGCAGATGAAAAACACCAGGAGATTCTTGACTTAATAGAGAAGTGAGCCCTTAACAGACAGGCCCCACATTTCACACACATTCCTTTGACCACATTGAACTGCAGCCAGGTCTTGATTTCACTAGTGTGGGGACTGGAGCAAGTCTGTGGTGTGTTGACGGTCCCTGCACTGTGGTCTTGGCAATTATCCCTTGCCACCCTCTCGAAATGCTCAAACATCCTGATTACCCTCTAATTGGCCCCTAAGTAGTGTGTCATTCTAGTCTAGTGGCCTGTCCAGTGTACAGAGAATGAGGTGACGATGAGGCTACGTGGTTGCGGCTGAGACTATGGAGAATGTGCAATGTGGGATCAGCTGATGATGGAAACTTTAAGTGGCTAAACCTCATCATAAATCAAATTCATAATGACCCATTATAAGACTGTGGCAAGCAAGCTGTTAAAGACATGCTCTCGGGTGGCTCTAGTGCCACATTCAGAGCTTACATTGCTGACACATAGTCTGTCTCGCAGAAAAATGAAAAAATCTGTCTGAAAGCTAATTTAAACGAGGCTTACTTTCACCTGCTTTAGTCATGGTGGTGGGACATAAGGGTTTTGAAATGGTTTAAACCGAATTTTAGAATAAAATGAAGAAAATTATCAAATGAGATCTATGTCATATAACTAAAGGTTATTACTATGATAAAATCAATTCAGTTCAAATAAATTGGCTAGAAATATTTTACAGTGGGGAGTAATTTATGCTGTAGAGCATCAGAAATCTATGGAAGCTTCCCTTACACAAAGGGTTTCCTACTAACAATTCATATAATAAATTATGCATTGTGTATTGAAAATATTATGAATAAAGTCCCCTTTTTAGATAATAGCAAATTTGGTCTGTAGTCTGGAGGAAGACTGGAGAGACATAGAATCCAACTGCTTGAAGTCCAGTGTGACGTTTCTGGAGTCAGTGATGATTAAGGGTGCTGTGACGTCTGCTGGTGTTAGTCCGTTGTGATTTATCAAGTCTAATTTCAACGCGGCCATCTATTAAATGATTGTGTAGCACTTTATGCTTCCATCTGCTGTCATGCTTTATGGTGATGCTGATTTCCTTTTCCAGCAGCACTTTAGCACATGCCCACAGGAACAAAAACCCTTCCAAGTGCTTTGCTGACCATGATATTACTATGATATAACACACAGAAAATGGATATGTTCAAGAGAAGATGAGAAACAGTGAATCCAGCAGAGCAGCAGAGCTGGAGGCTGATTGCTTCCATGGTCACTTTCAAGCTCTAATCATCAAAAAAAAAAAAAAAAAAAACTTTCAAATGTTTTACTTTTCAATGTTTTGAATCTATAATAGGTTACATTTTGGAAATGTTACAAAAAAAATTACTTTTTCACGATTTTTTAGATGCACCTGTACATTTAAATTTATGGGAACATGTACAATACATGTACTTTATTATGAGTAAAATTATATATTGTGAAATATATTGATGTATTTGTATTAAGATAAAGCACTCAATGGATTAAGTTATAAATGTCAAATTTCATTTTCTGCCCATCATTTGACCATGACATCTAATTGTCCAAAAACATTTTAATAAAACTTTCAATGTTATAGCTTTCAATTAATGGGGGGGTATTTTGGTTAACACTTGTTAACCATTAACTGCATTTCCCTCAACAAATTCTTAATTTGCTCCTTATTAATTGTTGTTAAGTTTAGATATTTGGTAAGATTAGGGATGTATAACATGGTCATGTAGAATAAGCCATTAATATGTGCTTAATTAGCACTAATAAATGGCTAAAATTCTAGTAATAAGCATGCTAATAAGCAACTAATAGATGTAACCGTAAAATAAAGTGTTACTGGTATTTTCATATCACACATCACACATATTTTAATACGTAAAATGTGTAAAAATGTAATTAATTAAATGTTTAATTATCCAAACAATAAAGTGAGATAAAATGTGTCCTGCTTTATGTAAACCCAAGCATTAAAGGTGCTCTATGCGATTTTGTTTGATGTCACTTCTGCTGACGTTTCACGTAAATAAAAAACAAAACAGGGCAACTCCCCCCTCCCCTGAGTGTTTCTGTAACTGCGGTAAACGCGCAAAGCGCATTGATATGAAAAATGGTGCTAACCCAAGAGACACAGCGACAGAACTAACATGTCTAAGGGAACTTCAACTGTTCGGTGAGTAAATGTGTATGACAAGTCTTTATACAGTATTTTTACGTTATTATTTTTTTAGTTACAGCTGATATATTGAAAACTATTCTAGAAGCGAATGCCGAAGACATGTTTATTCTGGAATTTATCCTATCTGTGATCAAAAGTACTAGCTAGCAAGGACCTACAGACCTAAACCTAATGAAGCTAAAAGATGCAAACTATTACTTTGAAAAATGTGTCATTGCTTGTATCTCCTACACTGTAAAGTAGTTTTAAAGTAATTAAATTGTTTAAACGTGCATCAGAAATACTTATTTCAGAATCACTAAGTATAGCTACCTCCGTTTTGTAATTTCGCTTACATGAGATAGCTTTGGAGATAATTACTATTTGTTTATTGTCAATCGTGACTGTACCTACCTGTACAATAAAAAACTTGCCACCTGTGCATTGGTTTGGAAGTCCATTTCACAGCGGAGTTCTCGTCACCGTTCTAACGAATCCCCAATGTAAATTCAGGTCTTGTTTCGTTTCTTCATGACTTTTCTTCTCGCCTTATATTCCTCAGAGCGTCTTTTCTTCGGTTGTGCCTCAGCCTTTTTCCAAAAATAATACACAGTATTCCACTAACCCACTCTCAGATTCAACCCTGTCTATTATGTTCACGCGCATTAAACCCCACCTCTTCTTGTTGATTGGTTGGCTGAAGTTTGTTTTTGTTTTGGTGCACATCCTGTGCCCCTATTCTGTTTTTTGGTATTGCAGCCTCTGTGTTGTCTTTCGGGACCAGGTTTTTTCCCAATGTATTCAGAGGGCAGACAGCAAGACCATCAAGGGGTTATGCATATGGTTTGAGCAACCCAGTTTAGGAGCAGCCCCTAAACCTACCATCCGTTACTAAAACACAAGATAAACCAGCAGATACAACTACCCACATTATTTATTAAAAAGGATTAATATTCTAATTCTTCCGAGGCAAAAGCATTGATCACCATCTCTCCGTCCGCCGCGACTCATCTGTGCTGCTTTGCACAAATTTAAAAAATGCCGCCCGCCAGGAGAATCCGTACGTCAGACTTGGTTGTAAAATTCTATTGGCTCTCGCGTGTCTTGTGACCGATTGTGTCATGCTGTTGTAAAATGTTATTGGCTCTTCTGTGTCTGGTGATTGATTTGCGTCATTCTACAGGACAAGAGAGTCTTTTTTTAAAGCTTAACGTTTTTATATGAGACAAAAATGAAATTGACCTAAAATCCTGCAACATCGCATAGAGCACCTTCTTCTCAACAATCTATATACCCCAAAGTATCAAACAGTGTGTGATGAAGTTTAGTTCTTCTATTTGGGGTTAATCCAAACAAAAATAGTGATGCTGGCAACAATATGTGTTTTCTATTTTTATTGTAATAGTCAAATATGAGTTTACTTTAAACTAACAATAAGCATTGTAGTTCCAGACAGGCCTAATGTTGTTTTTTATAAAACTAATAATTATATAAAGATTAACTTGTGCTGAGCTATTTTTAGTATCTCTAACAATGTTTAGAATGGGGGCTTACGTTCAGCTTTAAGTCAACTGTTGTTTTTAGGTCTCAGCTTACTATAAACACATTAGTTTGGATGGGAAACACCTGTTCTTATAGATGAGATTAGAAGCATTTCTCTGAGTGGAGGACTGTGTTTGACTGATAATAAGATTCTCTGGAGTCTGTATCAAAGACTTCACTTACAGACTTAAGTGATGAGAGTATATTTGTAGTTTATGTAAATTCTGTCATCATTTGTTCATCCTCATGTGGTTCCAAATCTGGATGATTTTCTTTCTCTGGTGAAACAGAAATAATGTTGCTCATGCTGCTGTTTTTCATACACTGAAATAAATGGGGACTGGTTTTGTTGAGGTCAAAAAATGACAAAAAATGTTAATAAAACATGTCCACAGTTGATGTGATTACCTACACCTGTAGTTACTTTATTATACACCTGTGGAAACTTGGAAAAATGACTTCATGCATCTACTAAAAACCCCCCGAGACCAGAGTTTCATAAAACAAACTTACCAAATAAGCCAGATTCATATAGGACTAAAGCACATAAATAAATAAAATAAAGGCCATTTCTTTTTAAAACAGAGGCAGTCCTGTAGATGCCATAATCAATACAGGATCAGAGATCAAGATAACAAGAGGAGAATCTCTGTGAATTGAACTGTGAAACTGTTTCCCTACAGATGATAATCTTTCCTGTTGAATTAACGCAGTCAGTGAATGACACCTTTGATATCTGTCTAAGAAGAGAAGATGCAGATGTTTGCCAGCGTTATAAAAAGCCACTGATAGTGTTTTCTGTATCAATGGGCCTGTGGGGATAAAGCTAAAAAATGCTGGGAAGCTTCATAGAGCTAAAAATATGTAATGCAAGAAACTGTGATGTCATCCGATTATATTACCGCCATGAATAGTGCTGATGTGCCGCTTAATATAAATGTCGCCCTCTGCCACTTTAAAATAATGTTATAAAAACTCAAATAAAGTAGTATCGGGCAGCTTAACTTCTTTTATGTGAGACCACTCTGTTGTTTTATGATATAATTGATGATACTTAGCCTTTGTGTCGGTGCGTATTTTCTCACGAGGCAGCCAACTGTAAAATGGGAGGTTAATTGATGTAGCCTACGGGGGTGACGCAAGGTCACCGCTGCCGTCTCGGAAATATCCTCTCTGTCAGTTTCAAGTTCTCCGGAATCTGTTTGGACCTCCTCCCTGTTTTTTTTTTTTATTTTGGAGGAAACTGTTAAGCGTCCCTCGGGTAATGCTGAGTGATGTAGCCCCAAGTCTGCACACATGAATAAGCACCTTGAAAATAAGCACGCTGCCTGGGCTCTATGGGGGAAGAGAGAGAGAGCCTTTGAAGTCATGTAATGTACACCTACCCCTCCCTCCTTCTCTTTGACTTATTTATGGTATTTGTTTCAAGCATAGTTGAGAAGAAAAACTTTTCCCCCGTCTTTGCATTCATATTTAGAGTGAGGGTTGGTGAATGGGCCCGGGCTGGAGCACACTTGCCCCTCTGAGGAGATGGATGGTGGGCTCTTTTGTGTGTGGAGGAAGTGTATTTGAAAAGGTCATTGATGGAGACCCAAGGATGCCCTTCTTTCATGTGGATTGGAGCAGCTTGTTTGTCATTAGCACCAGGCGCTGAGGTGCTAAACGTTGTTTGCTTTTCGATAGCGGCCAAAGCCGCTCTTTTTGAAGCTGCCCCTCCAGATTAAGGCTGCCCGCTGGTCCTCTCGGATGACACAGATAAACTTGACGGACCCGAGTCCACCTAATGACACGTATTCTTTGCCCCTAAAGCCTTGTGCAAATGAGCAAACGCAGAGCTAGTAATGTGCGGGTAATAGCTCGAATTAGGGGCGCCTTTGTTTTGCTCAGGGCCTCACGCAACCGAGTAAAGCCAACACATTTGCACCTCACTGAGATCAAAGATCCGAGCTTTTTTTTGTGTGGATGCAATCACTTAGGCAAATGAGATTCTGCGTAACCACCTCTTTGTGTAGTTTAAGTTGGGCTTTTGTGTAGAACAAATGGGGGCATTATGAGTTTGGCGGAAGAAGAGGTAATATCAAAGGGAAGCGGCCTGTCCTACTAAGCCCAGTAAACTGTACGCAGTACAAAGGAGACAATTGGGGGACATTAAATTGGCTTTGGCTACTTCCCTTCAGAGCAGGGAGAGGAGAAGTGAATGTGACATAATTGTCTTTAATGATGAAGATCAGCGGTCTGAGCGCTCCTGTGGAATGACATTGTCTCTTTTCAGAGGGAGACAGGAGATATGCCTTTCTTTTCCGAAGCGATTGTGTAAATCTCTGTTGAGGTTTGCAGTGTTATCTGACTTCAACTCTGGATGACCTACAAACCTCAAAGAGGAAGATGCCTCCAGCATTTTCACTTCGGGGAATCGCTGATTCAGACTCGAGAAGGGCATCACGTTTGGAGCACCTTAAAATATTTAGTGGCTGTCTTACAGAGGTGAATCAAAACATCTGTCAAGCTCCAGAACTGGAGTGAAAATGTGCCAATATGATCATGATTTGAGCAACATACACAGATGTAACCCTCTATAGCAGTAAAAAATATTGACTGTATATATTACATATATGTTTTATACAGAATATGTGTTCTTCATTGACCTTTGTTTTAGGGATCGGTCATTTAAAACTGACGTTGTCCCATTAGGAAATTTTTTTGGGGGGCTGAACCTTCAAACACAATCAAATGCTTTTTCACTACCTGAACATACTTTTTTTTATTGTGCTTCAGTATTTGATTTGTAACTCAGCAAGACTGTCTAAAACTTGACATACATTCAGATTGCAGTTTCACTTCACAATCATGTCTTAGTTTTTCTACATTGTGTTTTATCTTGGAATTTCAAATGTTAGCACAAATGAAACTCAACAAGACTTCTTTTTCAGCGTTCCTCATACACCCCACCCCATAAGTAGATGTTTACTTACCATTGAAGCATCACTTGTCAGTATAGTAATCCCAATAGACAACGGCATCATTCCTGACCTACTGTTGTATAGATCGCATCATTCAAACTGCATACAATAATGTACCCATTCAAAAAAAAAAAAATGTTATATGCACAATAATATTGTATTTTAAATTCAAATCTTTTTAGCATCACTTATAAACGATGATATCCTATAGAGGGTTAAGGTATCTTTAGATATCCTTACACATGTAAGGTTAAATAGTTACTTACTTAATTCTACAATAATAAATTATTTTAAATAAAAAATTTTCTTAGGAAAATGTGTTCCATAAATCTTGCATCAACTCTGTTACCATACCATATTTTTCCTTTGAATTTGTGTAATTATGTCTCAGAATTATGTAATATAAGATATGAAGCACTGAGATGTATCTGTGCTCTCTCTGAGAAAATATTTTAATCTAAAAACTTCTTACACCAAGAGTATTTTGTAGAACGTCAACTCTGTTACCACAGTATCAAGTTGAAAACAGAATTTATGACTGATCCCATGGGTTATTCAAAGGTCTTTTAATCATGTTTTCATTAGTGTCATGTGTTCTTAGCATTCATGCCAGCAAGTGGAGTTTTTAGAAAAAATAAATAAATAAAACTGACAATTCTTTTACTATTCTGTTACTGTTGTCAGCAATGTTACTCTATGGTAAGTATGACAGTAGCAGAATTGTTGTACCCGCAATTATAGAATCATTCATATTGTATATGTATAACGCACAGCATATATGACATACAAATCTGAAGAACTGAAATGGAGGGCTTAAGTTTTGTACTTCTTTATAGCGTGGGGTAAACTATTTATTTTAATGCACAATGGAATCCAGGTATTTTCCCTTTGTTCCTCTGCTAATGGACTGATACTCAACAGTGACTTTTTATGAGTAGGTGTGGAAGCTTTTGCACTAATCAGACACCTAAACGATGATGACACCCAGCACCATGGTGATAGTAAAGACGTTGTCTCTGTCCTCCACATGACACAACCATACGCTCATGTCAGCCACATCAGCTGCTCATTGCTGCTGCAGACCATATAATGTACATTACAGTATGTCTGTAGTCATTTTAAGTTGGACATAACACTATTATGTCAGTTCTAGATATTGAACAAAGCAATACAGCATGTGTGATTCCTCTTTTGTATGCATGAAGAAAAATAAATAAAAAGCTTATAATAATTTCTCAAAGGCAAAATTTAATTAAATAATGAAATAGAATAAATGTCAAATTTTAACAACTCATACAGTACAGTATTTAATGAGCATTAAAGATGATAAAAACAGAGGACATATGTGTGCAATTGCACATTCAATGTTGACCGATTGTATATTAATAAAAGTACAAATAAAAGTATTGACATTACTTATCCTATAAAAAAACCAATATAAAATATCCTATAAAAAAAAAAAAAAAAAAACGTCACATTTATAGTCTCGGATGAGATTGGAGCAATGCCTCAAACTTGATCAAATATTTGACTATAAATAGTTTATTATCAAATACTTCCAAAACCAAATTACATTTAAAGAATATTGACTAATTCATGTTAGCTACTATTAAATTTAAATAGTAAATAAAATAAATACATTTTGCAAAATTATAAGTGTAGCTACTTTTCGTTTGCTTCACTGCTGTTTTGTGACTGAGAATGTTTTAGTAATTAAAACATAAATAAATAAAAAATACTTGACAGGTGCATGAGTGACGTTTGCCTTAAAACTATTCCAGCATCTGGTCTGTGTTACATGAGTGAAAAACGAGAGGCTGTTTGTACTTTTTCTCTCATCATTTTCTGAAGGCATAATACTGTAGTTACAGAGCCAGTCATTTGTCAACACAAATGAAAATCACTTTTCCACAAGACATCAAACTTGACAAATATTTATCATGTAATTTTGATAATTATGGCGACAGGCCTTAGCAATCAAGATGTCTATAAATCACCTCGTAAAGCAGCATGGAACAAGACTGAGCATTCAGACCATTCTCAGATGTTCCATGACATAACAAGCCCTTTTAGTTTAATAACGATACAAACAGTCAGATAATGTGGCAAGATTATGTATTAGAATACTAACACATATTTGCCAAGATTTTAATTTATCCAACCAAAAGTCAGTGCTCTCAAATTTTCTAAATCTTTTAAATCTAATTATCTGAGCTATGCAATTCTGCCAGTATTTATTAATAGTATTCATTTCGTCAGTATTCACTTATACATGTTATTACTTGTCATAAAAAATATACACAAATTTTCCATAAGCAACTCTGAGCATTGGAATTTTGCCTGTGAGCTTGTCAGATTCAGGCCTAACTTTCAAAGTGTTTAAAAGAATTTCATTCATTCGAATTAAGAATGATTGTGAAGCTATATCACCAGATTCTCGTATTCATCTAGTTGTTAACTAGCTGTTTAATGCCCTCTTCAAGTTCAAGTCTTTAGCTTGAGGTAAACAGAGCCACTGAGAAGGTGGCGTTCTGCTCTCGAACTCTGTGTTTGGACTCTGTCAGGCCGCTGTCTGCTGCTGAAAACCATGCATCTTAAAGAGCTCATATCTGTGACGCCTGCCATCATTACAGTCGGATCTTGCTGTCTGTAATTTGCAAGCATGGCAGTCAGTCAGCTAGTAAAACAGCACAGGGTCATTCTACAGCCAACATTGACCCACAAACCTCTACTCTATGTGACGCAGACGAGACATCTCTGTATTTATGCAAGTTGCTAAGACTTGGGTATATAATTCCACAAATGCTAAATGCAATTGAATACAATAGCATAAAACAGCTCAGAATCTGAATCATTCTTCCACGAATTGAAAACGTGACGCTGCTATTTTCATAATATTCCAGGATATTCTGTTTTAATCACCACATCAGTATTTCCCCCGCTTTGATGCAAACATCTAACACTGACTGGAAAGTAGGTAGGTAGGTAAGATCACACTAGTAATTACACACAACCTTAAAATTAAAGACAACCACTCAAATGTCATTCATTCATGCTGGTATCTACCATTATAATAAAGAACTGTGAAAGACATCTCTACCACACGAAATGTTTCCTTGATTGTATCCTTTTAATTTCCTCACAGTTTTCCTAATTTGGATTCTTCAGACAAGTAAATCAAATAAAGGGACAAAATAAATTGAATCAAATATTACACACATACAGCCATGTGTCCCATTCATCATTGTTGAAAACAGCCAGACTACCATCAACGGTGCATGCATTTGAGGGTAAATGCTCATTTCACATTAATGTGTTTGGGTTCTTTTTAAGTAACTCTGCGTGTGAGCCCCAGTTACTTACCTATTTGTTGAAAAATAGTATGTGCCGTGAAGTGTTGACTGATCTCAACTTCAAAGTGAACCAAGCTTTAGGGGCAGTTCGCAAACATTCACACTGCTATGTTCAGAAGCCCCTGTATTGCTGCTTTATTGTACCTAGTTTGAAAAAAGAAAGGAAATCCACCTTTTCACACTTATGTTTGCAGATTATTTCTTCCCGGACACTTGATTCCTCTTAGTAAAGTTGGCCTTGACCTGTTGCAAAACTCTTTTGCCATCAAAGACTTAAATGCTTTACTGTATGCAGACTGCGGAGGTTTGGGTTTCTTTTGCACCATTGTGCAGCTTTGGCATCCACAGATGTTTGTGGTCTTCAAGCTGTTGACGGTATTGACAAAAGCTGGAAGAAAGCCTTTCCAGTGCTAGTCAAGGCATATGGATGGGAAAGGGACAATTGCAAACTGTATATCCTGTGCTTTGAAATGATTACCCCATGGCTTTGTCTCTCTTGACAGCTCCAGGTAAAAGACTTAAAGTTTCCAATTACAGCTGGGAGAAATGCAAAAGGAAGGAGCACCCACAAAAAAAAAAAAAGAAAAAAAAGAAAGGAATTTGTGAATGAGGGCGTGTTTTGAGGGTATTTGCTCTCTTGCTGCATAAATGACCAACGCTAAAACATAAAAGAGCTTAATAATAATCATTTAACCATGTATAAATAGCTTGAAGTCTAATTTATGTGTCATAATGATTTATTAGAAGCTCTGAGCAGACAGCGCCATTAAACGCTGCCACTATCAGTAAGCATCCTTGAACTTTAAAGAGAAGGTGACTATAGTCGGTCTCCACGTGCTAGACCATATTAAAGCCTCTCACCTTCAAAGAGAGAGACAGACAGAATTCACAAGCAGACCTCAAACAGATGCTTGTTTGTAATGTGTGACCTGTCTATATAAATGCTTTTGAAAGCATCAGATCAATCAGACATGCGTGGCTTTTTAATCTACCTTTCAGGGCTGTTTAGTTTGCACGACTGCTTTTTTGTTTTCTTTATTGTTGTAACATTGGTCTTTCGTGTTTCCTTGAGTCTTTGTATTCAGTTAAAAAAAAAAAAAAAGAAAGAAAGAAAAAAAAATGCTTTTAAAATAACAGATATCTCACTGATCATTTTGATCTCTGTGTACTCTTTGATTGATTTGTTTCAACAGGTACAACAAATGATTTCAAAGTAATAAAAAAAGTTTTAAAAATAAATAGCCTCCCAGATGCAATTAAACAGTGACCACCCAAAGACTTTGAATTTTACTCTTTTTAGTAATGGAAAGGTCTCTTATGGCTTATTAAATGTAGACACACCTTATTAAATACCTTAATTAAATTCTAGACATGAATGCATTCCAGCTCTCAGCTCTGACCACGCCTAATTAACATGAGTGTCCCTTAGCGTAAGAAACTTAAGATGCAACTTAATGCAAGCATGATTTAAGACATTGCATACTTTATATCATCTTTATTTAGAATAAAATAGACATTTAAATCAGCTCTATATGACTGTAAAAACCAGATACACAATAAAGACTAGGAAAAGACTGATGCACCTTCGTTCAGGGTTGACAAAAATATCTGAATTAAGTGCCAACTGCCTTATATTATTTACAGAATAATACAGTAATTTACTGTAAGATTTAAGTTCCGTTGAGAAACAATTATATCTACTCTGCAATGCTGCCACAAGAAAATGAAGGAAAAACAGAGTATCCCATTCCAAGTCCTGATTCCCCTCAATCGCTCGTCGTCGTCTCTGATCAAGTCTCTTTTTCGCTTATCTGGGAGCTTTGTGAAAGAAAATTCCTCAAATATTCATTCAGTGTCTCTGGCAAGTGTGCAGACTCCGTGATGACTTGCTGCCATCTCTTTGATTTTTGCAGGACAGACCTTCTGCGCAATCGCAGCGCTGGAATATCTCCAAGCCGTGAGTGCCTTTCCTCTTGTGCTTGGTGCAGACCTGGCCTTCCTTTAGGACGGGCTTGCATATTTTGGACCAAAAGTGACGGGCGCAGCAGAGTCCCTCTGCACAGTCTGATGACCTCAGGCAGTTCTCGCCTTCTAGTCCTTAAAAAACAAAACAACAGTGATGAATACCATGCACGACTTACGTTTAATGAAGTCTATTTTAATACAATAACTGATTGTGTTGATCTTAAATTCTGGTCTTATAGACAAAGGTTTCATTACATTGCTAACACGCTCCAGTGGTCCTTACACTTAAACATCATGAACTCAAATATGAAATACCAGTCACATTCCTGACAAGTCCATGCCTTGTGATGCAACAAAGGTTTAGAGCTTCAAAACCGAGTTGCAACAACACACAGAATGATTTGAAGCTATTCTACACAAATAATCATTGTTTACCTTTCAGCATTTGGTTTTGTGGTGAGCCTTGAGTTGCAACCTTTGGTGGAATCACAACAGTTGAGTTTTCTTGGGAGATGGACACAAACTCTTCCATTCCAATCTGGTGGATCATGTCAGGATCATTTGGAAGGCAAACTCCTAATAGGAAGAGGAATTCTAAATTAATTTCTGGTGTCGTGTGTTATTTTTATTAACTATATAACGCTGAAATATCTAGCAGATCATAGCTTTGATCTTACCGTTGCTGCAGTGGTTGCCAGGGCAGCACATCGCATCCCGGATGCAGCGCTTCCTGCGCTTCTTGCACTGGAGACAGACACCGCGAGACAGGAAACAGAACTCGTCGCCGCTGCATTCCTCATCACTCTCGCAGATTAAAGGCTGCTGGAGTTTAGAAATGCACTATTAGTCCAAGGACCACAAAGTAAAAGCAGCTGTCTGAGATAGCACGTACTCGTTTATGTTCTTACCTGAGGTGTATCGATGGCGAAGTTCAGGCTGCCGCTGTCCGCAGGTGACTCCTCCGGACTCGGGCTGACCGGGTGACTGGGACTCGCTGCACCTGAACCGACCTTAATAGCGTTGGAGTTGAGCACCACAGAACCGGTGGATGCCGCTTTGATGCACCCCACGAGAATGAGGCATGCTGTAGAAAACATGGCAATGTGCAGCATTGTCAGGTCTGGTATTCCTTGGAGGATGGAGGATGTATTCCCGAGGGGAGCGGAGCTCTTCTGTGGTTCCTCATGAGCTCAAGACGCTTCATTTATACGCGCGCGGGGTTGTTTGCGTTCCGCCCCTCGCTGAGAGTAACAAAGGGCTGGATGAAATTTCAAAGCGTTGTCAAGAGCTGTCTGTCTATCGGTGTTTGTATGCACGTCTTCATGTGCAGCCATCAAACAACCACCACAGTAAAATTGCGTACTGGATGCGAAAATCAGCTGAGAAATACAATATAGTAGGCTAAAATATTTACAAATCATACAATGTGTGTGTGTGTGTGTGTGTGTGTTCAACCTAGATGCTAAAGCTGAAAAGTTGCAGTTTATCGATGTACAGTGTATCAGTCTTCACTGATATATAGTTCAACCAAACCGAAAAAAAAAACATATTTTACAAACACTGGAAACTGTAATAAAATAATAATAATAAATTTTAGTATTGGTACATTTTATTGTAATAGTCATATTTCTTTGTATTGCTGAAGACAGTGTTTAAAAAAAAATTATATCAAATAATTTAAATCACTTTAAACATGAATCTACAGATATATATTTTTCATAGCTTCCCTTTTTTGTTTTGCAGCGTTTTTGTATATTCCATGAACGAAATGCAGTAAAGATTTAGCAGAAGTTGAGTCATAATCGTGATGGGGCCCTTTGAAATGCGGTTGATTAAACAAGTGCAGAAGATCAAAGTGAATATGCAAATTAGAAGAAGTGAGAAGTTCACCGAATTAATTATCATTCAGTCTGTGCTTTTAAACAAATAGTGAGTGATTAGCAATCTGAGATAAGAATGTGACGCTCTTAGGTGACGTGGTCCATCCATTGATCTGTCTGATTATAAAGATTTGAGCAGAACATAATAAAATAATTACCTGAATAATCTCTCTTCTGTTTTATTTGTATGTTTTAATTGAGCGAGCATGTGTTCATGTAGCCCATCTTCATCAATACATGGCGTAACCTACTTTTATTTGTCTACTGAGTAGGCTACTACCAGTTTTGAGACAGTTAATGTAGCAATTTTAAAAGACTGCTTTTAAATTGTAACATGAAAATAATTGTAGGTCTGATTGTATCATATGATATTCGGTGGACATAAACTGCGCGAATGGTTTAACAATTTCAAAGTGTCTATCTGCCCAAAACTCCGGGATAACTCCCAAATCAATGTCTTTGATGTTGTTGACAGGGGTCACTTCTAATAGACGGCCACAGGACAAACGCTCAATACACTTCATTAAACGCGAATTGGCAGGGTTCATCCACATCCCTTTGTCTATTGGCTTTGTTTTAATTGTACATCCAAAGCCTACAGTGGTGTAAAATGAAGCGTGTGTAAAGGAGCCTTTGATGAGCTCAGATCAAACAGGACTGAAGCCCGTGTCTTAATCAGACTACTACTGCGATGGCATTTTCGCAAACAGTCCATTTGTTCGGCTTTTAACGGCTTTTTGTAGACATTCTACTCAGCAAATTCATTTAGTGGGATGCCAGGTAATCCTTTTTTAAAACTCCTGATGACAGCTTATTCAGGTCAGGAATCCAAATTTTATTCACTACACAGGAATAAAATTCAAAACACAGAGAAAAAAAAAAACTTTATTTACAGGATGCGGCAACAGTAAATGATTAATTACACGGGTGTTATAGTATATAGTTTGCTTTAATAATAAGAATTAACAAAATAGGTTATTAGTCTAACTATTCGTTGTTAAAGGTTGCCAAGCAGTGTCCTTTTTTGCAACTTGTTGCATTAATATAATACAAGGTTACAGGTGTGCTTGTCAATGGCTTTAAAAGTAATGGAAGTTCTGTTCTGCTATTGGCTTTATTTGAACATGTCTTTTCAAAGAAACGGTTCAAAAACATCGAATTAGTTTTACGATGTAAGGTAATTACCTCATTACTTGGCATCCTGATGTGGCATGCATGTTCTAACAGGTTCCAATACTACATAGGGACATGCTTATTATTTTTATATATATTATTTATTCTATTATGTTTTATTATCAATGAGGTTAATGCGTCCTGATTCATTT
>JAUMHP010000062.1:3289897-3300862 GCA_032361065.1 Enteromius trimaculatus | reverse complement strand
TCTATCTATCTATCTATCTATCTATCTATCTATCTATCTATCTATCTATCTATCTATCTATCTATCTATCTATCTCCCTGCTGAAAAAAAAACTGCATATGCTTATTAGGTATGTTTTGATGCTGGTTTAAGCTGGTCACATGCTGGCAAAAGACCAGCATAAACCAGCAAAAAGACCAGCTTAAACCAGCATAAACCAGCAAAGGGCCATCTTAATTCAGTATCCCAGCATCAAAACATACCTAACCAGCATATGCAGTGGGGCTAGCAAACGGATAGCATCCATATCTGTCTGTCTGTCTACATTTATATATGCTTACTATATACACTTACTATACATCTATCTATCTATCGATCTATCTATATATCTAAATAGTCTTGAACTTCGAATGGCAGTAAGTCAGATGTCTCCCCTTTATCTCTGTTGTGGAAAGTTACCCTGAATAGAGTTACAACATTTCCAGACCTGATCTAACCTTCAGAGCT
Source organism: Enteromius trimaculatus (assembly GCA_032361065.1). Lineage (NCBI taxonomy): Eukaryota > Metazoa > Chordata > Actinopteri > Cypriniformes > Cyprinidae > Enteromius > Enteromius trimaculatus. The sequence continues at coordinate 3,300,376 of JAUMHP010000062.1, read as the reverse complement.
GTAGAACACGAGAGCTGCTCATATGTCCAGCACTGTCTGAAGCAGATTAGTCAAATGTATTCTTATCGTTGGTTGAAGTCTTTCTTTTTGTTTTTATTGCATAACACATACCAGACTACCATAAAGCAACAATTCCATATGCTTTCACTGTCCTTTTACTGCATGAGTGTCCAATCCTGCTTCTGAAAGGCCCACATCCTACATATTTTAGGTTTTTAATGAGTCTAATGAATTTAAAGTGTGTTCAACTATAGTTGGAGCTAAACTCTGCAGGAGAGTGGCCCTCCAGTAACAAGTTTGGTCAACAAAGTCTTACTGCAATCACCTTTTCATGTTAAATTATAAAATAAGCTGATGAAATTACTTAATTATTTGCATTCAAACAAAGAATGGATGCATACAGAGGTGGTCTATCCTACCAGCTCAACTCTTCCGAATCCTCCAACTCCCAAGGTGTCAATGATGTTGAAGTCCACCAGCTTCAGGTTGGAGAAGAAGGCATTCTCTGCCTCGTATCTGCATTTTTTGAAGTGGAAAAAGGGAAACTTCTTAGAGGTTTGGATAGAGTATGTAATAGGGAATGTCGGAGCAGGAATTGGAGCAGGTAGGCTGTTAATTCGCTCCCTCTCTTTTCTCTCCTTTACTGGGATAGGAAGTAGTTCACGCATTCTGACCTCCTTGTGGCTTGACCAAACCAAATACTGTGAAACAGTTAAAAGTACAATTCTCAAAACGGCTAGCAATATTGCAAATATGATCTTGCAATATCTGGCTTGCAATATGCAATACAGTCCTCGCCTCAAGAGCACGTATGGCAGAATAATATCAACAGACTTTGCTCAAATGTAGAATTAAGGCGCCATTTCCAGGTTACATTTCGAGATTCGGGAGGCAGCGCTGATCGAGTGTGGCAAACGACAGATCGATCCAGATTGGTGGAGTCTCTCCGCATCAATATTGGTTTGTGAAAGCTTCTCTGGATACAAAGTCTGGATGCAGAAATACTCAAAGTTGTCACAGTCATATGCAGAGACAGCACAACAAATCAAGCAAAGGTCTTTGCTGAAAATCTCACAAAGCAACAGGTTCTGTCCTTGCAGCAGCAGGAGTGCACCCTGAGGGACAGTACACTTGACTGGTGAGACTATAGTGTTGTCCTTGTGACTAAGTCTCAGTCTGTGCTTAAACTGAGCTTGACTGTGGTGCCTGTGTGAGCTGCAGTCTCTACTAATACTGCTATGCCTGACCCAGCTTTATTTTTAGCCTGTGAACTTGGCTTACAGTTCTCCTAGTCAGAAAAGGTTTTCCTGCTCTACCCTCACACCCCTGTCTCTCTTTAAAGTTCAAACTTAACTTGAGAAGGACATAGGCGCTGCATAATTATTAGACCATTTACATGCTTTGGTGTTGAGAGAACGAACCTTTCAACTAATACATTTAACAACAAAATTAGCTCGTCCTGGAAATAAGTATACCTAGGCCTATTGACGGAAAGAACCTGGAAGACTGGAAGAAATGTATCTTTAGTTAGACAGGAACATACAATTACATGTTAATCCTGCCAGAAATTAGGAATTAGAAATCTTTATTAATTGTACTTTGTTACTATGCTGAAGTATTGTTATGATGCATTTGTACTTCATAAAAGCTATTATAAAAACTGGCAACATATTTGACAGCATATATTTTGATTTGAACTCTATACAATTCATGCTTGGCCAACAGCTGTTGACCTGAAGAAATATTTTTTTTAAGGTTTACTTATAGCCACCAATGTCTTGTTATCATAGTCGAATGTTAGCATACTATATAATTTAACAGACTGATTTATAATACAGGCTTAACTCGAATGCGCCCTAGAGCTTTACAGAGTCAAAACAAATGACATTAGGATTTTATTAATATTTTCTTTTTTTTTTTTAAATTGCATACTTGAATAAAGACTACACTGTAAACCCTAATGAGTGGAGAGCACTCAAATGATTTGAGGAAAGTGATTCCCTCAGTTTGTTTGAGTAATGGAAAATTGGCAACTTGATTTGAGTTAACCAAATGTGGTCTTTTCATTGAATTGACTTAAACGTTTAAGTACAGCTAACTTAAAAGGGCTAATAGACTTCCTAAATTTTCAGCTTATACTCACTGACTCCCAGAGTGCATTGAAGCAGAATAAATAATGTGTATTATTAAGTGTAAAAAAATGACTGATTTTCATGTTGTGTCACTGCATTAATAGGAAGAAAATTATAGACAAAGTTTTCAGTGCCCATCCAAAGGGAACTCTAATCACTATAATTGTAAGTTTAAAAAAAAGAAAGAAAGAAAGAAAACATTTTAGGAAAATCTTATGTGGCATATGTGATGTTCAGTTGTATTGAAAATTCAACATTGAAGATAACTTTGTTAAACGAGTGAATTAAGCCAGTGAAATATAACAGACATGGAGAAGAGTGACTTGAAAAATGTGAAAAATGTGGAAAAATGTGAAAACGGCCTATTTTTTTTTAAGGTTTAAATCATGATTTTGAGCTCACAACACTTCAGTTCAAGTAATTCAGTTAAATTAACTCATATATTTAAGTAATGGGACCAAAATGCAAAATTCTGAGTATTGTTTAGTCAACATTACTTGATTGTTTAAGTAAAGACAACATTAGGGTTTATAGTGTGCACAGTACTTTTACTTAAAGTCTATTTTCATTCAAGCTAAAGGGGTAAAGTAGATTAATTGATTGATTGATTGATTGATTGATTGATTGATTGATTGATTGATTGATTTGTCCAAAGAATTAAACCACGGGGATCTCATGTTGTTTTGGTCTGCATTGATTTCGATATCCCTAGAAGAAACATACAGGTACACAGTAATACTGGTTTGGAACAAAGGGTTTGGATGAACTATCAACTTTCTTTTTTTGTCTTTTTCCACACATTAGAGTATTTCCATTTGCCATTCACAAATCTAGACGGTAAAATGCCTAAAGTCTCAAGGTCAAAGTCTGAGTACAGGCACAGGATACCTCATGTCACTTTAGAAGCTGGAAAACACCCTGGAAGACCACCACTGCAATTTGACACGGCAAGGACACAGTATCTGCAGTAAGTTTCTACATTTAACTGGGCAGAGGGACAGTTGCACTCTCAGACCTCTCCATGCATTGACAGAGCACTGCAGTTGTCCGCATAAGAGCACGCCACATGGCTGTTTTTGCCAAGGTCCAAAGAAGAGAATATTCCAGCACATTGCCCAGTCTATATCAGCAAAAACCTGTAAAACAGCTGGTTTTAGGTTTTTGGCATAACCAAGTGGCTTTCACAATGGAGGAACATTTTCACAGCATAGTTTCAAGGTAAAGGGGTAAAGTAGATTAACTGATTGATTGATTGATTGATTGATTGATTGATTGATTGATTGATTTGTCCAAAGAATTAAACACAGCATAGTTTCTATAACTACTGGCAAAAGTTCCCACTTTTTGTCATGTTCTGGGCAACTGGGAATTATTTTCGTTATAGGAATGCCTTTTGGGCTAAATTAGCTCCTACTTTAGATTAGGGTCCAACACAGCACATCAGGAACTACCAGTGACATAAGGGGCTTTCGCACGGGTAGTTATAGGAACTAACCACCGGAGAGCTAAAAAGGACGGGACACACCAAAGCGGATGTCAGTAAATTAACAGTGACGAAAGCCGATGGTGTTGTCACCTCGCATTGACAAAAAAAGCTGTGCTCGAACACGGCACAGTCAGCAGCCATCGGCAAACTAAACACATGCATTATATGCTGCATGAGATGGGTTAGCTGTTTATATCAGCAGCTATCAATAGTAAATATTCATCACTCAAACGGAGAATCCATAACAAAGATATACGCAGAAACGCAGATATATAAAACGTGAACATAGCAGCACTTGCGTACCATTTTGAATATCAGTAACGTTGATAACTTTCTGAATAGGGCCAATTTGAGCCCGACAAGAGGTGACAAGATCCGATAAGAGCCAACGAGTGGAACACACCAAACCAACTAGACTGACCATCGCTCGCTGTCGTCTCGAAAAGAGTCAACAGCTGACTATTGGCTTGGTGTGCCTCAGCCTTAACAGTTCTACTTTGAGAAATTACATTTTTTGGACATTATAGGGACTCAAACTACTCCAAGTACTTGATACAATCAGCAGCTCTTATCATTAAAGGAACAGCTCATCCAAAATTTAAATTCCTATTTTTTTTCATCTTTAGAACACAAATAGTGCATAAGAACAAAGCTGTCTTATTTGACATTTTTTGTTGATGTCCCCGGACATGTTAGCTGTAAGTGAATTAATTTTTAGTGGTATAATGAAGTATATTCAGAAATCACAAAGATATTATATTTTAACCTTTGCTCGATAAGACCTTTCAAATGATATAAACATATTTCAGAACAGTAGCAGTAACAGTGAATCTGTGACAGAGCAGTAACCGAACCTGACCTGAGCCCGACAGGCATTAAGATATTTATGTCTAATAAAACACTCCCACAAACATACTAAATAAAATTCAAACCTAGAGTTGTATACACATATGCAACTGATTTCATATGTGGATGTGACTTTTTATCTGTGCAAACGGAAGGTATTTCAGTATAAAAGGCAGTTGTTTGAGCGTAACCGGAAGTAACCTGCTGCGGTTGCAATGATGGATAGGGATTGAGCTAAAACTGAAGAAATTAGCATTTAGCGAAATGTTCTTGCTTCGCCCCCTGTTATTTGGCACAGTGTGCAGTACAGCGTCTCGAGAATAACGATGCATTCTCTGGTTTCGGCACGTTAATCATAACGAACCACGGATAAAAAAAAAGTAATTGTTCAGGTTCTCTAAATCATGATGAAGTGTCTCTCTCGGCTCTTGCTGTATATGTGTTAGGTACTGTAATACACTGTTAAAGAAATCAACTATATTGTCTTCATTGCAACCAGTGGCGGTTTTAGGCATGGGCAAACGGGGCAGTTTGTTTGTTTTTCATGACACAAACACTTGGGTAGGGGGGAAATCATCTTTCCATTTTCTATCATACCTGTGACTATGACATTTAAATAGTTTAAAATCTAGTGCACATAAAAACAAGACGAACAGCATCCACGAGGGAGCATTTCAGCACTGCTTGAGCACAGAACACTACGCGTGTACAAAAGTGCGCTCTCGTTCAGCAGTGCTGAACTGGTCAGTGTGTGTGGGGGTGTTTTTTTTCATATTAATTAATTATGCAACACCAATACATGATTGCAGTAGAATATAAAAATCAAGTATAAAACATAGTCTAGTCATTTCAATAATTGAGAATCAATTTAGAATACTATAAATACATTTTTGACTTTATTTCTTCTTATCACACATTTAAGCCGATCTTTTAAAATATAATGGCATACACTATCTGCCTCCACGGATCTATACACTATCTGCCTGCCGGACACCATGGTTGACACCTTTAATGGGAAAATAAAGCCCTCCTTAAGCCTAACCAATATTTTATTTAAAATGTTTTGATTATTTCTTAGATTTGTATTTGAAAATAGATTTTCCCTTTAAATTTTAAAATGGAGAAAAAAAGATCTCGCCCAGGGAATAATTCAATGTAGAACCGCCACTGATTGACACGTGCACAAGCAAATAAAGCACCAACAAACTCCACAACTATGAAGGTCACTCTAAAATTCATGTTTCTGATTCACGGTCTGTATGAAGAAGGTGTCCCTTACTTAAAGACTTCCTTTTACACTCAAATTTCTTCCGTTTTCACATATAAAAAATCCACGCACATCCACATATGAAATCACTTGCATATGTATATATAACTCTAGGTTTGAATTTTATTTAGTATGTTTGTGTGAGTGTTTTATGGGTGTGTATGCACGCATCGAGTGTGAATGTATGCAAGTATTTATAGGTGTATATGCATGACTCAAGCTTATATGTATATGCAAGTAAGTATAGGTGTCTCTGCATGCAGTGAGTTTATATGTATGTGCGTGTGTTGTTGTAGGTGTATACTGTATGCATGGATCGAGTTTAAATGTATAGACGAGTTTGTCCGGTTATATGCACACATTGGAGTTTATGTGTATACGAGTTATTCACAAGTTATGCATTCAATACAAACATTAGATGCATTGGTGTGGACTTCATATAAGTGTGCGCGTGCATTTTATATATTTACAGTTGAACATCCAATAGTGTACATGTATATGGGAGTAATTTGTAGGTGTATATGTGCAGATTTTATGTATGTATCGAGAAGCGAAGTTTGATTTAAATCTCACACAGCGCCCCATAAATTACTGTAATCAATTATGTCAAAAAGTAAAATGTATATAATGACATTGTAAAATTAACTGAGCAGTTTAATCCAAGTCTTCAAGTGAGACACGATTGATAAATATATTTAGTACTGAAAAGTATCAATAAAATTATTGAATTAATTAATAATTACGTAAATAAAAAATATAAGTTAATTAATTTGTTCATTTAATTCATATAGTTAAAAATGCAAGTTTACAAAATTTCTCTTTTTTTGTATATTAATTTATTTATGGTCTTATTAAAGTACTGTAATTCATTTAGAAACCTGCAAATACCGTAATCAATGGAAATGAGTTAGCAATGTAGTGTGCACCAACTCAAATCCATTTCAGTTGCAGCTCTAGGCAGTAGACTGCAAAGTGGCTCACTGGGTTTGGAATTGATTCTACTACAAATAGAAGTTTTAAGACCCGGTTCTGGCCTTTTCAGATTGTCTTATCAGAGCCTCTCAGCCAGTATCTTGTACTTGTTTACTGTCCCATGAGGTACATATGGGTTTTCATAACACACTGTAACTCATGCTCTCAGCTTGGGCAGTGGAAAATCACTCTAGTCGACCATGTGACGTCAGTCATCAGTTGCTCTTCTCAGAGCTCACACCTAACATATCACCTGTCAACAGCTTATGTGAAATCCAGCCCACTCCCCTCTGCCTTCTTATAGAGCTCAAACACTCGAGGGGCTATGCTCGTAACCATAACAATTGAGAACAACATTACCTTGAAGACACCTGTGTGAAAATAGCTGATTCATAGAATAAAATCAGATTTTGTCTATAAAAAATGGTGAAAAAGTGAAAGTGACCCATACTTGGGTTTTGGATGATATCAGCATAAATCCTTACCGTTTTTTGGCTCAAATGCTGTACATTAAAGTAACTTGATATTATCATTAAAGACCAGCAATAAAACATTTCATATTGGTTTCATAATAATGGCAATAAATACATGTCAAAGTTGAGCTACTAAGTGAGAAACTGGAGCGTGATGTCCGTAAGAAGTGTCCAATCAGTATTAATCAACTTTGGGCAATCCTTCAGGAGGCTTGGAGTAATATATCAAGTCAATGTTTGCATAAGCTGACAGCTCGGATGCCCAGATTATTTAGAGCTGTATATTTTGATGAATTTGGAATTTAGGTAATTTCTATGTATAAACTGTTTATGTAATAAAGTACGTCTTCGTAGTTTGTGTTGTGTCTTATCAGTGCAAAATCATTGCAAATTGAAAAAAAATTCATGCCAATATTGTCCAAATACCCACTTTTCTAGGGCGTTTCCAAACTTTTGGAGGGCAGTGTGCATGTAAATATTTTCCAAATATATACTGTATGTGTGTCATTATAGATACGTAACAAATACACACATAAATTATTTTTTTGGGATGTTATTAATCATGATTATTCAAAAAAAAACTAAAAAAAACTCACAGATAGAGCACATAAACATGGTAAACAGTACCTTAGACGCGTGACTCATTAGAAATGGTTTTCTTACACTTTCATCAGTGATTTCTCAGCAGAAGAATGGCCATATGTAAATATTTGGATTTGTATTTTTCCTTAAAAAAATATATTTCATCATTGCTACAGTCTTGGATTTATAAATCATTATTTTTGTGTATTTTGTTTGTCAAAAAAAAATAATAAAAATTGTACTGCAGTTAAATTGTATTAGGAGTGTTTTCTTAGGTATGTACAGAACACGTACTGGAAAATGAAATGCAACCAAAAGAGGAATTAAGGAGAATCATTAATTATGACTAATTTATTGCTATTGTGTGAATAATATGTAATCATATAATTAATAAAAAAGTAACTAGTCTGTTTAAAGTTTTTGTAATATGTAATTTAATCTAACTACAAGTAATTTAAGTCTTCTAATTAGACAAAAGAAGACGGCACAACTAAAAGCTATATGTTTTAAGGCAAAACCTATAGTAAAGAAAGATATTTAGAAAATCTAAACAATATTGGATCCAAATTACTTTCATCGCATGGACAAAAACACAGAGACTTTCAGAAGAAAATTTAGAAGAAATCATATCTTTTTAAAATACTGCCTTATCTAGCACAAAGCCCAGAGTTTTCAGGAGGAATGTTCTAAACCTTGACTGGCCTCCAGTTTCTGGTAAAAAGCAGAATAGCAATCGCATTCCTCCATGCAGAAATAGCAGCCTTTTAACATATCCACTTCTGCTGTTACAGCTGTGAAAATAAGCCCTAAGTCCGAACTCCAGTAGGACCGCGGGCAGTTTCCTCAGGGGTCAGTGGTTAGCTAAGAGCTTGACCTCATACTCAACAAAGAAAAGATGGATGAAATGACAGAAAACAGCGTGCTGCAGGCGGCCTGCCCAGGTGTTCTCCACAATGCAGCATTTGACTGCATTACATCCCCTTGACTTCAGACGACCTCTTCAAGTCTAGGTCAGCTTTTGTTGACTTGGTTCTTGTCACATTATGTTTTACTCATTTAAGTTTGCATGCGTCTTACATGACCTATTTGACCACAGTGTGACTTTAAACAATGATTCACAGGCCTTGTAAAATGCCCAGCATAGAACCTTAGAGCAAATAACAAAATGTAATTTAATGGCTGTCAAGCATGACAGAAGTGAGCTAAATCCAGTGACCATGCGACCATTTCACGTATGTGTGAAATCTAACACGCTGTAAAACCATCAACATAAACACCACATACCATAACTTCATTTAAGACTTTAAAATTTAAACTGTATAAAGGTTGATATTCATTTAAGAAAATTCATCAATTCACATTAAATAAATTTTTTATCTACTTATGCCGTTATGGAACGGCCCCTTCTAATAAACAGGTGTATTCCTATGAGTACAAATTTTAATGTTTAAGAATATTCTAGGTATTTGCATGATTCTAATTCTATACCAACAGGACCCTTTGGACAGGACCCTTTTCTATTCTAACATGACAATTCCTCTGTGTGTAATGCAAAGTAGGCTATAAAAAAGAGAAGAAATGATTGACTGAGTCATTGTGGAAGAACTTGACTGGTCTGCAGAAGGCCTAGTACCCAGTAACCCAGCTGAAGACTTCTGGTGAGACTTTAAATGCAGACCTTGAGCCAAAATCTTATCAGCAGATACCAATAACTTGCAGTGTTGTGCAAGTTACATCCAAACTGTAATAAATTCAATAATACTTGTTACTGTTATTTAAAAGTAATTTCTTACTTTACAATATAACTGATTTAAAATTGCAATGCGTTGCATTTATCCTGTATTACTTTTGAGTTACTTTCACCAAAAGAACTAAAGAGATTGTAACGTCAGCGCAGCTGAAGAGTTCTGCATTCAAATACACGCAATAGACTAAAGCTTGTCACAGCATCAGCAAAAATAGCCTAATTATCATAAATATGTCAGAGGAACACAGTAGAAAGATTTTAAATTATTTAGTGTTTTCTGAGTCTGTGTCACAAAAAAAAAACAACATAAATTTCCTGACTAGCCATCTCCTCTGATGCACCTTAAGTCATCATTATGGATTAAAATTATAATGGAAGAGTTTTTGTTTTGTTTTGTTAAGTGGTCATTTAAAGCTTTTTGTTTTGCTTTTTATTTATGCCTTTATTTATGTATGTTTCGGTTCATTTTTGTGAAGCGCTCCTCTTCAAGATATTGTCCGTGCAACCAAATAAATGTAGACCCTTTACTGTTCTGAATGATGTAATACTCTGAATAAAATGACGACGTCGCCATTTATTTTCCACTGGAGGTGCTTTAACGTTTACACATTGTTATATGCTTGAAATGTTTTTATTGCATTTTAGGCAAGTTGTGATGGTTTGAAAGGGTTAAATTGATCAAACATAGTTTATGATCAGCACTGCAGTTGGCCACTTTGTCGTTACTTTAAAAAAAATTAAACCTTATATTTAATTAACAAAAATGTTCCAAGCATTTTTCTAAATTAACTTTATTAAGTCTAAAAAACTAAACAAAATATAATTATTTTGCCATTACACACAAAACTGAACGTCTGGGTTACCTAATGTAACCCCCGTTCCCTGATGGAGGGAACAGAGACGTTATGTCGTGACGACAGACTGGGTCATTGACTTGGGAGCCCTGATTCGCTCTGGTATTGAGAAAACGCCAA
>JAUMHP010000062.1:3271201-3284095 GCA_032361065.1 Enteromius trimaculatus | reverse complement strand
GTCAATCGTCTTTTACTGTTAAAACTGTATCAACTAATATCAGAATCTATTCTTAAGTGCTCCACAGAAGGTTTGGAATGACATAATTGTGAGTAAAGGATGACAGAATTTATTTTTGGGTTAACCTGTACCACCAAAATTAAATTGTGTCATCTGTTCTAAAACTGCTTAGAAAAGCACGAGTACTACAAACTTCTTGAAATGCCACATTCTGTAGAAGATACAACTGCAACATTTAATTGGCCAGTCATTAATAATCTACTCCAATATTACATGTCTCAATTTCAACTTCTGTGTTTCATGAAAGAAACAAGATGGGGGAATTAAAAAGACTTTTTAAATTAACTTATCTTTTTAATAAAATAAATAAATAAAACTGACAGCCTGCAGCTCCAGGTTAAATTTAGTCTGATAAAGCAACACTTCAACCTCAACTCATCCTCATGTCTGAGCTTTTAACAGGCACTCTCTTCATTAAACACGCATCTATTATAGCTTCTATTTACAGCTAGAGCTCAACAACAATATACAGCGATATAATTTTATGCATATTGAAACCACCCCCTCATAGCATGCAGGTTAATTATATTGTTCAGTTCACTCTACATGGTTTTCCATACACAAAGGGGCAGAATACTCTCCACGGTAAAGAAAAAGCCCTTCCACAATATCCAACCAAGAGATGAACACTCTTTAAGAAGTAGATGTGTCACTGTCAAAGTCTACGATGGAAAAAAGACTTCACCAGAGCAAACACTGAGTTGAGGGTTCAACACAAGCTGTGAACAAGGCCAGATTAGACTTAAAAAAGAAAAAAGCTTCTGGAAAAGCAATCTTTGAAGGACAGTAAGAAGTATGGAGAAGCCATGAACAGCTCATGATCACACACAATCATTTGAGATACGTCATATTTTTTAAAGTCTGCAATTTAATCTTGATTGTTTCATTTTAATTCTATTCTGGTGCCATACAGAGCTAAAACTCTGAAAGTGGTTTCAGTGTCTAAATATACATGGACGCAACTATAGACAGATTTTAAATGCAACAGGAATTCAAAATGTTAAGAAATCTCAGCATGCCTGCAGATATGGTGAAAACTATAACGCATGTGGACATATTGGGTTACTCATTCCTGAAAACCTGTCCAGCTGACATAACTATAGCCACAAGGAGGTCAGAGCCACTGCCAGACATGCAAATCAAATGAAAAACACAGACCAATTAATTTCTGCCATGTGGACTTTCATCATACGCCACATGGTCGAACTCATTACAGGAGAGATTAATTCATATTGCAAAGGTGCTATTAATAAAGGCAGCGAGTTTGTGTATGTAGTTTGTATATGCATAAAATACTCTCTCTTTTTTTGCATTCAGTGCATTCAGAAATTAGTCAGACGTTTTTTGTTTCATATTCTGTTATGTTGCAGCCTCCTGCTTGTGTTTTGTCCACATCAATACACTCTCACGCAAAAAGCACACTTCAAAGTGTAGACAAAACCTTACAGACAATCCAGAGAAATGGGATCAACCTGAGCTCAAGTGCAATCGCCTGACACTTGATGGTCAATATGATGTTTCTGTGTTTTCTTTTACATAAATGTAGGGTATAATAAAAAAGGATTTTACCAACTCTGCAAAATAAAAGGTGAAAAACTGAATACTTTTTCAACGCACTGTACTTGACTGAATCTCACTGAATTATAAATGAATGTACAGAGCTCTATTTACTCTTACAACTTCAACTGATCAGAAATGGGTGAGTATCAGACTTACTTTGCTTTGGCACCAGCATCATCATAGCCTTTGTTTGAGACATCGTCCAAACCTCCAATCAAATGTTTGAAGGACCTGCGAATATGAATAGAAAAATGTATTACTTTTATAAATGGAAGAAAAGATTGTGGGTTGATACTGGGTCGATTCGAAATGATTTTGTCTTTATGATTTAATCAGACATTCATACTGACCTTGTTTTATGAATAATGTCTAAAGACCACTATTACAAAAGCAAAACGTCTACAATAATCTTCCACTATTGTTTTCTTCGTATTGCATATGGCCTTTTGGAGGCTGATACTGATGCTGTTCAATTAATAGTTCTGGCCACCGGCATATTATTATGAACTATTTCAAATTGGCTTGCCCCTGATCATGAGCCACAACAGATTCAAAGTAAAAAAATGATATGCAAGTCAGAAAAGATTGAGGTAGCGTAATAAACAAGCACCTGCATTGTCAAATAAGCAACAGTGCAATATAAAACGTTGAAAGGTTTCTAAGGAAAACATTTTCAATGCTTCATACTAATGAACTAGGTCTGATTACAATTTAAAAGATAAGATTTAGAAATGGCATTTTTTCCAGTAAAGGGCAATTTTAATAATATACACTGTTAAAATTAAAATAATAAAAAAAATGTTAGACTGACACAATAATGAAACAAAATGTGCCATTTCAGGAACCATTTGTACAGACAATTATCATTTAGGAACAAACAATCTGACTACAAGCTGCGTAGATCTATCTGCACAGGACAGAGTCAATCGCAACAAAGTGCATCCCAAATGCTTTTCATCCCATTAAACTTCCAGCCGTTCATCATCGTTTGAAAGAAAGACATCTGTGGCTTTCTCTCTTCTATCTGTTTATAAGGCAGAATATGTCTGAGATCACAGTCTAGAAGCAGAACAAACTGCTCTATACAAGACAAGGATTTGGCTTGCAAAACCTGAAGGGGTCTGGGATAAGGAAGGGTAATCTACATGAAAGGCATTAGCAGCACAAATAAATAATGGGGGATACAGTAAAAAGTTACCAAGATAGTTTGAATATGATTGAAAATATAAAAATATTCATTATGCAGAACACTTGCTGTCTAAATTCTGTAAAAATTAAAAGCTTTTCAATTAATATTTTCAAAACAATAACTATAAAGGCAGCAGTTTGCCAAAGCTGCTGAGCCTAATCTCTGCAAAACATGTTAGTTTAAACCCGGTTACAGGACAATTAATTGTTTTATTTTGTGTCACCATACTTACTCATGTAACCGTCTTTAAATGGGGAAAACGAGAAGTGTATAGTGGCTTCTAAATTCATTCCTGTTTGCAGGAATAGGAATAGTGGACTGATGGGAGCTGATAGTGGACTTCAGCACTAAGCAGGAGAGGAGCTACCGGACCCCCGTAATCAATGAGAGCCCAGTGGACTGAGTGAACAGCTTCAAATATCTCGGTGTTCACATCACGCAGGACCTGTCATGGTCCTGTCACATCAACACCGTGGTGAAAAAGACCCGACAGCATCTCTACCACCTCAGACGCTTGAGAGACTTCAGACTGCCCTCCAAGGTGCTCAGGAACTTTTACTCCTGCATCATTGAGAGCATCCTGATGGGAAATATCTAACCTGGTTCGGGAACAGCACCATGCAGGACAGAAGAGCTCTACAGAGGGTGGTGCGATCAGCTGAGCGCAACCATACGCACTGAGCTCCCTGACCTGCACTCGATCTACAGCACGCGGTGCTGGACCAAGGCCAGGAAGATCGTGAAGGACGTCAGCCATCCCAACAATGGACTGTTTTCTCTGTTGAGGTCAGGAAAGTGATTACGCTCTCTGAAGGCCAACAAACGGAGAATAAGGAGGAGCTTCTTCCCGCAGGCGATATGGTCTCTCAATCAGTCCATCAACACAGTACTGATCCATTTCACACATATGGTTTTTGCACTCACTCGGGACACTCTGGACATTCACTTACACTAGTGGCAACTGCACAACTGCACTTTTGTGGTCATTAGTTAGTTCATCACTCTATCATAAGCCACTTTAAATAAATCACTTCCCGCATACTTGCATGCACTACTCACTTTAATTATGTGGATTGGACAACCCCTGGACATTACACTGACACCACATTTCCATTTTTATTTATTTATCCAGTTTGTATTTTCTTTTGTTCTGTATTCTCATATATTTCTTATATTGTGTATTTTGTATCGTATAGCTATTTATTTTAATTTTATATTTTTATTCTCTTTATTTACTCCCTATTCATAGTTTATGGTCTGAGCAGTTGTCTAAGCATGTCACTGCATATCGTACAGTGTATGTGACAAATAAAATTTGAATTTGCATCTTACGGAATGAATGGATCTAACATAGTGGCGCCATGTGCTAGAGTGATTAAGTGGACGCACTGATACGAGAGATATGTATCAACTCGTCTAAGGGAAGAACTTAGTGCAATTTTCTGCTGTTTCCTTTAAGTAAACAAAAAATGGCAAAGATGTGGCTCACAGGTTCCATTTGGAGTCCAAGTTAAGGTTGAAGTCTAAGTGTGACTTAAATCTGACACTTCTTCATGTTTCCATATCTGTCACCAAACTATTCCTTCATCATTAGCATATCAATAGCTCAGCTTTTATCCTATACCTTACTTACTTTTCATTAAATGTTATACAGTTATCAGCTGATAATATTCAGTCTAGAGTCCAATTTAAAAATAGACTGTTTTTCATGCATTACGGAAATGAATGGGGTCACTTTTAATTGCATGTTGATTTGAAACTCCTGCCTTCATCTAATGTCATGTCTTGCCAGTGGTCAAAATATGTAATTCCTTAAGGTAATACATAAAAAGAGTGTTTATTTTTTCCATGTCTTATTAAATCAAATAAATACTCTGAGTTGCTACAAGATAAGAGTTAGAGATTAGACATGAGAGGGAAGCAGTAATACAGCAGCTGTGCTTCAGGATGCGACTCATCCACTAGAGAATTCTCACATTATCTCATATTTTTATTAGAAATCGCATGAAAGATTGAAACTAAAAGGGGAACAATCATTTTATGGTTACGAGCTGAAATGTAGGATTAATTGAGAGCTTTAAACTGTAATAGCATCATGTTACCAGGATTTATATAGTCTTTTGGGTCTTGGTAGATAAGGTCAGGCAGGACAGCAGTAACCCGAGTCATAATAATGATTTGATGAACATTTAAAGTGTGAATGACTTAATATCACTGCACCGCTGACCCATTTCATTATGTATTCTTAGAACAGTCCCAAGGGAAGCCCCAGAATTAGTAGCAGAAATGTTCTGGGGGTATGAACCCCAGTCACTCATGTGTACTTCCATTAAAATACTTCTTCACTGAGATATACACTATTTAATTGAAAGGCCATTCAGTTCTTTGACTCAGATCTTAAAGGTGAAGTCTGTAATTTCTGCTTCAATAGCATCCAAACATAACTGCAAAAAAAACTGCTTTCATACGCGGCAAGTTAATGGGTCCGTGATAAATAGGTATAAATAGTGTAAAATGTATCAAAAAGCACAATAATAAACATAGTTTTAAAATATAATATTAAAATTAATGTTGATTTGATATGACATAAAAAAATAGCCTTTTTTTATTTAATTTTTATAAATTAGTAGCAAAAGCCAAAAATATTACTTTGAAAAATTTAAAATTATTGTTTTTTTCTTTTATGCCAAAATGTATTATGATATTAGTTACAGATCATGTTCCATGAAGATATATTGTTATATATAAAATAATTTATATAATATATAGTTTTACTGTAAATATAACAAAATGTCATATTTAATTAGTAATATGCATTAGATCTTAATTTGGATAACTTTAAAGATGACTTTTTTTCAATATTTTTGTTTTCAACATAGATTTCAAATGTTGGAATTATCTCAATATTAGCTTTTAGATTATACATAAATTAAAAATGGACCCTCGTGACTGGTTTTGCGGTCCCTGGTCACATTAATGAAACATGTTGGCCTTACATATTAAGTATGTACACATTTTTAATACAAATGGCATTTATTTTACACACTTGAATAACTCTTAAATATCAAGTGTTTCTGAAATGCTGTAGCATTATACTGCGCATAAAATATTTAACAAACTGCTTTAATGCGGTTTAAAATATAATATAATTTTATTATTACTATTTCATTTTATTTATTTATTTTTTACTTCATGCCTAAAATAAATACTAAAAATATCTCTAGTTAAATCATTAAAACATGTATCACAAAGTTGGTCATATTAAATTTCATTTTTTATGTATATATATTTTTTTTAAATAATAAAAAAAAAAGTGGCAGTGGTAGTTTTAAGCATCGGCGAACGTGTAATTTTTTAATGACACGTGGGGGGCAGCACAAACACTTTGTGGGAGGGGAGGGAAAAAAATTATCTGCGCCCCTTAGTGGTTTTCTATTATCTGTCATACCTGTGACTACTTCATTTAAATAGTTTCAAATCTAGCGCGCATAAAAACAAGACAAACAGTATACGCACACAAAAAAACTATTCTCATGAGGGAGCATTTCTGCACACGAGAGCACAGAACTCTACGCGTGTGCAAAAGTGCACTCTCGTGAGAATGGCGCTAAACAGCACTCGCTTGACCCTCTACGCTCTCTCAACTGCTCAAGACCTGCTCGCTTGTCAAACAGACTTTTAAAACTTTGGAGGCAAGGATCAAATATCAGATCTCTCCGCTCTTGTGATTGGTCCTTTTCAACACACACCGCTTATCATGGCTTTAGGAATAATGCCTGTGGGTGATTTTTTTATGAATGATTAATCATGGAACACCAATACATATTTGCAGTAGAATATAAAAATCAGGTATAAAACATTAAACATAATGAATAGTCTAGTCATTTCAATAATTGAGAACGTCTCGGTTACGTATTGTAACCCTCGTTCCCAAAAGAAGGGAACGGAGACGTCACGTCGGTGACCAACGAATAGGAATCTCGCTTCGAGATGTCCAATCTACTTCGCATGCATTAAAAAAATGCCAATGAAATTTGCATATGCTGATCAACATCCAGCTGCAGCCGATCGCAGCACAAGTATATGTAGGCAGCGGATTAAGCGTTAGTTCTTCGCTGAGGAGCTGAGCCGGTGACACAGCCCCCTAGCGGTGGTACAGATCCATGGCGACGTGACATCTCCGTTCCATTCTTCAGGGAACGAGGATTACAATACGTAACCGAGACGTTCCCTTTCAGTCGGTCACTCCGAGTCACGTTGGTGACCGACGAATAGGGATCCCTACCAATATGCCATGGAAGCTGCCCCTTCCAGTGGAAGCGGGATGGGGACTCTTCCCCCTGCAAGGTAGCGGAGCCTGGTTCACAACTCCACGACGGTCATCTTCCCACAACAGGATCATGACTCGTCCACGAAAGCCGCCTCAGCGTGCTCCACGCCCAGACACATGAGGCAACGATTGTGGCCGTCCACCGGCACCAGGTAAATGCCGCATCCAAGAACGCACGGGTGGTACGACATCCTGAAAGCACGTGTCTTTAGAAAGACAAACCACTTGTGAGCTAGTCTCTTTAGGCTTTGCTCTTTTTGTGAAAAGGCTGAAGTGCACAGGGGAGATGGTACGCTCAGACACAACACCGGCTATTGAAAGAATGTTGTGACTGCCACTCTACAGGAACCACCGCCGCTGCTATGCCATGACTCCAGCCCTATCTCCGTCAGGTAACTAGAAAGGCTCAGGAACACCGACTTCTCCGGGTCTTGGCTCCGAAGCGAAAAGCTAATAAACACTTAATCCGCTGCCTACTTATACTCGCGCTGCGATCGGCCGCAGCTGGATGTTAATCAGCGTATGCCAATTTCATTGGCGTGTTTTAATACACGCGAAGTAGATTGGACATCTCGAAACGAGATATACTGTATATACAGCAACGCTGTTGCCATTTTTATTCAGTTACAGCTTGTAAATTTATTGTCTCCAATTTACTCCAATATCTCCAAACATTAAACAGAGTATGGGAACGGAACGATGTGTCAGAATTTCCCCTTTCTACTTAAAACATTCTTTAACTGTTTTTGTCTTCTGAAATCCCTATGGAGAAAATAAAAGGTACAAATACTTAGCCGTCCAAAGCTGATAAAAAGTAAATCTTAATGTTGTGCTCTATTCCTACAGGAAATCAGCTGCATGAATCAGTGGTTAAAATCCCCACTGATCACAGGTCAGCTAGCATAGAATTTAACAATAACAAGAGTCTTTTATTGAGCATTACTATAAACCCCTGACTGATGACAGGGCTGAGATAATGGGCGAATTCCTGCAGTGAGAGTGCAAGTCAGATTGCATGAGGGGTTGCTTATTATATCGCTTCCTTAGACTAAAGTAAAATCAAAGTCTCTAGAGTATGATGTCTACAGAGACTAGAGGAGGTCTACGTGTCCCGCTGCGCAGCAAGGCATTGTGCTCCTACTGTTTTGTCACACGCTGTGCCACTCAAATGAGGACATAGTTTGTTTCCCGACAGTCTGCTTTCTAAGGATGGCGAACGAGAAGATACGGCTCCCTGAAGTTAACTGGCGTAAACTAGCATGAACTTGCCGCGGTGAAAGTCGTATGAGGTCATAAGAAATTAGCAGCGGCAATTTAGTGAGCACACAGTGGAAAAGATGAAAGACTAATCAAATTTCACAGCATTAGTACACACACATACACACAGACACACACACAAAACTCACTCTCTGTCGATGACGAGGCAGGTGACAGCTTCAGCGGCGATGACATTAGCTGTCCTGATGTCTTCTCTGGGGATACACAAAGAATACATGTCAATCATACAAAGCCCAAGTCTATAGTGTATTTATTTTTGATTTATTACTGAATCACAATATCATGTGGATAATAGGCAAATACTTTAATTATAAATCATAATATTTGTTTTATGTTTTTGAAGTGTCCAGTACGACCTCACATCAATTTGTACATATTTTACGAGGTGGTTAATTCACACGACCTCACGATTTTTGCTATATCGTAAGTATTTACCTACATTTAACCCTGCCCCTAAACAAATTGAATCCTGCCCCTAAACGAATTTCGTTTTAAGTTCGTTTTGGTAGTTTTTGGAACTTTTTGGGGAGTTAGTTTTGGCTCCTAAAAACATTTGAGCTACCATTGGTCCGAGGTGGCTATGCAATCAGGGGGTGTGTTCTGAAACTCCACCTACTTTGACACAGGATTTGTTTTTCCAGGATCGTTTGTCATTCAACAGAGGCCAGGCAAGGGAGCAACATCTCCAGTCACTATATATATATATATAGCTGAGCTACCACAGATAACCGCAAATGTACGATTGCTTGCGGAGAGACTTTAGTGAAAGTTTAGTGAACGCAATTAATTCCTATAAAGAGATTACAACAAAGCTTGTGTGAATGACCCAGAGTTAAAAGCAGCGTAAAGAAACATCATTCGCGAGTTTTCCAGAGCGATGAAAAGAAAGGTAGAAAGCTAATAAATACTGTATTACACCATACTGCTGCTGTTGTCGTCATTCGTCATTCAAAGCAAATTAAAAGGTACACAATAAATAAGCCTTTGCATTTAATCAAACTTATAGGCCATGTGTGAGCAAATACGGTCACTCAGCCGTTTAAAACTTCTTTTTAAAAAATAACTTCATTTGAAATATATAGGGGCCTTATGGGACATGGTGGAGAAAAAATTCTGTGAAAAGAATGTTCTTCAAATCTTTTGGGTTTTCTTGCAAAACTTTTGCACTCCCCTGAGAAACTTTGCGTTGTGTCCTCTCGCAAAACTTGTGTTCTTTTACGACACGTGTGTTCTTGATGCATGCGAGACTGTAAACGTTTTGCGAGGGAACTCAAAAGTTTTTAAAAAGATGTTTTCCTCCTACCACAAAATTTTATCCACTCACCCAGAATTTTCCCACCACCATGTCACGGAGGTGGCTCCGTACAATGGGACTGCAGTTAAAAACATAAAACAAATAAAAAAAATAAACAATAAATAAAATAAACAATAAAAAAGTTATAGAAAATATGCAATTAATTTGTTTAAATCATTAATCAGTTATGCATTGTGTCATGAATAGTCAACTTTGATAGGCAGATGAAAACTGTAGCTAAACTACTCAAAGATGAATTATTGTGCATATAAACGTACTTCATAAAAAGGAAAACAACAAATCAGTATCCATTATACTATTTCAGAATAATGTGCATTCATAAAACATAATTCTTCCTAATCAGTCACAACTGGAACGGTGTTAATCAGCCGCCATTATCGTAAAGCAGTTTTCACCGCATCACACAACATAACCAAAAAATTCATCACATCACAAAACAAACAACAGCATCTGTGGCATTACTCAGAACGGTTGCCCTCTCTCTCACATCAGTCTGACAAACATACACAGGAAGTGAAATCCGTATCTACAAGAAGAATGAAGGCATAGACTCTCCTCTTTGTGGCTGGCCTGAACTTCAACAGTGTGTGTGTTTTGTGCAACTCAGGTTCATTGGAAATAAATGCCACTACATACATTTCAGCAGCCCCAGAATTATGTTAGTAACTTACTGCACGTTTTATACATAACATAACATTCTGCATCTAATTGTATGAAAATTAGCCTTTATAAATCAAAAATGTACCTGTAAAGCATACTTTTTTTGTGTGAAAAGGAATAAAAGTTGTGGGAGTTTTAGTGCCTCAAGTGTTCATTTCAACTTTAAACTGTATAAGTATGTCGTTGTTTTTTTCAGTTTTGCAGAAATTTATATAGAGGCACAAATTTCCAATGAACCTAGGTTGATTTTGTGTGTGTGGAATAGAATTCTGAATGACAGCTCAAATGATGGCTGCAAACTGCCAATTCACGATGACCAGGCGCTAGGACCAATGCTGATTGCCTTCACACACAAACAGGAAGTGCCTCTTAACTCTTAACCTAGACTCACTGGAAAAGAGTAGAACCTATGCTAAACCTCATCCTACAGTAAATCAGATAATGTCAACAAAATGTCATCATATTTCACTTTGATTCTACAAATATTTGAGCCTGTTTATGGAGTATCATGACTTCATATTTCATAGGACTCATGCCATCACACTCAAATCGCAAGTGATTTGTACTTTAAATCATGCGGTTTGTTGAACTCCATAGCAACAGCAACACACAAAATCCACTCAGAGCACCTGCAACTGTATAACAATTCCCTGACTACCACCTCTGCATTGTGCCAAACCGTTTTAAACAGGCAAACAACACTCAAACAAGGAGCAAAATCATGGTGCATCTCTACAATTAAATTGATTGTTCTTTAAATTGCTGATTTGTTCAGCAACTTTACAACACATTACAAGAACATCAACAAAACCAGCTGCAGACAGCAGACCACTTATGTGCAATTACCTTAAAAAGCTAGTAAATTGCCTGCCACATCCACATAGTCATGGCGTGCTTAAAAACATGTTTAAAAACATAATTAAAATTTTTATTATGGATGTTCATGTTTTAGGATCAAAATTCTGGGTATAGGGCAATGCATTTGCTTTTGAAAAGTTGCTAAACATATGATAAAAGTCAAATATTTTCCAATGTTTCCAATGTGATCTTTATATAAGGACAATACAGAAACTATGACATGTCATCCTTATCCTCAACTTTGACATATGAGTCTCCAATTATCACCACAGTTGCAAATATTTGTCACTTTCCTGTAGACAAGTCTAAGTTTAGCGTGTCACTGGTGTCCGCTGTCTTGAGGCTCATCTGCATATGCTGGAATTTAACAACCTCAAACTGGCTCTCATTAGATATGATGTTCCCCTGTACAAATGTGAAAAAGATACCTCCCATTGAGACCGAACATATCTGAGGTGCCGCAGCTCTTGTGAATAAGGTCCAATTATAACACCTAAAGCGACTATTACATCAGTCCTGTGCTATTCACATCACAGCTACACTTATCACATCAATATAAGGGTAAAAACTGCCACTGAGAAAGTCTAGCACAGGGAGACATCCTTCAATTACCATGGCACACTTCAGAGGAAGAGGGATGTCTCTGAATGCTCTGGCAGCATTAGGTGAGGATGGAGTCAAAGAAAGACAGAGGGAGGTTAAGACCAGTCTGTGCAAACATGTTTCAGCTGTCAGTCAAAGTCTGGATGTAGTGAGCACACATCACAGCCAGTATGGTGTGAGGTTTATGAAGGAAAGGTCAGAGCCGTCAATCAGACTGGGAGAATAACAGGATAAAATGACACAACGAGAGGTTCTCCAAAGAAACCAAGGTTAATGTGCCGGTTGTGGAGCATGAGAGGTCTTCAGTGTAGCACTGTAATTGTAGGTAGGTGCACTCAAAAAAACAAAACGTATGATAGCCATCGCTCATTGTATGTTGAATTGTAATGATTAAAAAAAAAAACACTAAATGTGAATATTATAATTTTGTATTCATATTAAAAAAAAATAAATAAATAATAATAATAATACAGGTTTGAAACAACATGAGTGCACTGGAAAATATTATTATGTTAAAGTACATTAAAGTATAGCTGAGATTTAGCTGGGAAAGCAATGCTTTTATGAAATTTATATTTACATAAATGTCTTTTCAGATGCTTTTTAACCAATTATTATTTAACCAAAATAATTCCAACAAAGCAATTATATTGTGTACTGTATGTAAATATGAATTGTAGACAAGACACAAGAATTTAAACAAAATCAACAATTTCAGCACTACAAGTAAAATACACCCAAAAGTGTAGTTAAAATGTTGATGCTATTCTTAAAAAAGACAAAATAGCAGGCGAGATATCATATACGGAAAACATCATGAAACTTGTTATAGCTTATATTGTACTTAATAAAAATGAAGTCCATTTTAGCACCATTACAGTTTTTGGGTTTTGCTAAGGGCAGTCCGGTCCCTATATGACCGGAGTAGGAGCTTGGTCCGCATTGCCGGCAGTAAGTCAGACTGGTTCCCAGTGCGTGTTGGACTCCGGCAGGGCTGCCCTTTGTCACCGGTCCTGTTCATAATCTTTATGGACAGGATTT
>JAUMHP010000062.1:3261014-3271101 GCA_032361065.1 Enteromius trimaculatus | reverse complement strand
TGGGCGTCCCTGCTTAGACTGCTGCCCCCGCGACCCGGTCCCGGATAAGCGGAAGAAAATGGATGGATGGATGGCATGGGTTTGATTTGACTATATTGCACTGTACTTGTTTTCCTGTTAATTTACGTTTTAAATAAACTGTAAAATTTATACTACAATTAGAGTAAAAAAAATTCTAACGTGAATTGTTTCTTAAAATAAATAATACAGTTGGTAATTGGGGATAAGGAAACATGTTTGATTGTTATGAAAATATAAACTAATATAAACTATTGTGAAAAGGGGCTAATTTAATTTTGGTAATGTGACCCTGAAATGTTATCAATAGAGTCACCCATACAGTGGTCACTGATCTAATTGTGTTTGTATACTTCCCTTCCGGTGTTTAAACTTCAGTAGAAGATGATTATTCTAAGGACTGGTCAACATCTCCTTAACTGGCAGCAAATGAATTGTTTTGGCTCAACAATGTGTTTTGCTTAAGTGGCACATGAAAGTTTACTTAGCATACAAGCTGTTGCACATCAAAGCAGTGGGCAGCCTTTAATCCACAAGACCACAGCTATTGTTATGCCTGTTACTTAGTCAAATCCCAGGCAGCTCCCATATCACACAAACACAACTCGGAATGGCGTAAAAACATTATTTAAGATGAAAGACTGACTTGATCCACTTCAATAGAGTGCTGATTGATTTGCTAAACATACTACCACTCAAAAAAGAGAGAAACGAAAAAAAAAAAAACAACCAAAACAAAAAAACCGTAAGATTGTGTACTAATTAAAGCTGATCAAAGACATTAAGATCAACAACACACATTTGTAGCCGCAGTAACACCTCTTCAGGTGAAAACGAATACACGACACAGCATATTACAACTCATCAGCTTGGTCGTCCTTGGGCTTACAGTAGATCAAAGCAAGAGCCATCTAACTAGGTGGCTTTGTGAACAGAAACAAAGTAACAATTGATCAACAGATCACACTGTGTATCACTATAAACATACAGCTGGTGTACATTTGTAACAACAGTACTTCCAAAGACAAAACTTCGCACTAAAATATTTACTATGGTAAAAATAGATTCTGACTAAATTTAATTTACTATATTGTAGCTGATAAAACTGGTAATTAGGTACTATCCATCAATGTAATCAGAATTAAATTGTGCATTAATTAAACAATAACAAATGCTTCGTTTGTAACCAAAACAGTTTTTAATGTGACGTATTGCAGAAACAATAAGAAAAAAAATGAAATTCAAAAAACATTTAGGGCCGGTTTCCCGGATAGGAATTAGATTAAGCCAGGACTAGACCTTTGCTAATTTAGGACATTTAAGAATTTTTAGAAATCATTATCTGTGAGCATTTTAAGACCAAACAATGGCAATGATGTATTTTAAGATATCTCAGTGCACGCCCTTTCCAGTTTAGACAGCTCTTTAAATTAATTTTTATCTAGGACTAGTTTTAAACCCTGTTCGGGAAACTGCCCCTTAGATAGCAAACACTCAAGCTAAAACCTAAAGCCTGGATTAGTTTCTCTCCACTTTCGGTATTATCAAAAAACCCAGAAACAATACTTCACTTCACTTTTTTTGTGCATCTGAGGTTGCGCATCAGAACTAGAGGCAATTCTCGTCAAGACCTGAACACTGGGGTTCAAAAGAGATGAAAGTGTGTCCTCCCGGATCCAAGATTTCATCAAGAGCTCTCCTCCCATGAGTCCTGTGGCTAAAACACATACTACTACTCTCTCATTCAAGTTAATCCTAACAAATATTAATTTTCCTAGCACGGAACTTCTATTTTGTGTAAAATCTGCAGCGTCTTTATTTTGGTCCATTAGCTGCTTGGCCTTTTTTCAGGGTCGATGACAAGCTCAAAATCGCAACACAGCTGTGCAACACCAGCCAAGTGCATTTTCGCGTGCTTGTTAAATAAATATTGTAGAAACCCCTCACTGTGTTTACTATTATTCATTAGGGTAATTGTCGAACAATAACAATAAAATGGATTGTTGTTTGTCACAACCACCACTGTTAATGGACTAAAAGCTTCCTCTGATCTCCACTAGGGGTCCCCACTGCATATCTTCTGTCCGTATCCTTTGCAACAGATGTTCAAAAAGTTTCTAAAAACTAAAACCATCATGTGGATGTAAATGTGTAAATTACATTTGAAAAGCATCACTTTGCTTAGCAGGAATAACTCACTTGAAACACAAATCAAAAAGAGTAATGGAAGCTGTGTAAAGGGGCCTGAAGTCGGCCTCTATTGAATCAGCAGCAGCAGGATTGTGAATATGGAAATAAAAGCAGAGGATGATGTTCATAACCAGTCGGCCCTGTGAGACATCGGAGTTGGGGAGGATTGGATATGCATCTGACTGTTCTGACACTACCGGTCTCATCTTCTTTTCAAATTAGCTCTACTCACAAAGCACTATGTGCTCCCAGTCCATTAGATGGTACCCTTGCAAATAAAGACAGGCATTTTCATATAAGCCCATTTTAAATCAGGTTAAATGCCAAATGAAATTTAGTTCACAGCTCACTTCCAAAATGCCAAATATTTCCAAGTGATCCAGGACAACAGTAAAGGAAGACTTCACAGATAAGAGAGATCAGTAATGTCAGCCATTAAACGAGTGTTATTTCAAGGAAGCTGAAGCAAGTTATTGCATTCTGGTGAAAGATTCAGATTATTTCTCATATATCTGAAATGTTTATTAAGAAGCTAATAAGGTCAGCTTTGATTGCACTGTAAATTTAAATGCTTTCGAAATTCCTTTCAAAGTATTCCCACAGCAAGTTGAACGCAACGCAGAACAGATACTTTGTTTGGATATGCATTTGATTTTTCACAGTTAGCAACCCATTAGTCCCTTCAGCAAACGATCCACTGAGCGCATAATTGATGTCAACGGATGCTTTCGTAAACATGGACAGCAGCCAGCTGCAAAAGCAGCGCTGAAAGTGGTACGCAGAAACTTCTTACCCTTGAAGAGCTTTTTCTCCAAACCAGTCTCCTTTACCCAACGCCCGCAGATAGACAGGGGTCCCATTGGGTGGATCTTCTCGAGTAACGTTTACCTGCAATTACAGATTGCCTTGAAAAACTGGAAGGCTAAATAAACCACTTATTGTTCCTAAAATACCAATTATTTAACTTTTACATTTGTTGTAGGTTGGCATGCGTCACACAAATGATGCTATAGAGACAGAGTTTATTTGAAGAAACGAAGGGACTTTAAAATGCATTCAGATTAATGGACGGTTCACACAAAAACAAACATTTTGAGGAATTTTGAATAATTTACATGAAGCAATTTTCCTTACAATATTTCATAGTTACCACATCTGTTAAGCTTTTGCCTGAAAGGGTTACTACGCACCCAAAATGACAGTTTTGTCATTAATAACTTACGTTGTTCCAAAACCTGTAAAAGCTTTTTCTTCAGAACACAATTTAAGACATTTTGGATGAAAAACATGAGGCTTTTGACTGTCCCATTGACTGCCAAGTAAATAACACTGTCAAGGTCTAGAAAAATATGAAAAACATCATCTGCCTCCATCTGCCACCAATGGATGCTCTCCAAAATGGCACTAAGGTGACATAACAGTGCTGAATTGTTGAATAAAGTTGTTATTTTAGTTTTATTTCCATACAAAAAGTTTATTGTTGCTTTATAATGTTACGGTTGAACCACTGTTGGCAGATGGAGTATTCTAACAATGTCTTTCATACTTTTCTAGACCTTGACAGTGTTCATAACTTTACTCAATCAATGGGACAGTCACAAGCCTCTCGATTTTTTTATCCAAAACATCTTAAATTGTGTTCTGAGGATGAACATGGGGGTAAGTGATTAATGACAAAATTGTTATTTGGGCATGGTTTATCCCTTTAAATTCCAAATCCTCTGAAGTCAGTGAACAGCTTTATGTGAGGAACTAACATCAAAGGGGTAAAGTACAGTATTGATGACAAAATTCTCATTTTCATCCGGTTAAAGTTTTTGTGGTCCATCCAACATTAAAACAACTTATTTCACTGGAAAGGAAGATTGTCCTCTTCATATAAAGATACTGTATATCTGTTGAAGATTTGAAGTATGGCAAACAACTTATATGGTCTTTTAGTATAGTCATAATTAAGACACTGCTCATGCTGTTTTTGAAGCTTTGCAGATATTGTCAAAATGAACTACTGCATTATTGTTTGTGAAAGTGCTGCACGAAGATCCTTCAAAAAGTCTCAAGATCCTTCGGAAGACTTTTTCCTTGATAAAAAAAAAAACTGCACACAGGTTTGGAATGATACGAGGCTAAGTAAATGGAAGGAAAGAAACTTTTCTTCAAAAGTTGTTCATGCATGCAACCATAGTGGTATTCTGTCTCTGTGGTGGAATAGATCTTACCTTTCCCTTGCTAATGATAAAGAACGTGTCCCCTCTGGCACCTTGTCTAATAATGTACTCTCCATCACTGTAGTGAGTCTGAGAAACAAGATAAAGAAACAGAAGCAAAGAGAGAGAATTACTAAAGTGTCATTTTTTTTCCCAATTTTCACTGTGTTGTTCCATCACAATCATCCTCAAGCCATCACGAAGACATTGCCTCAATCACGCAACTAGCCGCTTCAGGCCTGCAACACCAAAACAAGAAGAAAAATACTTATGTAGTAATCCATGCTACCGGCAATCCACAACGGCGCCAGATGCTAATATAACTTCAGCTGAAACCTCAATGTTTAGACCATGGTTATTTCAAGACCTGAAACAAACCCTACATCAGTGCTTGAATGCTGATTTCTGATTTCACACACCCTTCACGAAGGCAAACTTTACTATTATTAAACCAACACTTAATGGTCTGAGTAAACCCTTTACCTTAATAGTGGTGTGCAGTTTTTCTACTTTTGTTTCTGGTGGAGTTATGAAAGATACCTCAAACTGTGTGGGTTGTTGTGGAGTTGTTTTTAAGCACCTAGACTTCAGATTACAGAGAGCCGGATATTATAAAGGCTTGGGGATGCAATCTGTTGATTTAGGTCAATAAATAGCCGCCTAGGATCACCTAGAACACCACAGGAACTGCCTACAACGCGATGAAACCTCTCAGAGCACCATAGCAACCGCATAGCAATGCCTTGGCAACCAGCCACAACATCCACAGCAATTTTTCAAGCATCACTTACTTTTTGTCCAGCAAATGGAACTTCTTTTTGCTTCTAAACCTGTTTTATGCAATTTATAACATAATGTGAGTAGAGCATTTTCTTTTACAGTCAATTTTCTCTGGTCAATTACTTTAATGGCAGAGCAACAGATTGAAAAGGATCTTGTATAAAAATCTCACAGACTATAGCAAAAATTGGCACAAGGAATGCTTGGAATGCAAAATACTGGGACTCAAAAGCAAAAGATATAAATAACCCTTAATTTTTTATTTTTTTTCCCATTAAATTAATTTTAACATCAACATGTTTAAAATGTTATCGGTTAACTTTAATGCGCTGTGAAATGAACACTCAACAACTGTATGGTTTTTTTTTTTAAACTAACATCATTAAAGGATAATAGATGATACAATAAATGTATGTATTGTTGCTTTTTAGTTCATATCAGGCAGAAAAGGCCTTTTTGTAAAGTATCACCAATAATAATAACACTACCAACAATAACAATAGTAGTAGCAGTAACTACAAATATTACAAATATCACATTAATATATGAAATGATTAACTCAGGCATAGCATAAATAAGACATATTTGTTACTTTGAATTGTAAAGCTTGTTACCAGCACAGCAACCACAATTAACAACACAAAAAGAGCAGTTTGACCTGGTTTCTTTTTACCTTGCTTGATTTGATTCATCACACTTGATTGATTTAATTGTATGTTTCTACAAGCCTGACTATCGTCATAATATATGAGCTGTCTTTGCATGTGCTGTTCCTCACCACAGCCTTTGTAACTGAACCATTTGTCCTCTATTGTTGATCAAGGACAAAACAACATCCCTTCGGGTGCAAGGTTCAACAGAGCACGTCAACAGAGCCCAAAACTTGGACAGTAAGACCTAACACATTTTTCATAATTTCAGAGATCAAGCCCAGTTCCTGAACCCCTGAAACCCTCAAAGATCTGATTTGATAAATAATTTCTTCAGTTTACAGAAGTAGAATGAATGGGCTGCTCCCGGAGCATTGTGCAGATCATAGCTCTATTAATGAGCTCACCTTGAGGAAGTAATAATGTTCAGGTTCAGGATTGAATTTGACTCTTTTGTACTGTTAGGATGTATTATTAAATACCACCTCAACATCTCTCAACAGCATCTGTGGCTTGCTGAAAATAATTCTGACTCATCCAGCATTTCTAAGCACAAATGAAATACACATTTATAGCAATGCATACAATAGTTATACACAGGGCAAAGTATTCCTGAGGGTTTAAAGCAAAAATGTGAAATTCTTTCATGATTTTTTTTTTTCTTTTATTATAAGTATTATATATATTTTATTTAATGACTCTTCTTGAATGGATGAATTCTGGCTATACATTTCCTGTTTGTGGAGTTTTACTAGAATACGCTGAATATTGCAGAATAGCATACTATTTTTGCTGCAGTATTTACTGTGAACAGAATGCAAATGTTCTGTAGGAATAAAACTTCAGGAACCTACTAAACCAACTAGATTTGCTAAAATATAAAGTATATAACAGAGTTGAGGTGTGTAATGCATTTTTTTATGTGGGAAGTAATAGCAGCTGTAATATCATATTGTTCTAGACATTATCTGACTAGACTGCAAAATCTTCAGACATTTTAGCCCTTTGTGTGTTGTGCTGAAAATCTTTACCTAATTTGGTGATCCTTGTCAAAAATAACTGGCCTTTAAAAAAATACATGTACTTCTTTCATTATGCTATATTATCGTAAAATCTTGCATTAAGTCTTTTTGGCAACTTGTTTTCTTTTAATTGCATTCCTTTTTTAAACTGACTGGTCTACGCCTTTGATCTGAGCTAATGTACCTCAGTTTTTGAGAACAAGATGCATCATTTTAGATAATTTTAAGAACGTGCACTCAAAAACAGAGACCTATGATCAGGCAGTTCCAAAAAGAAATACAAAACCTGTGCTAAATGAAGGAAAATATGTTTATTAAAAGATTGAAATCCTTGAAATTATAGCACATTTCTATAGGCCAGTCATTTTTAGAAACACCACAAGTGTAACAAGGTGGGGGGAAAATATGTGAAGAAATTAGATAGGAAAAGTTGGTATGCCTTTGTGCGGGCGAAATCAGTCACGCTTACATGTAGTTCTATTGTTATAAAACCAATAGTGGTAATATAAGCATGTTATCAACAATGATATTCGCATGTTTGAGAAAATGAAAATCCTCATTTGCTGTCTCATAATCCCTACTGATTTACCATTTAACATTAACTGCGACCCTTCTCCAGAAATCCCCCCTCTTTCCACTCTATGCCCTACATTCTTGCATCCCTACCATAAGGCCTCAAACATCTGATGGAAAAATCTGACTTTCTGACCCATGTTGCTCCAAGTAGAACAGTGCAGTGTGGGAATGCTTGCCAACTCCAGCACTTCACAAGCATGTCTGGGATAAAGCCCAGACATAGCTAACTGCCGTAGACACAGGATAACAGTGTGTGTGTGTGTATGGGTGTGTGTGTGTGTATATATATATATATATATATATATATAAACAAGAAAATACTATTTCAGTCTTTCTAAAAGTATATGGAGTTAAATAACTGGGTGTGTGTGGTCACTACTGAACAATAGAACAATTCTTGTATCCATGGTAACAGCTACTTATTTGTTTGATGGATCTCTTTTCAGGATAATGGACAGAGAAGTTACAGAATTTAGCAATTTCTGTTTATTTATTTGTTTGCTGGTTGGTTGGTTTAGGAGAAAATGATTAACAGTCATGATTTATATATATTACATATATGGTGTTATAGTTTTATAATCAGTGGCCTCAAACTCAATTAATGGAGGGCCACAGCCCTGCGACCAACCCTAACTCACCCGCTTGGAAGTTTATGGCCTTGATGAGCTTCTTCAAGTGAGATTCATTAGGATTGGAACTAAACTCTGGGAGCTGAGTTTGAGACCAGTGGTTTGATTTCACTTTTTCCATAGATAAGAACACTTATGCGAAATTCTTTGTGAATATTTTGTCCTTGTTCAGTCTGTCAGCTTTTTTGGATTTTAGTATATATCCAGATGGAGTTTTGAAAGTCTGGACAGCAAAAAAAAAAAAAAAAAAAAAGAAAACCTATTATAAATTTAAAGAAAACCTATTATGACCCTTTTTGCAAACATGATGTTTTCCGAGCACACCCAACCTAAGCATATGCACAGAAAGCGACTGTCACATGGCATATGAGCGCTAAGCGAAAAGTTCTCATTCATGTTTTATTGCACTTAAACTGTCAAATACAAACACGAGTATATAAACAGACGAGTTACAAAAATGTGTAGACTGAGGTAATATTATTATAAGACCAATTTTTAAACATCATGGGGGAGCAAAATCTGAGCAACTAATTTATTATAATTATTTCTTTTTATTTATTTATTTTTTTTGCAAACTTACAGTTGCAACAAATTGCTTGTTTGGCGCATGAGATGATGCACCTCTGTTTTTCCTGCATGTGTTTTGAAAGCCTTATCAAAAACGTGGAAACGCCTACATAGTAACCAAAGCAACCCATGCAGATAAGTTGTTTATGTCTGGACACACCAATCGGATTTGATCACTTGCAATTAATAGTTCCTGGAAAGATCCGATTTGATAAAAAAAAATCTGATTTGCCTGCAGTTTGAACATAGCCTTTGTGTCTAGTTTTTTAACTTCCCACAATGCTGTCAGTCATCTCTGAAAGTCTGTGCTTTAAAGTTCATTAATTGGGTCTCTGAAAGACTCCTGTCTGGCACTCGAGGCACTAGACAAGACATTAGGGCATTGCAGTTTGGTCAAAGGCTATTAGATGCTGCAGGGAGAATAAATGTCTAATTGTTCTACGCATTTTACTAAACTTTCCTAAGATTTAATACATTGCCTTTCTGAATGTGTTCAATGTGAGACAGACACTGTGAGTGATACTGGAGTGTCACGAGTGAGAGTGTACTGGAGAGTACGCGAGAATATATTTTCTAAACAGTCTTTCAGTGTTTTAGGGCCTTGATCATTATCTTAATGATCATGCTGTGGAAACAGAAACTTTTCTATGAAAAGTCAATTCCAATCTCAAAAAAAAAAAGGCACTGAAGAGTGGAACTCTTATTTTCATTTCACCTCTTGTTTCCGTCCTTGCGTTCCCCAGGAGGACAATATCATCAAGTATCCATTTGGTTTCATTTTTAAAAAATGAAAAGCTATTTGCTGTAATTTCCTACTTCAAATGGGTTTCAGGAGAGTCATCAATTAAAGAGCCATAGATCTTCAAACTGGAACATCCTGCTGAGCGGTTCTCTGTGATGACCCTCTCCACACTGAATTACAAAATATACGATATACCATAAGGTTGCTTCACCATCAGGCTTGCAAAGTACAAAAAGATATTTAAAGCGCAGAAAATTTGGCAGTGCAGCACATCCCACACATCCCACTGATCAGAAGCAAGTCTTGACCTGGAGATGATAACTAATAATGTTGTGTTATTACTGTATTTGTTTCATGCTTATTTGCATACACCATTCAGGACATCTGTGTCCAATAAGATCAGCAAAAAAAAGTTCAAGAGGAAGAGTATATTTGAAGGGCCATGTAGAGTTAATTTTGTCAGCTGTTTTTTGTTTTCTCTTGTGTTAAATGTCCTTCTTATTTTTTATCATACAGTATAGATTCAGTCAACCTATCCAAGTTTTCCTTGACTAAAACTCTGGGAATTTTAGTCTAGTTTCAGTCAATGGAATCTTCATAATTGTCATGTTTTGTTCAATAATGGTTAAACACACATATATATATACATATACATATATATATATATACACACATATATATATACACAAATATACATATATACATA
>JAUMHP010000062.1:3207723-3229708 GCA_032361065.1 Enteromius trimaculatus | reverse complement strand
TATGAAAGCCCGACGGGCAGGGCTGAGATGGATTTTGGTAGCCCGACTGGAAGACACAATAGTCCCGGGACGTCGGGCTAGCGATTTTGCGAGCCCTGCTTTAACATCATCTCACTTCAACCTTACTTGCACTGAACCCGGAATATCCCTTTAATCATACGGTCACAAAAACATTCCTACTGACCACAAGATGACAACACTTGTGTCAAAACTGTGCTAATATGAAAAAATGGTTTGTAAAGTAAAGCATACCCACTGCTCCACTGTGTGCATACAAACTAACCGACATGCAGAACAGCATGACTGCCATCGAACGCACTTTTACAGCTGCGCAACTGTGGATTAGAGTATTCGGTTACCAGGTAACCTCTCTAAACGGCCGGAGGATACGACAAACACTCCGAGACGGATCAGTGAGTTGCATTCAGAGGAACTCTCCATAAAACCCTGCGGCTGCCCACAATCCTCAACAACAACTATCGTCACCAAGAAATGATTGGCAGGGCTTCTCTCTTGAGACCTCAGGTTTAATACTCATGCAGGTCACAGAAGAGCAGCCCTCAACCTCCTTCCCACATGATTCAAACATTCAGCTGCATGATGCTGCTTCTCCTGTTCTCCTGGGACTGGAAAGAGACTCCTTCCGTATTAAGAAACAATCAGACTTTCATTTTTCTCTTACATCTGGCCTCATAAGACAAACAGATGATGTCGGACGCAGCATGTTTCCAGGTTTATTTATGATAGCAAAGGACAAACTGCAGTTTATGGCTCTAAATTGAGATGAGGAGCCGTGTTCAGCAGCCAACAAGCGCACACCTGTGACTGCACATCAGTTGATTTTCATATTCAGAGCTCCTACACCTTTTGACTAATACATTTCCATGACTCATCCGGTCTTCAATGAATACTGGATATAGATATTTTGCAAAAATAGCACTCACAAAGAACGGGTGATTACTTATTTTAAAGACAATTTGATGTACGCTTTTTATTATTTTTAGATTTCTTCACTTTGTAGGATTTAAATCATGTGATTTCATCAGAAAGATAATACAGACTCTAAATTCTTGGATGAGCTGTGTTTAAAGCCATTGTAATGGATGGTAATAAAGCTAAATGATTACACATTTTATATTTATGCATCGCATTGCTTGGCTTCAACTGTGTTACTTATTAGCAAAACATAATAATAATAATTTTATCAGGTCCACCTCCAGGTCCTTGTCATTTGACATGATGATGAAAAGCACCCTTGTTTAATATTTATTTGTATTATTTATTTGATCTTATCTTATTACCTTTACATCCTTGTTAATTTGATTTAATTATTTATTTACTTATTTTTCACTTGACTTTCTAAGCTTTGTAATGTTCTACAATATTTTGGGTCAACTTGTGTTTAAATATGCGATCCTGGAGCACAGTTATATTTTTAGCAACAGCCAAAAACACATTTTACGGGTCAAAATTATTGTACCTAAAATACATATATTAAAACATCATTTTTGATTAGCAATATGCATGGCTAAGACATTTAAAGGCAATTTTCAAAATATTTTGATTTCTTTTGCACTCTCAGATTCTAAATTTTCAGATTTTGATCTAAATAAAGTGACATTATACTTTTAAACATTTTGTTTTAAACATTTTGTTTCAAGACTTATAAGCCACATTACAAATGTGAAATGCGTTTCTTGTTATTTACCTATTAAACAATTGCTTTACAGTCATTTGATCACAACTAAGGTGATTTTAATTAAGACATGAAGTTAAAAACATGCCTTAACCCTGGTAAAATCATTGTATGGTTTCACCTTGATCAATTTAAATGGTTCATTCAATCAGGGGGAACCCAACTAATTGTTAGTTTCAAATAGGGAACGCTAAAAAAAGTTTTTTGAGGTACCAAACTCTTCCAGTAAGATACCACAGCAATAATTAATTCAGCACATTAACAGTCTGCCAGAACCATCCATGTGCTACTGCAACCGTAGAAAGAGCATAACCGAGCTGGAGCAGGTGCTATGAACTCCTGAAAACAGATGAAACAGCCTGAGTATGAGAGGTAGAAATTTTCCTGTCAGTAAAGGCATAAATTTTAACTCCTGTTCTGAGCATGACTAATACACGTTTACACACACATACGCACACTAGGTGTGTGTGTGGATTTGTAAAATGTGGTACACTTCCTGCGGTGTTTAGATAAGTAAAACAGGCTGAATTGCATCCACCATCTGACCTCTGACCTGTGGCACGGCCTCTTTCGTGCTGCCTGAGGAAACACATAGAGATGGTTGACGTTTTGATTTACACGCTCCAGAGAGCTTATTCCCCCTGTAGACATGCTCGGAGAGATGCAAGCACATGCCCCAGCAGTCTCCTGGATCATGCAATAACCTCCCTGCAGGCAGCTGGTCTTGAGGCTGCAGGACTGTGTCAGAGATGGTGGGGAGTAACATTTGGACATTGCAAGGTTAGCTCAGTGTCTTTTCATCCTATTCATGCCAAAGAAAACCAGTTCTCTCTGCCTAAAATATAAATCCAGATACTGTATACACATACACACACACATCTTAACAATTCTCTAAAAATGTTGCATCTCTTCTAGATCTTTAAGTCAAGTACCTTATAACCAGCCAACATAGGCTGTAAAATTAAGCATCGAGGCAGCATTGTCACTAAATAGCAGTGCATTGACGCCAGATATCTGAACCGCTACACAGGAATCTAGTGACCTGTGATCCTGACTGGTGATGAATTCCCAATAACACCAGAGACTAATTACCATCCAGGGAGATAATGTAGTGGAGGTGCAGCCTCATCATGACTACAAGCACCTGGGAATCCATCTGAACAGCAAACAGGACAGATGGCACGCTTCAGCTGCGTAGAAAAGACCAGGGCTAGAGATTCAGGACTTCTCACATTCCAGCTGAGGCAATTATAAACGCCGCAATAAACCGATCAAGATCAGATTACGTCGCTGGTATCTCTCTGGACTCACCGGAGAGACCAAGTGTTTCTCTCCAAAAGGCGCCAGTTTTATAGCAATACACACATTAGTGTTATGCAGACTTAATTATTATTATTTTATTTATTTATTTGAGATGTGAAATAAATCCATGGCCTAAGAGCTGAGTTTTTCATTTTACACAGATGTAGAAAATGAATTAGCTTGTCAAGTCATCCACAGTATTGCAGTCAAATTTACAGGAAAAATACTATTCCAGTTACTGAAGTTTACTATTGCTTGCCGTTTCCTTGTAATGGTTAGTGACATTTACTAGCAATTTCAGAATAAAATATTTTTCTACCAATTGTTTTTAGTTTATTAGTGTTTTTAGTATCACATATCTATTATTTACCATTTCAATTTTGATTAATGCATAATTTCAGTATATTCAGTATATATTAAAGTTATTTTATTAAATAACCTTTTTTATTTGAGTAAGCTGATCCATACAGTATATAGTATGAACATAATGGAAACTGTCAATTAATGCTGTGTGTTTTAGGGACCAAATTTCTGAGCTTTACTGTAGCTTTAATTCCAAGCATTGACCCATGAACTAAAGAGATCTTTATATCTGCATTTATCTAGACTGCTTGTCTAACATACGGTTAACAGATCCCCTGTAACCTGACTGCTGAGACAAATAATCAATATCTGTAGAGCATCTCAAACAGCAGACATGTTTATCTAACTGTGGCTTTCAGTTATCAGTTTATCCAATGGTGCCCAAATGTTCAGGGGCCCGAGGGAGAAGACCAATAATAAAACGGCCTTGTTTAAACCCGGTACTGTCATCCATTATGGGTGACTTGGCCACTTGGGGACAGCACTAAATACACACATAAATAGGGTCCAAAATGCATTAAGGCTTTCAGTCACCCACTGTGCTAAAACAGGAGAATACTACAGTATACATCATAAGGGAACAATCACAATTTTAATGGCTAAAATAAATTGAAAATAGAACCAAATATATTTGAATGAATAAAGAAGTGTAACAAATGCAAGTACATTTGCTATTGTAAATGCAGTGATGTGCAGAAATACAACACTGAAGCATGTGATCTATGTAATCATATAATCAGAGATTTATCTGTCTCTATTTAACACCTGGGGTGGATTTCAGAAAGCATGTGCCAAGTGATTTGTCCGGGCATGAACCCATTAAATATATTTTCATGTGTTTGTTAGAAAAATAAAAGTATTCTTGGTGAATTTGGCAATAAGTTGTCCAAGACTATTGCTGACATGTGTGTAAAAAAAAAGGATATATATATTACATCATTACATTTTATATTATCATCTAACGCATTTTCTATAATGTATGTCTATATTAAAATATATATATATATAAGATACATATCTGTTATTATATTTTCAAAAACAATAACAGAAGCGATTTTTGATGATGCATTGACGGAGCGTTGAACATGTTGTTTTCACAAATCATGTTCACAGATGAAAACCTTATTTATATGTTTTATCACCTAACCACCTGTACATGACCATTACTCACACAATGAATAATATATATTTGCTTACCCATCTATTAAAACATATGCGAGAATCGAGTCTCTGTCCAGGCCAAGGTTTTCTCCATTTCGGAAACATCACGCCCACATTTGTTCTCGCTTTATTTCGTTGACTGTTCCAATATCTTCTTGCCTCGGTTTTTATGTACATCTACATTTTTTGGGATTGTGGAGAGTGTAATCATGATCCATGATATGGAAATGCCCAGAAAATAACTACAAATTTGTCCACGCGTGTGGCCATAGTATTTGTATAGGCGGAAGCCGAGGATAGCGCAGATATTGTGTCATTGATAGACGTTGTCATTATTTAAATCTGGAATTTACAATTCCTACAGAACTTTTGAGATGAAATATACAACACAGAGCAAGTGGTTTTTGGATATTTTATTTTAAAAATCTTACATATTGTGCCCTTAACTAGCACTATAACTAGCATCAAACAAACAATATAATTCTTATCCTCAAGGATTAAAGAGCAAATGGAAAAAAAAGAAAAATTGCACAACTATCAATTAATTGGCGATATGCAGCAAGCATGTAAATGATCTTTGAAAATAAGATGAAGAAACAGCATGGCATGCTTTTTCTTAGCGTTCGTTTCCAAAGTGACTCGTGCATTCGTGGCTCTGTTGAGAATGTCTTGCGTGTTAACCAAGAACATTACTCTGTGTTGAATGAACTTACTCCCGGATGTGTTTTGGAACCAAATACCTTGATTTAGCAAGGTTTGCGGTTAATCAACTGAGAGTTTATGGTTTATCTGATGGTAAGTTAACTGGATGTCAAATCCAGTAAACAGAGGAAGACTAACATCATCAAATAGTCAGCAGCTACTTTCTCTGAGGTTGTGTTTGATCGCTTCCTCTATCTTCTTCTTAATATTATTCCTCATTAGAAACAGAAAAAAACTTTTGATCCCTATGGTGAAAGCTCACTAAACTTTGCATGCATGAAGTGTTTTGTGGCTAATTGCATTTAGAGTCGTTTTGGGATGTACTGTATGGTTGCCTAGAAACTAGTTGTTGAAAGTGCAATATTCAAAACGTCATCCCTGTCAAGTCTTTCTTTATTTGGGGAGTAATTGTTCTCTAAAGTTTTGCTGTTTTTAAAGGGGTCATTGGATGCAAAATACATTTTTACATGATGTTTAAACTGAAATGTGTGTTGGTAGTCAACCCAGTGTTTTTTTTTATTTATTTTTTAATCCAGATAAATAAATTAACTTTCAAATCGATTCTTGGCTGTGTGACATTTGTGATTCACCTTTATCTTTAATGAATGATTCATTGATTCATGATTCAGCTTCACCTTGAACGAGTTTTTTTTTTTTTATGAATATTGCAAATCGCCTTTCCTAATATTGTACTAGTTAGCAAGTTTTACGAGTGAACGCAGCTAAACCTTACAGTCTCTCAAACAACTGTACATCACTCCACGAAGGGAGAGTGGTGGGGATAGCAGAGCTCATTAGCATTTAAAGGGAAATGCGCTAAAATGGCTTGCTGTGAAAAGAGGTGAAAAGGGTGTTGTTTTAAATTATTATTCAGAAATCTTTAGCCAAAGTTATAGACTTTTCACTAAGACCCTAATGAATCATATCAGCGTGTGGAAAATGGGCATCTAATGACATCTTTTATATTTTAGGCAAATCTTTCTTTCATAAACAGCTTTACCAATGGGTCTATTTTTTGGGCTCTTCTGTAATATTTTTAATTTAAGTCACACACTTTAAATAAATATATCTGTAATGTTGTCATACAGAAATTAAAGACAATGAAAAAAATAGATTTCATAGTCATTTTGCTCTTGTGCCAATCCACCCTTCTGTTTTGAAAAGCAATAAATGTGTATATTGACTCTCATGGATGTTGTAAAGACATTACCTGTCTAAACAGTGGTTGTGGTTTATTCAAATTTGGTCCATGCACCTATGACTCCCAGAGAAATAGCTCAGTTTAGCAAGAATATGAACTGAGCCCCAGTTGAGCTGCATTGTATCAGATGAATATCCTGTGTTCGAACTACACAACTCCCAACAGCTCTACAAGAGTCTACTAATAATTAGCTCTGTAGAGATGTTGGAGAATACAAAGTAAAGTCTGGACCTCCAGATAGATTTTTCAATTACAAACACAGTAATTTTAATCCATTTCATCCATTTTTTTTTATGCTAGCTTCTTTTATCCGATGGATTCTACTAATTGCTACTTGCAGCTTTTCCTTTTATGCCAATTATATGTCAGACAAACACCGTAAGTTATAGTTTGAGCCCTGGTTTTGCTTCAGGTCTCAAGCAGTGACCCAACCAGAGGTACGTTTCCAATACAGTGCTCGCAGAGTTCAAGATATGCAGCTGCACAATTAAAGCGATTATGGCTGTCACAATTTAAAAAAAGGTAAACGTGTTGAATGGAGCTTTAGCCACTTTCATGCTTTTCATGCTACTAGGACAACCAATGTGAAGTCTTCATTTTTTAAATAAAGAAAAATGAATTGGTTCTTAGTTCAAGAACATACCATTTCTCCACACAAATGTTTGCAAAGTATTCCAATATTAAGGACAATAACTATCCGTATTTCATCCGTACCCTTTATTGAGTTTATTTTATTATGTCTATACATAATGTAGGCTATTTATTGGTCTACATTTTAGTGGTAACAGACTATAGTAATTGATTGAATAATTTGATTAAATTTTACATTTTTATATTACAAAAACATCAAACATATATTAAATTAGATGATCAAGAAAAGTGCGTTTATCCTTGACCCAAGACATGTACCATCCATGTTGGTACCTATCTAATTTATCAAGTTTCTACCAATTTCCAGCATAATATTGTAGAGATTGACTGAGTGCAGGCCTTTAACATTCCTAGATTTGCTGTAAAAACTTGCACAGTTCCAGTGGTTTTGTTCACACCGTCTCTAAAATGTTCCCTTCTGATGTCGTTTGATGGTCATGACTAATATTTTTGCAAAACAGTGGCTATCTCACTTTCACACTCATTCTTATGCTCTCCTCTCAGTGAAAGGGACAATTCCTCCCTCTCGTTCCCACTTTGAACAATTTCCATACATTTTGTTTCCAGGCAATGTTTTAAATTCGTCTGGACTCAGAGAGATTAACATTTATATTACCAAATACTGAGTCGACAGCACCTCTAACATTCTGTCTCAACACCACTGAGACTTCATAAACAGACGTCGTACTGAGGCTTTGAGAAGTGGTTCTGTGACACTCAACCAAACGCTCCACAATGGTAAACTTTAATTGCTTTGAGTACACCATGAATAATATGAAAGACTATTACTTGGAATAATAAATACTCCCGGTTCCCTACGGGGTGCAAATAAGTTACCAACCGAACATTTACAATACCAGTTAGCAAAACTGTCCAAATAAAAGAAATTTTGTGATGCACAGCCATGATAAACACACTTGCACTGTATGAATACTGTCCAATCTGTCATTTTGACAAAGATCTCTAAGAGAAACAGTATATTTTCTGGGTCACATCATTCAATAGAAGCATAAATTGCTTCTGTGATGTGTGTGTCATTTTGGAACAATATTCCAGTAGACTGGACCACTCTTTGTAAAGTAAGCATAACTGGACAAACTGCATGTCACCGTTTGAGTCTGTATACTCATTAGCTGTGCATAACCCGTGGGTCTTGCAATCACTTTTTTTTAACTATGTAAGTTTTTTTACTGTTTTTTTTAACACACTGACAGCATATAAAGCATCTAGGATTTTACGTATGAACAACTTTAGAGTCATGCAAATGTTTACAAATCCATTGACGTTACCAAATATTAAACTTGTACTAAATTGACTTTATGGTATAATAATAAATATAAATTCAATAAGTCACATTTTAAAGGCAATTAGCATTTTTTTGTGATTTGTCACATTATTTTTGTAACTTAAAATAATTTAGCAAAATTGTATAAATACATAAATTGTTTAAAAGTGTGGGTGTATGTATGTATTTATTTGAAAGTTTCATATGCTCACCAAGGCTGCATTTTTTTGGCCAAAAATGCAGTCAAAGAAGTAATATTGTGTAAAGTATTTTCTATAAGAATACATTTTAACATTTATTTTATTCCTGTGAAGCAAAGCTGAATTTTCAATACCATTACTCCAGTCTTCAGTGTCACATAATTATTTGATGAAGTTTAACAGAACAGCATTTACTTTTCCGTATTTTTATGACATTCTTTTCGCAGATTTATTTTTTCTTAAATATCACTTTTGACCAATTTAATGCATGCTTGCTGTATATTCATTCACCCCAACATTACTGTATATTTCATATTTTCATATGACATATTTTCTGTATTTCTTTTAGTTACGTGTGATTTATAAAAACTGATCACAAAGTTTGTTTGTTTATTTATTTATTTATTATTGCTTATTATGATGAGGTCAGATGATAAAATAAATCCAGTCAGAAAAAGTACAAATAAATAAAAAAAGGTGTAGTATATATGAGCAGTGTCACACAAGTAGAAGTGTGATATGACTGTAAACCAGCATCCATGATTAATTGTTTAATGATTGATTTCTTATATTATTATATTTATGTATTTATTTATATGCTTCACATACAAGACTTGCATGCCTGCTTTCCAAATATACAGTATAAACACATAAATAAAATAAAAACCTTAGAGGTAATGAGCTCATTATAAATAAATGCACTGGAACCCACTTCCCTTGATGCTGAGGGAAGGTCTTGACTTTACACATGCACATCTCAAACACACACTGTGACCACAGCTTTAGCAGAGCAATCAAGTTAGGTTTGTTCAGTCAAACCCAGTTTACTGTGTAGTTGTGTTGTCCATGGCAACTAAAGTCATCATCCCCACATATCACGAAAACCAGTCATCCAAACAGTTTACCCACTAAAGTAGACAGAGTCTGCATGATGAGGAGATTTTTTCAAAGATCATGAGACGAGAAACTACTGATCTACTGGGATTTTAACGTGCAGCCATCTCTAGGGGTTTCAAAGAATGGTCCAAAAAATAAAGAAATAAATAAATCCAGTGAACAGCAGTTCTGTGGATTTTATCTGTGGATAAAAATGTCTTGTTGATGCCAGGCTGGTTCAAGCTGATAGATAGGTAACAGTTACTAAAATAATCACTCGTTACAACCAAGGAATGCAGAAGATCTCTAAAAGCACAACATATCAAACCTTGAAGCAAAAAACAGCTACAGCAGGAGAATACCACATCTGTTAGCTAACAACAGAAACCTAAATTGGACACCAAAAGATTGGAAAAAGGTTGCCTGGTCTGATCAACATATGGACAGATCAGCCAAGTCTCACAGCAATTCGTATATATTTTAACGAGATGGCTAATTCGGACAATTTCGTGTGACCTCACTACAAGTTTACAAGTTGCCAATTCGTATGCAATTTGTACAAATGACCCACAACCAACCCCGCCCCTAAACCTACCTGTCACTGGGGTTTAGACAGATTGTACAAAATCATAGTGAGGTTGTGCAAATTTGTACGATTGTAGCTGGTAAATTCTGTAAATGTGCGCTGGGCAGTGCATGAATGCGCCTTTAGATGCTGAGACGATCTATGAAAGCAGTACATAAGATTCCATCTGCCTCAGTGTGAGTACCTTTGTTAGTTCCTCTCAGTTGGCTCCTGGC
Source organism: Enteromius trimaculatus (assembly GCA_032361065.1). Classification (NCBI taxonomy): domain Eukaryota; kingdom Metazoa; phylum Chordata; class Actinopteri; order Cypriniformes; family Cyprinidae; genus Enteromius; species Enteromius trimaculatus. Next base: position 3,219,470 of record JAUMHP010000062.1, on the reverse strand, counting down.
ATGTTTACATATTTGTCAAACAAATCAAACGTAATTGATTGAATAATTTGATTAAATTTTACATTTTTATATTACAAAAACATCAAACATATATTAAATTAGATGATCAAGAAAAGTGCGTTTATCCTTGACCCAAGACATGTACCATCCATGTTGGTACCTATCTAATTTATCAAGTTTCTACCAATTTCCAGCATAATATTGTAGAGATTGACTGAGTGCAGGCCTTTAACATTCCTAGATTTGCTGTAAAAACTTGCACAGTTCCAGTGGTTTTGTTCACACCGTCTCTAAAATGTTCCCTTCTGATGTCGTTTGATGGTCATGACTAATATTTTTGCAAAACAGTGGCTATCTCACTTTCACACTCATTCTTATGCTCTCCTCTCAGTGAAAGGGACAATTCCTCCCTCTCGTTCCCACTTTGAACAATTTCCATACATTTTGTTTCCAGGCAATGTTTTAAATTCGTCTGGACTCAGAGAGATTAACATTTATATTACCAAATACTGAGTCGACAGCACCTCTAACATTCTGTCTCAACACCACTGAGACTTCATAAACAGACGTCGTACTGAGGCTTTGAGAAGTGGTTCTGTGACACTCAACCAAACGCTCCACAATGGTAAACTTTAATTGCTTTGAGTACACCATGAATAATATGAAAGACTATTACTTGGAATAATAAATACTCCCGGTTCCCTACGGGGTGCAAATAAGTTACCAACCGAACATTTACAATACCAGTTAGCAAAACTGTCCAAATAAAAGAAATTTTGTGATGCACAGCCATGATAAACACACTTGCACTGTATGAATACTGTCCAATCTGTCATTTTGACAAAGATCTCTAAGAGAAACAGTATATTTTCTGGGTCACATCATTCAATAGAAGCATAAATTGCTTCTGTGATGTGTGTGTCATTTTGGAACAATATTCCAGTAGACTGGACCACTCTTTGTAAAGTAAGCATAACTGGACAAACTGCATGTCACCGTTTGAGTCTGTATACTCATTAGCTGTGCATAACCCGTGGGTCTTGCAATCACTTTTTTTTAACTATGTAAGTTTTTTTACTGTTTTTTTTAACACACTGACAGCATATAAAGCATCTAGGATTTTACGTATGAACAACTTTAGAGTCATGCAAATGTTTACAAATCCATTGACGTTACCAAATATTAAACTTGTACTAAATTGACTTTATGGTATAATAATAAATATAAATTCAATAAGTCACATTTTAAAGGCAATTAGCATTTTTTTGTGATTTGTCACATTATTTTTGTAACTTAAAATAATTTAGCAAAATTGTATAAATACATAAATTGTTTAAAAGTGTGGGTGTATGTATGTATTTATTTGAAAGTTTCATATGCTCACCAAGGCTGCATTTTTTTGGCCAAAAATGCAGTCAAAGAAGTAATATTGTGTAAAGTATTTTCTATAAGAATACATTTTAACATTTATTTTATTCCTGTGAAGCAAAGCTGAATTTTCAATACCATTACTCCAGTCTTCAGTGTCACATAATTATTTGATGAAGTTTAACAGAACAGCATTTACTTTTCCGTATTTTTATGACATTCTTTTCGCAGATTTATTTTTTCTTAAATATCACTTTTGACCAATTTAATGCATGCTTGCTGTATATTCATTCACCCCAACATTACTGTATATTTCATATTTTCATATGACATATTTTCTGTATTTCTTTTAGTTACGTGTGATTTATAAAAACTGATCACAAAGTTTGTTTGTTTATTTATTTATTTATTATTGCTTATTATGATGAGGTCAGATGATAAAATAAATCCAGTCAGAAAAAGTACAAATAAATAAAAAAAGGTGTAGTATATATGAGCAGTGTCACACAAGTAGAAGTGTGATATGACTGTAAACCAGCATCCATGATTAATTGTTTAATGATTGATTTCTTATATTATTATATTTATGTATTTATTTATATGCTTCACATACAAGACTTGCATGCCTGCTTTCCAAATATACAGTATAAACACATAAATAAAATAAAAACCTTAGAGGTAATGAGCTCATTATAAATAAATGCACTGGAACCCACTTCCCTTGATGCTGAGGGAAGGTCTTGACTTTACACATGCACATCTCAAACACACACTGTGACCACAGCTTTAGCAGAGCAATCAAGTTAGGTTTGTTCAGTCAAACCCAGTTTACTGTGTAGTTGTGTTGTCCATGGCAACTAAAGTCATCATCCCCACATATCACGAAAACCAGTCATCCAAACAGTTTACCCACTAAAGTAGACAGAGTCTGCATGATGAGGAGATTTTTTCAAAGATCATGAGACGAGAAACTACTGATCTACTGGGATTTTAACGTGCAGCCATCTCTAGGGGTTTCAAAGAATGGTCCAAAAAATAAAGAAATAAATAAATCCAGTGAACAGCAGTTCTGTGGATTTTATCTGTGGATAAAAATGTCTTGTTGATGCCAGGCTGGTTCAAGCTGATAGATAGGTAACAGTTACTAAAATAATCACTCGTTACAACCAAGGAATGCAGAAGATCTCTAAAAGCACAACATATCAAACCTTGAAGCAAAAAACAGCTACAGCAGGAGAATACCACATCTGTTAGCTAACAACAGAAACCTAAATTGGACACCAAAAGATTGGAAAAAGGTTGCCTGGTCTGATCAACATATGGACAGATCAGCCAAGTCTCACAGCAATTCGTATATATTTTAACGAGATGGCTAATTCGGACAATTTCGTGTGACCTCACTACAAGTTTACAAGTTGCCAATTCGTATGCAATTTGTACAAATGACCCACAACCAACCCCGCCCCTAAACCTACCTGTCACTGGGGTTTAGACAGATTGTACAAAATCATAGTGAGGTTGTGCAAATTTGTACGATTGTAGCTGGTAAATTCTGTAAATGTGCGCTGGGCAGTGCATGAATGCGCCTTTAGATGCTGAGACGATCTATGAAAGCAGTACATAAGATTCCATCTGCCTCAGTGTGAGTACCTTTGTTAGTTCCTCTCAGTTGGCTCCTGGCATGTTTACATAGCACTGCCTAGCAGGGGACGCATTCTGCCTGCCTCCCCCTGTTTTACAAGGAGCGAACTGATATAACACAGACCTCGCAACATGAGCCGAAAGCCCTGTGAGCTGTTAAGTGCTTGGCAGGATGTTGGAGAGGTGTTCTTCATAAACCATTTAGGAAGAGCAAGCATATCGTGGACAGCATCTTCTTTCATTAGCTCACTTCCTGATCAGCTACATGTGAATGTGCTGTATTTTAATGAACATATTGGTTTACTGTCATAAGGATGCATCTCTCAGAAACAGCACTTGCTGATGCATGCTTCATGCTATGCATGTCAGAATAATCTGGATAAGGATAAAAAAAATAAGGTTACTGTAGAAGAACCATTTTGGTTTCTCAATGGACCTTTCATTGAACAGCTCTTAAAAGTACCATCTTAAGAACATTTTAGTAATCTGAAAAAAGTAATCTAAAAAAACAAAAACAAGGTCAGATACAAGCAGAAACCCAAAGGTCTTTATGATAAACCATTAAAATAAACATTCAGTTTATCTTTGAGGAAATCAAAGATAGTTGCTCCTGCCTGCCGTTCTGCTGAGAGTTGGTTGAGTGTTTGTAGCTCAGATCTGTAGCTTTGTATTTCTGTCTTCAACTCTCTGTTGTTTAAAGTGATAATATAATACTTAACTCCCTCCATATTTCCTATACTATATATCAAACATATTTGATTGCTGATTGTTCGTTTTTAATCTAAAAACCGCAAATGCAGCTCATTGGCATTAATTCATTGTTTTCTTTTCTTTTTTTTTTTCTTTTGTTTGCACGTCATGCCACATCTTTAGTCTATCTCTCTCTGTCGGCAATGAGGGTTTCAATGCAATGATAAATGCAGGGATATAGTTAGGCAGACAGAGAAGATTTTAGAACTAGAAACACACATCCAAACCTGGCAAAAAAAAACAGATGAATACATTACTTTAAATGAGTCTACACCCCAAGATATACTCCCCTGAAGGTTTAATCTATTGACATCGCTTCTTCCAATCATACAAATCACATTATGATCAGGGCACACGACCCTAATCAGACTCAATAAAGTCTTCCTCCACTAACTTCTCAAGAGTTGTGGAGAGCAAGACACAAGGTCTGGTTCAGCATCTCCAAGTCTTTTTTACACCGTGACGCAGCCACTCCAGACTGTGACCGCTCATTATGTTCATTATGAAACGTGTGGTTTCAATCAAGCACTCTGTCACAGCGATGCACATCAGCCAGAACTCATCATCCCTGTGAGAGGCATCTTGTTATCTTGCCAGACAATGCAGAAGATACAGTAGTTAAAGGAAGGCCGACACTGGAACTCTTGAAGAATGAAGAAAGTACCGGTCATAAGCCAATAAAACTTTCTGAGAGTTGCATTTTATAAATATATAAAAAAAAAATATATATACAAAACATGTAATTTATCAGCTAACTGCATTTCAATCAGATATATCAGTAAATTTTGATGCACTCAAACGTCTTTCATGAGTGGAATTGTTAGATAGTCTAGCCAGTAATGTGAAACAAAAAATATTTATTTTTCCAGATCTTTGCAATAAGATAAACCGCACCATGCCAAACAAATATCCTTGGTTCACCCTAGAGCTTTGATGCTTCATTGTTTGGTTTAGTAATCTGTGTCCAGATCAGTTACTCTTTCAGCATGGAAAAAGATGTGGGTTTCCTGAGCCAATTCTATACACAGAATACGGCTATCACTCTTCTGTTATAGGGTATGAAATAGAGTTTGGTGTGTGAAAAGTGTGACAACTGCTTTCAACAACTTGCTGGACTGTAGCCATCTTTAAGAATGGCTGTATAGTTATAAATGTCATTCACAACTGTAGAAAAGAAAAGGTGTACATTTCTTCGTCAACGGCGCTGGTTTCTGTGCTCTTTTGGCTGTAAAAGGCTGGTTTTGAAGGAGATAAATGTGCACAGTCACTCCTGAATTGCAGTAGGGTTGAGGACTATTACATATGACTTCCCCTTTGTCCAAAAACCTCACTTTCTTCCACCTAACAGCCCACTTACTTTACCACATGAGGTACTCATAGCTATTCAAACATCCTTGCTCTGAAGGGCACCAGGAACGTGGGCACTTTAGGAACTTAAAGGTTATAAGAAGCTATGAGATTCACAAGTCAGAAGAACTTGAAAATTTGTTTTAATACTGATGCATTTTGAAATATCGTTATTGGTGCATGTAAAGGGTTGAAAATTTGCATATTTAAATCGGACCCGCCGGTGGGTCCAAATGGGTCCGCAGAGTTATTAAGAAGTGCAAAATAATACATGACAAACATAGTACATTAACATTACCAAGGTTTTTGCATTTTTATAGTGTTTGCATAAAAATAATAATAATAACAATAAATAATTATTGAGCACCAAATTAGTATATTAAAATATTTTTAATATAAGGATCATTCGACACTGAATACTGTAGAAATTATGCTGAAAATGCAGCTCCACCATAATAGTAATAAATGATGTTTCTAAATATAAAATATATTTTAAAAAAAATCTAATAAATTGGACCTTTAAATGATTGTGTGTGTGTGTGTGTGTGCACCTGGTATTTATCACCTATCCTATCTTTGTGGGGACCAATTGTCCCCACAAAGATAGGAATACCAGTAAATTTTGACCTTGTGGGGACATTTGTTAGGTCCCCATGAGGAAACAAGCTTATAAATCCCACAGAGTTAAGTTTTTTGAAAATCTAAAAGTGCACACAGTTGTCTTTAAGGGGTAGGTTTAGGTGTAGGGTCAGTGTAGGACAATACCACATACAGTCTGTACAGTATAAAAACCATTTACCCCATAAAACATGTAAACCGACCATGTGTGTGTGTGTGTGTGTGTGTGTGTGTGTGCGTGTAAAAATTCTTTGTACACTTTTTTTTCCAGAGATTTTTAAAATGTCAAATATATCACTATAAATACATTTGAAAAAAAAAAAAAAATATTACATTCAAATTAAACTAATTAATATTAAATGTACAATAAATAAATAAGTAAAAATTAATAAATACATTTATTTATTTATTAATTCATTTAAAAAAAGCAGCACATTTCAGGCTCTGGATCTATCATATTGTCACGTCTGCTGCCAATCATGAAGTATGTGAAATGTAGATCTTGCAGTGAAGGAGTTTTAATGAAGATTTGAACAGAGGACACAGGGTTTGACACTAGGGTTGACATTTGAGGACTCGACAACATGGACTAGAACATAGGAACTATAAACACATACTGATGACGCTGAACTAAATACACATGAGGTACATGGCTGGACACTAATTAACACAATCAACTAAACTAGGACAAGAATAACCAAATAAGGGCAAGGAAGACACAAGGGGAGCAAAAACACAAGGTACACTAGACAAATAGTCTGACATCACCTCCCCCTCCCGGAACATGCATCCCTGCAGCCTTGGGAGGCCCTGGCGGAGCAGGAGCCTGGCCAAGATTCTGAAACTGGATTCGGGATCAGCTCTTCTGGCCGTGAATCAGAAATTGGACTTGGGAACGGCTCTGCTGGCCATGAATGAGGAACTGGACTTGTGACCGGCTCTACTGGCCGTAATTCTGGAACTGGGATTTGGATCGGCCCTCCTGGCCGTAACTCTGGAACTCTGTAATTGGGAACGGCACTCCTGGCCGTAACACTGGAACTGTGACTGGGATTGCCACTCCTGGCTGGAATCTAGGGGCTGGAATTGAGATCGGCACTCTTAGCCAAGACTCTGGAACTGGGACTGGGATCGCCACTCCTGTCCGTTTTCTAGGGGCTAGAATCAGAATTGGCACTCCCAGCTGTAAACTAAGAACTAGAATTGGGATCAGTTCTCCTGGTCGAGACCCTGGAACTGGATTCGGGATCGGTGATACCAGCTGACACCCTGGATCTGGACTAGGAAATGGCACTCCTGGCCGTAACTCTGGAACAGGACTTGGGAACAGCACTCCTGGCCGTGACTGTGGAATTGGATCGGGAAACTGCGGATCGGAATCCGCTGGGATTAGAGCTGGCATGTCAGCCCACAAATCTGGTTCTGGACCCGGACCACGTGGACTGGAAGCTGAGGAGCTGGCACTGATTTGCCTCCATACTGGAAAGGATTTTGATGTGCTGGCGCTGATTTGCCTCCATACTGTGAACTGCGTTGGGGTGTTGGCACAGATTTACCTCCACAGTGTGAGGTTCATTGGGGTGCTGGCGCTAATTTGCCTCCATACAGCGCCGCCTTCGGGAGCAGACTCTGCCGAATGGCGAGGCGCGAGCCGGGCAATGGAGGATGGCCTCCTGGCCGTAGCTCGTGCAGGCCGGAAAGAGGAGTGAGCCCATTGAGGAGCCGATGGAGGTACACGAAACGTAGATCTTGCAGTGAAGAACTTTTAATGAAGACTTGAACAGAGGACCCAGGGGTTGACACTTGGAAGACTCGACAACATGGACTAGAACATAGGAACTATAAATACACACACTGATGACGCTGACCTAAACACACATGGGGTACATGGCTGGACACTAATTAACACAATCAACTAAACTAGGACAGGAATAACCAAATAAGGGCAAAGAAGACACAAGGGGAGCAAAAACACAAGGTACACTAGACACAGAGTCTGACACATATATAGCAAAAGAAATTAAATAGTAAAAAAAATAGCTTGTTAAAACTTTATAATGGTGGTGCCCATTAGTTCAACTTTAAAAGGTTAGTAATGCTATCCTTGTTTGGGTCATTAGGGAGGTGTCTGGCAGAGAGCAAACTGTTATTATGATAGCAGTGCGACTTTAAATTATAGCCAGAGATTCAGACAATCCTGTGGCTCATGATCATTATAAGCAATAGGCAGTCCTGAGCGATCATCTTTAGAAAAGCCTTTGACTTTGTAATGAGGAAGTAAATCTTTGAGAAACGCTGCACCATCATCACCCTTGAGCAAATGAAGACTTCAAGGGAGTTAGAAATGGGCATTTTCACAAAAGCCTGAAATAAACAGCAATATCAAAATGAATAATCCAAACATTTGACTTGAAAACTGATTCTCAAAAGGCTGTGTTAAAAAAACTATTTATTAAAAAATAAATTTGCCTTTCAGCAACACTGCTTTACATCTAAGAGAAAACCTGTGGCTTTATCTCGCTTAAACAGCCTTGAACGCTGAGCACATATTTCCATCAGAAAAGCCAATATTAATGAAGTCACATTCTTTGCCATATACTGTACCAACCCCGAGCAAAGGGACACTGCCAAAAAACCAAGGGTGAAACGATCTCACCTGGGGATTTCACCACTGATATTCAATGCGAAAGGGTTTCTATGGCAACAAGCGACTCGTGGCACTTAATGCAACAATGAACTGGAGTGACAGATAATGCGTTGCTCTCTAAATGTTAGCTGCTAATGCCCTTAATGAGCCTGGATGCTGAAATCAAAGAGCGAGTTTTGTGTCTGGCTGTCTTTGAATGGGACCTTTCTCCATACCGAGCTAATGAGGGCTCAGATAGGAGGCATCCACAACACTTTCTTACTTCCATTCACACAAGATGAGACATATCTGATACAACTCATGTGTTAAGATATTAATAATGTGACCTACATCAATTTTTCCATCTGTCTTTTTTTTTTTCATGAGAATGACTGTCATTTTGCCCCATTTCTGGGATATTACATATAAAGTCCTTCATAAATAAATATAATATGCTAATTTGGTGCTCAGTTATCTTTCATTATTATTGGTGCACAATTATTAATAATGGTTCTTCTTATTATTAATGGTTAAATCTATTTTTGCTGCTTAATATTTTTGCAGAAACTGTCTTAGAGTTTTGTTAGGGTCTTTTAACTAAGAGAAAGTTCAAAAGAACAGCATTTATTTTATATAAAAATTCTCATGTTTAATAAAAAAAAAATCTAACTAAAAATTTTCACATTTTTGAATGGCACAAAAATATAAGTCAGCAAAAGAACTGGTAAAAAGGTGTTTCTTGAAAAGCAAATCATTATAATTGAATTAATGATTTCTGAAGGATTATGTGATACATTTTAAAATATATTAAAATAAAAAAAAAATAACTATAACTTGGTTTCTTTTTTCTTTTATTTTTTCACTGCAATGTAAAAATGGCAACTTGGTACTTTTGACTGATAATATACATCATTATTGTTGTTGTTCTTATTATTATTGTCACTGTTGGTAGTGGTACTAGTAGTGATTAATTTTTAATAAATTAACTTAGTGACCATGGTGATGATACAAATATGTCACACTATTAAATTTACACAATTTACTTTCTTAGCATGCATTTCTAGTCTTGATGTCAACAATTAATCTGCCCAAGTTAATCAACTGAAAATCAATCTTTAATCAAATTCTCAGCATCTGTTTCCACTCTAGAATGGCGTTTCTTCTCCGATGATCTCAGTTTAATGGGTTGGGTAGACTATCCTTAACCCCTCCCCTCTAACCATTAGTTTGCTGTGAGAGACAGAGAGGAGGAGCACTAAAATAAAACCCCGCCCACTAATCCATATTCCCTTTTAGATGGAAAATGTCACAACAATTAAACTAAGAAGTCGGCAACAACTTATATAACATATTCACATTTATATATATATATATTATGAGTTCACAAGTTATCCCAAACTATCATTGCAGACATTGTCACAAATAGCTCAGCCCCCCCCAAAAAAGACAAATTATTATCTGATCGTGTTTTAAAACCTGTACTACTTTCTTTCTGTGATGCAACACAAAGGCAGAAATCTCTTCTTTTGTGTTCTGCAGAAGAAAGTCATACAGGTCTGAAATGACACGAGAGTGAGTAAATGATGACAGGATTTTCTTTTCGAGTGAACTAATCTTTTAAGCTTTCTTTTAAAGCACACTGCATGAATCTGGGTCTCTCAGCGGGTGCAGTGATGAGGTATTGTAAATGACAGATATCGTTTTTTTTCCCCTGTTGTACTAATGCTGTTTGTTTACTGAAACACCACCAACATTGCTAGTATAGTAGATGTAGAAAAATGCAACATTTTTTGTGACTCGCATGCCAACGTTAGCTTCATTAGTATATAATGTTTTTGTAATCGAAATGTTATCATCATCTATGTGTAGTTTAAGCTCTATCCGTTGTACTTCTGTGATAAGTGTGCATCTCATGCAGCACACGTCTCTGACAAGCTCACTCCTTGTAGTTTATGACTAGACGGTGTGTAGAGATCAGTAAGCTCAGAAATCACCAGAGCACTGCTAAATCAGTTTTGCTTGGTCTCACCTTGATGTATTTATGTGTCATTATTTCATTATTTTTCTCCTTGCTTTTTCTCTGCTTTAGGATGTGCTGGTTGCCATCAGGGTGGTGCAACCTTCAGATCTGAACTGAGAACACCACCAAAATTCCACTGCAATTTCTGAATTTGATTTGAATTAAGATAGCAACTAGGATGTTGCATTGCAATGTGAGTGTATATATTAGGTGTGTATCGATACACATATCGTGTAAGAAACGGTTCACAGGCATTTTGCTAATCAAAGTGATTATCCTTGTCCCCTTGTTAGTGGGGACTTTGGAGTGAGCAGAGCAGGTGCATGACATTATTTAGTCACTTGGAATGAATTAGTCAAAGGGAGCCATGTCATTTCAATGTCAGCAGGGGTGCTTTTCCCCCCTAATACTTTACTCTTACATATTCTTTCGTTATTTAAAAACTACGGCTTTAATTATATTAAACAAAACTGAAACTCCCAAAGACCACCTTTGTCTTTTGTCGATTCTCATTTGCTACTTAAATCTGCAACATTTAAAAAAAAAAAAAACATTAAATCATGCAAGCTCAAAATCAACTTTGAGCTTTAGAGAAATATGCACTTCTCATTATACTCCTTCTCTAGCAACGGCTTAGCATTTTGGCTGCTGTTAGACAGGACTGACTTTGTCTCTTGAGACCAGAGTATGGATTCCTGGAAGTCTACATTTTTGTAAATATGGGGCTTGGAAAAGGTTAAATGAGTTTATTGTGCGTTAGCTACAGTAGGTGTGTTCCGGTGTGGCACTTGGTATTTCTCCTGCTCTGTTTCTAGCAAAATGTCACTCTAATCTGACTAAATTAAAGATCGAAGACCTGATTATTTCAGGGTTTTAGCAGGAATCACACAAAACAAAACGCAATATTATCATTTCATATTAAGTAAATGAGTAAACAATGAATAATGCAATTGAATATTGAACATAATGCCATGAAAACTGAAATCAATAATAATTTCAAATTCAATAATTTCAAGGTTTGTCAATACTTCACTATTCTGTAAATATCAGTGTGTGTAAAAGCGTAAGTAAACGTACGTTTTTTAGAACCACATTTTAATAAAAATACATACGATTTATCTTGAGATCACACTGTGAAAGAAAAAAGAACATGAAAAACAGTGATGATTATTTGATCCAAGATAAAAAAAAATGTGTTTGTATAATATGTGCCTGTATTGTGTATATCGATTATGTATATAAAAATACATACAGTATATATAAAAAATTACATGTATTTAAATGTATATATATATATATATATATATATATTAGTGCTTTCAAACGATTAATCGCGATTAATCGCATCCAAAATAAAAGTTTTTCTTTACATTATAT
>JAUMHP010000062.1:3195955-3206217 GCA_032361065.1 Enteromius trimaculatus | reverse complement strand
AAAAATGTAAATATATACATGCATGTATTTTTGTATTTATATATACACGGTGAACATACACAGTACACACACATATATTTTGTACACAAACAAAACTGCCCAGCACATAGCCAGCAGCAATAATTTAAATTTGTTTGATTAGATTTTATAAAGCAACAGCTTGCTACAAAAAGAGAGAAAGAGAGAGAAAGAGGGAGATAGGAACACTTGTTTTGTGTATCTTCCTCAGAGGCAAAAAGCTAAAAAAATAAGATGCTGAAGATTGTACTTCATCATGACAAAATAATGGCTTTGTGGTTGTTTCCCATCTTTGCGGCTCTCTTCAAATCTTAGGAAATGGCCTGGCATGTGTCGCACTTAAGAGATGCAGATGAGACACAGATTCTGACTCACCTCTTTCTGTCGCTGGTAGATATCACACTATTTCACGCTAGACACACCAAAGCTAACATCCCTACCAGTGTCAATAACAAGGACGCGAACACAAGAAAGATCAGTGATTTAGCAAAGACTGAAGAAGCATCACACAGCAAGACAAACAACACAGAATCTTCTAATAAAACACAGTGTTGCGTCTGGTTTAACGGGGAAAGAACCAGAGCCATTATGCATTGTGTGTTTTGATAATTAAATTAAGCGAGGCTTGCAAATTATTTTGCTAGGCTGACATGCATACAAATGAGCTTGACATATTGTTTCAGAAATACAAGACATATGAACCTTGATAAACATAAAAAAGAGCAATACATAACTATATTTAAATTATTTAGTATGCAAACAAAACACTAAAAATCATGAGACTATATTTTTGCATTTAAATATTTAAAGAGACACTCAGAGAAACGGTATGCAAAGGAATTTAGGCTACTTCATATATGTGCATATCCCTAAAAGAAATGCATGTGTGTGTGTGTGGTTTCCATGGTTACTCCCTCCTGAGAGTAGCTGTTCTTGCTAAGTTAAGGATGACAATACAGTGTATGTGTTGCCATGGTTACTCACTCCAGATTGTGGTATGTCTTTGCACAGTTATGAAGCGAAAGGGTTTTCCCATGAACATTTTCATCCGTGCAAGTATGTCTGTATTTTTGCATATGCAATCATAGGGTTATATATAAAAGTTTAAACACAATAATTTAAAGTCATCGTTAAATGGAGAATCAAAAGGTGCCATAATATGTGCCTTAATTAGCGGCGTTCAGTCCATTTAAGCTATGAATGCTCCACATACCCAGGCCATTTGAGAGAATAATTTCTTTGGATAATTCACAGAAACAAGAATATAAGTTGATCCATTGTCATTTGGAATGTAACTTAAAGCTTAAACACTTAAGAATAAGTAGATAAAACAATTTATTTGGCAAACAGCAGTCATTTTCTATAAATCTACGTCAGTTACAGTTGCTATGACTCGTGTAGATTGTAGCGCAGTTTCATTGGTTTACTGCCTGCGGCTGATTTCATGTAAGAGGTAAGCTCTCCGCCAAGCGCTCGCCCCATGCACTGTTGCTGTCAGATCTCGGTTGCCGAAAATCACATTTTCTTTTATGCAAAACTAATTTGAATAAAAAGAAAAAAACACGATGTAACTGTATTTTGATGTTTTTTCAAACAAATCAAACTTCCACTGAATCCAATTTTCCACTTCCAAAATTCCAATTTTCCACTTCCAAAATTCCAATTTTCCACTTCCAAAAGTCCACTGAAAACATATCATCATATCATTTTTGGTTATAGACAGCATATGCATGTTGAAGATATAGTCTACGATATTGTCAACATGCCTGATCAACAACTGGGGCCTGTTCCATAAAACAAGTTTGCCAAATAAGTCAGGTTTATTTCAGTTAGTCTGACTTATTGCCAGTTAATTTGGTTTGAAATAAGCCAGACTATCTGCCAAAAGCCTGGCTTATTTGGTAAACTTGTTTTATGGAACAGGCCCCAGATCAATAAAAAAATGTTTATAAAAATAACATGATCTAGCTAAGAATGAATACTCTGAACAATGTGAACATTGACATTTTTAACTATTAACTAAGATTAAAAAACTCAATAAATTAAATAAAAATCAGATGCAAAGAAATAGACCAGTGGGATCCTCCATCTCCCACTGAAAATGATGTTTCATGATGTACAGTAACTATGTGCAAACATTATTTGGTGGGTTTTATTTAGAAAGCCAGCTATATTTTTCTAGCATTTGAATAACAATGGATAAACCTGAAATGATAGAAGAAAGACTGGAGATGATTTCATTTACAAATAATGTAGGAAATGTGAATACAATCAACAAAAACCATGGGTGTATCTTATTCATCATCTGAAATCCATCTCTGAGTGCATCGTAAAAGCTGATGGGAGCTTAATTTCATCACTCAGAACACCTGGTTAATAAAGTCACCGCTCAACAATGGCTTTAAAGGGTTACTCCGCTCCAAAATGGACATTTTTTCATTAATCACTTACCACTATGTCATTCTAAACCTGTTAAAGTTTTGTTCATCTTTGGAACACAATTTAAGATATTTTAAATAAAACTAGGAGGCTTGTGACAGTCCCCTTTTTTATCCAAAATATCTTAAATTGTTTTCCCGAAGATGAAGGAAGCTTTTATGGGTTTGAAACGACAAGTACCCCCATGTGGTTTCAAAGTGATTAATTACAAAATTTTCATTTTAGGGTGCAGTAATACTTTAATATGTGTCATCCAGTGTTGGGAAAGTTATTTTAGAAAATCTAATTCAGGCCCTGTTTTCACTTGGTATTAAGCCGTGTAACTTTTTTTCTTTATTAAAGTAATGTAATTAAATTTGATTACTTTTCTAAATTGTACATTTTTTAACTGTTAATCATTTTCAGGAATTAAACCAGATGGGGTTAACCTTACCTGACAACTGTCAGACTTTTAAAATGCATAATCACTTGAATTAAAATTACAATAATTTAACTTACATCTAACAATAACTTTATATTATACAAAAGCATGTGTCCTAAACTTCTGCAACACTAGTGTCTCATATTTTAGAATAATCAATGCAAGGAAGAGAGTTCTGAGCAACTGTCTGTCCATCGATCAAATTTTGATACTGCTGTTGGACTGCCTTGAATGTTTCTTCTTCTTAAGAAAAGAGTTAAACTGGTGCTACTTACTACTGGACACTTTGCCAAAACTTTGCAAACTTTATCTAACCTCCAAAAACATAATATACAAATCTCAAACTGCATTTCATGACCCCTTTAATCATTTGAGATTGCGGATGTGCAGGTGCATCGTTGTTCTCCTCACTCACTCTGTACCGTAGCAGTCCTGGTGCAGTTGTAGAGAATGGCAAGCTCTCCGAACACCTTCCCAGGTCCCATGGTGCAGAGTTTCATGCCTTCCTTGGTCACCTCCACCCTGCCATCTGAAAGCAATCAGAAGATAAATCCTTAAGTCCATTGATGATGCTCTGTTCATGAAAGTAAGCATGACAGTCTGCAAATGCATCCGTGCCGGCTGCCTGGATCGGTCCGAGCCTCGCCTAATACATTCCAATAACAGTCTCATTTCATTAGGGCCAGCAGACATGAGCAGAAGCTTCGAGGGGAGTGGGGGAGGTGAGAAAAGTAGGAGCTCTCTAATGTAGTGGGCACAGAGAGAAATAGGCCAGGGTAAAAAAGAAAGGAGTTGAGGATTAGCAGAGTATTATGCCTAAACTGTTAGATGAGATGCAGTGAAACCATACTGAGAGGGCCTAGGATTGTTATTACAGGATTCATGCGTAAGACACATGTAATATCTTCTGTGTTAGCTCATGGGAAATTCAACAACAGTCTTGGCTGAAGAGTTCATCTGTCACCTCAAGCAGTCTTTGAATTACACCAAAGCTTCCGGGGGGCCCTACTTGGAATAAACTAGGTTTGAGCACGCATAAGCAATGTTTATGCACAAACTGACAGTGATGTCATGTTGTTCAAATAAATAGCATACTGGGGGCACGACTTAATACTTTAATACTACTGCTTTAATAATCACTCTGTGTGTGTGCGTTTGTGTTACAACCATTTAAAACTACTATGGTCTATTTCAGTATACAGTATGTTAAAATGTAATGTATCCCTGTGATGTTTGAGATAAATTATTATCTGATAAACTACTATTTAAATGTTTGGGGAAAGCACACACACAAATACACACACGTATATATATATATAGAGAGAGAGAGAGAGAGACAGTATATGGTCTTAACAGATAAACTGTCAACTTTAGTTTTGAATCTGTGGTGGAAGGATGTAGTTTGGCAGAAAGAGGGTTTTTCAAGACACTCCATTGGGGTTTCTTATGTATTAACACACTGTTGTTAAAGCACAATATCACACTTAGCTGTGAGATATAACTGTTTTTTACGTACACGCAAATCACAGCCATGCCATATACAGCCATAATGTCACAACGAATGTGATATTGCTCGTGTATGGTTGGGAAGGTTAAAAATGTATTACAAAACACACTTTAAAAAGTAAATTGTAACATATTTAATTAGATTACAAGTTTTGTAACTTAATCTAAATACTAAGGAATACTAAAATCCTTTGAAAAAATAAATTACATCCACCAAACATAAGACTTCCCCCTGAATATTATTTTGACAACATCAGTTCCCCTCCAGTCGAGTCACTCCGACGTTACATATGGCAACTCACATGAGAGACAAAATGATTTTGAGTCTAAGAAAAGGCCAATTAACATTGGCGTGCACTGATTGCATCCAGGTGCACCTCGTCACTATGTGAGTGTAATAGAGCACAGATGCAGTGCACCTTCAGACTTTAGCTTTGGAGCCTCGCCATTCTGTGTTAGAGATGGTTGACACAAAGAGATCTGAGAAAAAAGAGTTACTGTGAGTTCATACTCTCTCCCCCTCTGACAGCAAATGACTGAGTGGCTGTCAGCGGGTCCTGCGGGCTGGTGGCCTTTTTAAAGGCTGTGAGCAAACCAGCTTTTTGCACTCCAGAGGAGACCTACTGAGTGCACGGCAGTGCCACGAAAGGTCCTCCCTGGGCAATCCAACAAAAACAGCAAATTCACACAGTTGTTAAGGCGTTCTCTTGAATGTCTATCCAGCTGTGCGCTTCCGGATGCGATAGTTTCTTCACCTCTCGGGACGGACATGAACGCTGCTTCACGCGTCTGGGCAAGATCTCGATGACTGGTGCCAGTTGTACTACTCCCTCTCCAAGGCACCCCTTGGCAGGGATGCGCTGGCACACAGCAGACCCTGTGCAAGATCAGGGAGGACGAGGAGCAGGTTCTGCAGGTTGGCCCTTGCGGACCTGGTTTGCCCACCTAGAGCTCCTCGCGGCAGCCCCTCCCTGGAAAATCCCCTTGAGGAATGACCTAGTTTCTCAGGGGATGGGCACGATCTGGCACCTGTGCCCCGATCTTTGGACCCTGCATGTCTGGCTCCTGGACGGGACGCCTCAGACCTCTCCGGCCTTTCATCGGCCGTGATTGATACTATCACTCAGTCTAGAGCTCCCTCTACAAGGCAGGCCTACACACTGAGAAGAAAAAATGGGGTCTGTTTGTCGACTGCTGTTCCTCTTGCGGAGAGGACCCACAGAGATGCCCAATTGCAGTAGTACTTCTTCCTGCAGGAGAAGTTGGAGCGCAGGCTGTCCCCTTTGACTCTCAAAGTGTACGTTGCTGCCATTGCAACATATCACAACGCAGTGGAGGGTACATCCCTCGGGAAACACCAACTGGTCATGAGATTCCTCAGAGGTGCGAGATAGGTTAACCAAAGAAGCCCCAAGACTGCACCTCGTACCCTCTTGGGACCTCGCCATCGCCCTTTTTTGGCCTGCGGCAGGCCCCACTTGAGCCACTCACGTCAGTCGAGATAAAATATCTGTCACTCAACACAGCGCTCCTGACTGCGTTGGACTCTATTAAGTGGGTAAGGGACCTACAAGCCTTCTCTGTTGACGAAGCGTGCCTAGAGTTCGGTCCGGCTGATTCTCACATTATCCTGAGACAATGGGCCAGCTACGTGCCCAAGGTTCCTACCATGCCCTAGTGAACCTGCAAGCTCTGCCCCAGGAGGAGGCAGACCTGGCCTTAGAGTTGCTGTGTCCCGTTCACGTCTTGCGCATTTAAGTAGACCGCACTCAGAGATTCAGATGCTCCCAGCAGCTCTTCATCTGCTATGTAGGACAGCAGAAAGGGAATGCTGTCTCCAAACAGAGTCTCCTTTTTCCTTTTCAAAGAAGAAACATTTAGTAAATAATTTCACAAAAATAAGTAAACAAATAAATACTTTCACTTATTTATACACACACACACAAATATATATATATATGGAATATTATGCCCTATAAATTCTCAAGTTTTATTTATTTTTTTTTAATACAGTTTTGAGTCAGTCTCAAAATTTTAATCAGCAGAACACTAACAGTAAGGTTCCTCTCCACAGGGGGAAGAACCGGACATTTTCTTCATCATATTTCTTGGTAGGCTATTCTGGTTCTCTGATGCTATCCGCAAGACTAATCCCAACAAGGCTACAAATACACTGACCCAGAATCAGTTTGTTGTGGCTCTATTCTCCTGCCACCTGAGGTCTGTCTAATGATGGATCTCAAACACCACTGGCCATCCCAAGCACTAACAGCACGAAACAAAAAACATCCACTTTAAGCCCACCGTGAACACCAGCCCACTCATTCAATGTGTTAATATGATGCAATGCTTTTAAATTAGTAAATTAGTAACTGGAAAACCGAACACATGGCAGACATGAGTCCTATTCGAGTCTATTCTCACATCCTAGACTTTTATCAAGATAAAGTTTAGTATTACATCACTTTCTCACCAACAGATCATCTGCCGCAAGCGCTTGCCATCAGATTGAAAGCAGATAAAAACATTACTACCATCCACATGACTGCAGTCCATCAATTAACACTGCGGTTCTCAATAACAGTCATGTGGGTTCTCTGCTCTGCACATTGTGCATGTCTCCCTTTTGGGCTGGTGTTTTGACCATAAGCATTGGTTTACAGTTAAAAAACCTTTAAGACAGATTTGTACAGTTTTTCAGGAGACATTAATTAATGGACTGAAATGGTGTGGATGTCGATATGATTTTTATCAGCAAACTCATCTTGGATGGTACATTTTGATAAAATTTTCATGTAGCAGTGAACTATTTCTTTAAGACAATTTCTGGGCTTTGGTCTATAAGTGTTTCTAAAACAATTATTTTTCCTGGGAATAGATGTGGCTACAAATACAACACATTAAGTCATTTTACCATACAGCCATAACTTGTGATGGATAAAATCAGGTCACATACTACAAAAAAAAAAGGTAATTACCAAACTGCCCCAGATTTGTGGGCTCAGTGATTGTAATACCTGAAGTGAAAAGCTACTGGTTGGCATTAAAAAGCTAAAATTATGTTTGTTTGCTCTATAAGAATTCCAGATCAGCTAATTAAGCAAACGGCTCTCTGTGTAATTTGGCTCTTCAAATACAGATGCAGATTTCATTAAAATATCTCGACTCTCTGTTAATATTAATAATCCAATCTGTAATCAGAAATTACATTAAAATGTGTTAAATACTGTTTAATTGACACTATTAGGTTATATTAGATACACTTAAACATTTGAAATCTCTCTAATCATTGTAAACATGCTGGCAATGTGATAAAACATATCAAAACATGCTAGCAATATACTAAAAATCATGTTTAATCATGACAGAAGCTGGCTAAGTGAGTTATTTGATTTAGGACAGGTTAACTATTACATTATTTCCAATTTAATTTTGTTCTTATTCTTACATTTCAGCAGGTCGTATGTAATTTTATGTAGGTTTGGGTTTATTACAGGGTTGTTAATAAACTTAAATTGCATTTTAATTAAACTATTATTAACTCTTAATAAAGCAGTTCTTTAGGGATCAAGATCATTTCTTAAGGGCTAGATATATTTTTCTAATAGTATCATTACTTGTAATTATTCTACCGGTATTATAATAATACTAAAATATTATTGCCTCTGGTTCGGTATGAGAATGAAGAATGAAGCGGCGTCTGGTAAAGCCTTCGAGTCACCTTCGCAAGCCATCTAATCCTGTTTATGTTACGCAAACCTGCTCCTGAGCGGGTTTGAGCTTACGGACCTGTTGCTATGACAACGACTCAGATGAGCTTTGAAGAACAGAATAATCCAGGATTGTGGCAAATCACCAACAATTAAATCCAGCTAACTCCATAATCAGCAAGGAACAATGCGAGTCTGTTGTCAATGACATCATAGGCTGATATTAATATTTTTTTGACACAACTCAAATGTCAAAGTCAAGTCTCAAGCATTTCATATTCAAAGTCACCTGCATCGCATTAATACATCACACCGAACGTAACACTGTCGATGTCTTCTCTCCAGCTAAAGTTTTATTAGATTTCCATCATGTTCTGACGGCTTTATCTTGGCAGGGCAATATGAGAAATGAAGCTGGGCACAAAAGAAGGCTGTTGTTATCAGGGAGCTGTGACTATCAGCCTGTTTTCGGGCAGGTCATGCTGACTTGTACTCTTTTATCACTGCCTGCATCCACAACCACAGGAAATAAACTACTGTAACTAGGAGGCAAAATGTGGCATGCTTTAGGGATCGAAGACAACAAGATGAAACATCGATATGTGCATGGAAAAAATTATGCTTCTGTGCTTTTAAATGCTTTACTGATAAACATCATCATAATGAAGTATATACAATTAGTAGAATTTAGGCACACTTTTTTTAAGGTCCAATTCTCACTATTAGCAAACCATTAACTATGACTACCTCAATAAACCATTTGCTGATCAATAGTTAGAAAGTTGATATGTTGAATATTTTCATGCAGAATATGTTGTTTATGTACTAACAAACAACCAATATGTTATTAATAGGCAAGCTAAAAGCAACCCTCAGACCCTCCATTGACAGCAATACACAACTGAAATTACGCCAGATTCAGAAATGTAGCAAAGTAGACATTAGTGGATCAACAACATCACTTCTGCAAGTCTACAAGAATATTTTTTTGCACAAATAACATAAAAATAACATCATTTACTCTTCTCCCGTATTTCACCATTTTAGAGAGTATCACAATGAACAGCATACGCAAGCTTTAATGTATTTAACGTAATCAGCCTTGTTTACATGAAAGCATGCGCATGTACCTAATCTGTTTACACCTAGAGGAAAGCGTACACTTACGCAATAATATTTTCTAAAATGACATAAGTTATAAGAGAAGAATGGTTGAGTATGTGATGTTATTTTTGTTTCGATTTTTTCCGCCAAAAAAAGTATTCACAAAAGTTGAACCACTGATGTCACATGGACTTTTTTTACCTGTGTTTTTACTATGTTTCTGGATCTGGGATCAGTTCAGTTGTGTTGCGGTCTATGGAGGGTCAGATGGCTCTCTGATGTCATCAAAAATATCTTAATTTGTGTTCTGAAGAAAACAATGGTCCTATGGCTTTGGAACCACACGAGGGTGAGTAATTAATGACAGAATTTTCATTTTGGGGTGAACTAACCCTTTAAATAGCTTTGATGTAGTTTACTACTTTTGCTATTATGCAATGCAATGTAAACAATCTTCATCCTCCATCCATGAGTCATCATCCTCATAAAAGAGATGAGCAAAATGTGGTTTGATGAAAAGAGCATTTGAGGTAAGCTCTGAATATTGAGGATGACACTTCGACTAACATGACTGGAGGTCTATATATTAAAGCTGGTGGGTTTTATTAAACATAGGGTTATTCATTATAGAGTAGGTTAAAGATCTTCTGAAGGTTAAGTATATTCAGGATCCTATTGTCATACTGTAAGTGGTGGCTGTCATTCCCTAGACAGCTACCAGAGGGTCCTTTTTTGTAGTTTAGTTTGTGTGTTCTGGACTGCGTTATATAAAATCGGAAAGTTAAGATCAGATTCCGTTTGTGTTTTGTTTACATTGTATTTTAAAGCTTCAACTTTAATGTTCATATTCATGTCATTTTACATGCCATTTTATGCCATCATTAACACTAGAACTACCAGAGAGGGGTCATTTGGCCAGGTTGTTTTTAACTAATATCCTTAATCACGTGTGAACAGTTGCCTTTGTTCTGTAAATGTGGCAATTATTTACAGAGCGACGTACAAGGTGCTACTGACTTTACAATCAGGGATCACAGTCATCTAGGAGCAATATGTAAGGGTAC
>JAUMHP010000062.1:3170192-3181409 GCA_032361065.1 Enteromius trimaculatus | reverse complement strand
TTACGATCGCCCAATCAAACCAGTTCCAAAGCACTATAAAACCACAAGCTTCCCGTTCATTCCCATCTCGCTTTTGCAAAACCCTCCTCCTCCCCTTCTACCTCCCTTAAACTCAACTTCGAGCCCGACGCCGAGCCCTTACCCTCGCTAGGGTTACAATCGCTAGGGTTCGAGCCCCCCGTTCTTCCGGCCCGCTCCCTGGACAGCACGCCAAACCCGCTTACCAAATTCAAACTATATGAGGAAGCGTGAACACTTGAAATAAAATAACAATAAATATCAATAAACCATAAAAGGTAGCGAAAATGGAGAGAAGAGGCCAGGACTTGAGTGGAGATATTAATCATAATTCAATGTGTTACCCGCCACATCGTTTTTATCTATGAATTTTACTAGCATTTTCTCATGAGTGCAAATTATTTAAAAGCCATTTTTCTTTCAGTGTACAATAAATAAATCGTAAATGCATACAGATACATAAAGTATCAAAATCCACATCAACTCAAGATTCAAGAGTTCAAGAAGTCAAGAGTTCTTTTTTTCAAGACTAAATCTGTATGCCACCGACACCAGTAGCATTTCTGTCAGATTTGAAGGTCATTATTATTAATTCAATAAAGTAGCTTTGAAGTAAATATGACATATATTTTCTTGTCTGGGTGAATACCAAACTCAGAAAGGTTTATTTTTTTGAAAAGCACTACAGAAAAATCAAGACTTCAGGGAAAAGCTTTGATAAATCTGTGTGTCACCAAAACCCGTAGTGTTGCTGTCAAACTTTGAGCTTTGTGGCTATAAATCTGATCTGCCTGCACAAAGGTCACATGTTCAACCCTTAACAGAGGAGACTCGCAGCCTGAAGATTTATTGAGATCATAACCTTTCCTTACCACAACTCACTTAACCCCAGCAATCTGCTTGATGGGTTTTTCCATTTCCAATTGTGTTTTGTCAAAAAGGGTCAGCTAAAAGGATTGATTTTAAAAGCTAAAGCATGCTCACAGACCAGCTACCATGATATATGTATACACACCAAGTGAGGAAACATCAAGACATGCAAATTCCTAACCATGAGGAAGTACAACTGGCTCGCTGACTGGAGCGAGTAAGAGAAGATAGCTTTCCATCTCTACTTATCTTCTCTACACAAATGACTGATCTTGAAGAAATCCTCTTAAATTTGCAGATAATATGACACTGATTGGCCTAACATGAAATAATGGACCTAATTATAAGAAGGAAGGAAGGAACACCTGATGTCTTGGTGCAGTTAAAACTTAAAACTAAATGCCCTAAAGACAGCAGATATTCGGCTCAACAGTGTCAATACTACTGAATCTTATTTTATGCGTTAGCGTAAGAAAAAAATCATTACATTTAATTAATTAATTTTTTTCTTCTTTTATTTTTGGGGTCTCAGAAGCATTAGTCATCAGAGTTGGTCAACTTCTACATTGGTGAATAGAAACTACAAAAATCAAATCAAATTTTTGCTCCAACAGCAGAAGAAAAAAATCCATGATAGTGTTTCTATAACTTTACAAAAGAGGGGAATTGATTACATTGGTCAAATTTGCCATCGCTTCCTCAGGTGTCATATTAGAAATGCAGTATTGGTTATTTTTCTGTAATTTAATGCAAAACTGCACACTATTAAAAAAATAAATCTACTGTAAAGTAGTAGTAGTAAAATGGGTCAGACAACCCACCATGCCTATTAAAGACTAAGTATAGGCCTAACTCCTGAGAACTTTCAAGAACTTAAACTTGCCACTGACAGTGATGGCCCAGTTCTACAATGACATCACTAAATCCGTCCTCAAAACCATCTGATATGGCTCCGCCATGGCACTGGATCCAAACAGACTGAAGATCATCAGCTGCAATCTGCCCTCACTCCAGGACCTTTATTGAGTCAACATCCAGGAAGGGGGCAGTCAGAGAGCCCTCACGCTCTGGTTATCACATATTTCAGCTGGTGCTTTCTGTGAAGTGCCGCAGAACTACAAAAACAAACTTCCAAACACAAAAGCTTTTTTCTGCAAGCCGTGGCCTTCATTAATACTCCCTATTGCTTCCCACTTAAACAGAACACTATAATACAAAGATTTGACACACATACAGTACTATATAGAGTATCACAAAATGTATATTAGCAATATAAAGTCAAAACCACATCCTTCTGTTAGACAATATGTTAAATTCTGCTCCTTTATCTTATAAGTGAAGATGAGCACAAGGAGTCTGTAAAACCATTTTTTCATTAACAGCTGTCAAATTAATATGTTCGCAACCTTTAATTTCTGTCACTTGGTTGACCTGTTGCTTCAAACACTTAATTGCTTCAAACTCAGACAGCTGTGCACCAAAGGGGTCTGTCTGAAGTTAATTAAGCATAATAATAAACATTAAGAGATGGAAGACACTAATGTGAATTTAATATTCAGTGTATTTTTAGCCATTCAGCACTAGTTTTGTTGATCTATTCGAATTTACTGTATAGGCCAGCTAAAGGTAAACTGCTTTTCTGTTGTTCTTGTTTATATACAGGTTTCACAAACACTCTCCCCACCTGTTATTGGATGAACAGTCCCACCCACACTCAAGCCATTGGTTTATAAGTCACTGTTGCCAGGCTCGTCAGGCTGTTCAAACAAACAAAGCAGTTTTGAAAGTACTAAAGAGAGACAGCTAAACTTTTGGGCAAAGTAAAACTTACCAATAGCATGCTTATAACTGAGCATATCAAATTAATAGACAACTTGATGAAAACGTACTCATTCTCAGGCAGGTTTGTATTTTTATCAAATTGGATTTGGAGAAATTCAGCTCACCGAAGGATCCTATGCAGTGAATGGGTGCCGTCAGAAAGAGATTCCATACAGCTGTTAAAATAATCCACGAGTAAAATATATGATTCCCGTTTATCAGTTACATCCTGTGAAGTGAAAAAGTTGTGCGCTTGTAAGAAACTAAGGTAACACTTTACTTTAGGGTCTCTTAGCTTGTTGCTTGGTAGCATGCATTTTATCAGAATATTAGATATTGATTAGTAGTAATCAGGGGTGTAGCAAGCGGCTATTGACCTAACGCCAATATTT
Source organism: Enteromius trimaculatus (assembly GCA_032361065.1). Lineage (NCBI taxonomy): Eukaryota > Metazoa > Chordata > Actinopteri > Cypriniformes > Cyprinidae > Enteromius > Enteromius trimaculatus. The sequence continues at coordinate 3,178,308 of JAUMHP010000062.1, read as the reverse complement.
CCACCCGTATTCTCTGATTTGTTCATTAGATTTGAGTGAACTAACGTTTAGCCGCGAATCTCTTGGGCATCTGCTATGAGCCTCAAATCTTGTTGCTCTTGTAAACAGAAGTGAGTTAATTTTTAGCAAGTTTTCATTCTTGGGTGAATTATTTTGACATTTAAAACATTAGCTTACTTTTTTTTTTATAAGGGCATATACATTATTAACAAAAATGTTTACTAAATACATTCATGAAGAGGACCACAGTCAGTCTTAGGGGGGTTGGAATCAAATGAGAAAGCGGACACAAGGGCAAGGCAATAAATTAGAGGAAATGAACATCTCTGTCGCCAGAGGCAACTTCCCAAGATATATTCTACAGCTACAACAATGCACCAGGAGGAGGTGAGCTGCCTGCCGTGTGTACATTACTGGAAGCAGACTGAAAGGTTTGAAGGTAAAGAGCATGCCTCCTGTGGTGACTGGCAGGGGTTAGTTTGGAGAGGGAAAAACGGTTCATGGGTGCAGTGCTGTGAAAAAACACCACAGTGAGTGGCTCTACTTAACAGAATGGTGCATCTGCCTCACTTGAATGCCTATTCATAGCTGTTCACAGGATATTTCCACTCAAGCACTTCTATTATTTGTAAAATCCAAAACCCTACAGCGCCTAATGATGAATTTTAAATGGAACTGAACCATTCTAGAAGCAATCTTGCTGTACATCCAGTGGCCCTAGTGTTAAAGCAAACTCTGTGGTCAACCTAGTTAGTAACACTTCGAAAAGTAGTTTAATTTGTTTAAAAAAAAAAAAAAACCCATAAAAAAAATATTTTAATAGATCGAAAAGTTCTTCGGGAAACCCAAAATGTTTTTTTCTATGGCATTTTGGAAAATTTATTATCCATAGACACTCTGAAATCAGTTCAGGAGACATCTAGAAACCAATACATATATTTGAAGTGCAACTGGAGAGCATTTTTTTGTTTTACAGGGTGCACTTCACAATCAACTTCAGTCTATTTTTCAGAAACACAAGTGAACTTTGAAATGCTTCCAGAGTCTGCTGTTGCACCTTGGGGGGGCTGTGCATTCCGAAGAACCCTGTGGTGTTTAAAACCGAATACATGGACGGCTGCCGGCTTAAATACTATGTGAATACACCTAAAAGGACCTTTATTTATGGTCAACAAAACAGAGGAGATTTTATGTCACAAACGCCATTAGTACACCACTGCAGCAGAACCTGCGACAGACCACAAGGAAATCTAACATGATAAAAGAAAAAAGAAATCGATGTTATGTCTTTGAAAAGATCCAAGGTGACCATAAAACTCACCATTCAAACCAGCCGCCTGGAGATGAAAAGCTAAATTGGAAATGCATTAAATAAGGCTACGGATTTTACTCCTCAAGTCCAGTTCTAAGCCAGTGTTCAGACAGTACCAGTTTTATTTTAGAGGGCTAAATGTGGTTTTGTTCTCATGTTGTTTGGCTATAAACTAGAGGGACAACCAAAATGTGTAACTGAACAGATTCTAGTTTGGTGTGTGAACCTGTTCCACTGCAGCTCTCTAGAAAGTAAAGTGATTTGTGAGTTACTACATGGCGCATTTCCTTTCATGACAGTCATTAATTTAACAAATTGTAAAAAATGGAGCGGGCCTGTGAGAAGTATTACAGATTTTATGACCATAAAATTTAATTTACATAATGAGGGGGACATTTACATCCAAGTGGTAATTAATCTACACAGAGCAGAAACCAAGCATGAAACTCTAGCTATAAACTGCTTAATCATCAAGAAATTTTAGGATTTTAGGAGCAGAAGGTTTTTTCATAACTTCAGACCTTTTTACGAGGTGTTCCCAACTGGCTGGTCTCATACACTATTAAAAGTAAAGGTACTTCATTGGCATCGATGGATCCATGAAGAATCTTAAAGGGGTCATATAACGCCAATTTTTCACAAGCTTATATGATTTTTAAGGTCTTAATGAAAAGTCTGTAATATAGTTTGTTTAAAATCTCTCAATGGTAGTGTAAAAAAACATTTTCCCCCATCAAAAACAGCTCTTTTCAAAACACTTTGTTCTGTGTACTTTCCCTTTAAATGTTCACAAGCTCTGCTGACCCCGCCCATGTTTTCTGAGGTGCTCTCAGAGGATGTTTATTTAGCCGTTTTCATAGTCCTAGACATTACATTTATAGTGAAACTTGCTAATTAGCACATTATTAGGAAACGCGATTTGCAAAGATCCATTAAAAGAAATTATACTGACTGCTTCTGTACGTGAGGCTAAAATGTTCTTTACACTTTTAAAAACAGTTCCCACAAAGCTTCTTTGTGGAACTCAAAACTAACTATATGTTTTTCTATGGCATCTATAACAAACCTTTTTTTTTATGTAGGGTAAATGTAGGTGAGTATGGAACAAAAATCCTGCCTAAAGTATTTGAAATAAAAAGCTTGTTGAATTCCACAAATTGAAAAAAAATGCATTGCAATTATCAGTGCTTGCATTTTTATGCACTGCATTTTAACATGGATGTATATTTACATAGAAAATATTTCATAACATTTTCGTGGTTAAAATTCAGTAATCAATACTCACCTCACAAAGTTCATTTTCAAAATATTCAGTTTGTTTAATAATTCCAGCAATAATATTCGTCAGGCAACTTTCAGTTAGTTTTATTTCACTTTACAAATTCGCTTCCGAAAATTCAGCGGTTCAAATAGACAGAGCGCACAATCTGGGAACTGCAGGAAAAGCAGTAGATTACCGATCCAAGAAGCCATCTGCTGTTAGACGTCTTCACCAGCGGGTGGTGCTCGCGGCTTTGAGTGTGTACGTCTTCATCAAAGTGTTTGCTGTACGATATTATTTTAGGGCTGCGCTGTTAATCAAAACACTTTGTACCCTCTTTCTATCTGTGTTTCACTCCACGGTAAAAGCCAACTCTCACGTGTAAATCAGTAAAATCGTGTAACCATCAAATGCAGACATAATTAGTGATTATTCACGTAAATCCTCATTAGTTATGTAAAAAAATTTACAATAATGTAACAGGAAATTGGATACGTGCTCAGGGACGTCGCCAGAAAATAGACATTCAACAGAACAAAAACAACCTGAAGCTATTATTATTTAAATCGATCAAATTCTATATTTAATTATATAACAGAATTTATGTATGAATCAGTGCATTTGACAGTGCATCAGTGCATGAAGTTTGCATTTGACCGTTACATGATTTTACTGATTTACACGAGAGAGTTGGCTTTTACCCAGGAGTGAAACACAGATAGAAAGGGGGCATAGTATTTCGATTAACAGTGCAGCCCTAAAATAATATCTTACAATAAACACCTTGATGAAGACGTTCACACTCAAAGCCGCGAGCACCACCCGCTGGTGAAGACATCTAACAGCAGATGGCTTCTTGGATCGGTAATCTACTGCTTTTCCTGCAGTTCCCGGATGTGCGCTCTCTCGTATTTGAACCACTGAATTTTCGGAACCGAATTTGTAAAGTGAAAAAAAAAAACGAAAGTTGCCTGACGCTTATTATTGCTGGAATTATTAAACAAACTGAATATTTTGGAAAAAAAAACTTTGTGAGGGGAATATTGATTACTGAATTTTCGATTACTAACCCTTCCAGATGCAGAGAAACTTGTCCACGCCTTTATCTCCTCAAGGCTGGACTACTGTAAAGGACATACAAAAGTTACAATACTTCTAAAATAGCTCTGCAAGAATCCTACTGAGAGTAAGGACATTTTGTGGATGTTTTTTTAGTGTAGCACTTTGAAATTTTGCTAATGAAAAGTGAATTACAAATAAAATGTATTATTATTATTATTATTATTATAAAAAACATACATTAAAAAAATAATAATATAATATAATATTTTTTAAATAATGCAGTTTCAAGTGTTATACAAATTATTTATGGGCATGACATTTTCATTATCCAAAGTTAAGCAATACAAGAATGCTTCTTAACAGAGGTAAAAAGTACTGTAATGCACAGCCTCTTTTGGTTTACTGGCCTGTCTGTATATCATCTGTTAGAGTTGTAAAACACAGTAGAGTAAACAGCAAGAATACTTTGACATGACCTACCTTCCATGACATAGACCAGGGAGCCCACATCGCCTTCTTTGATAATACAACTTTCTTTATCATACTCCACAGGGTACATGCAGTCCACAATCTCTTGAATCTGAGACAGCTCCAGGTTCTTCATGAAGTCATTGTCGAGAATGGCCTCTTTGATTAGTTCTTTAGACCTGTGGATGACAAGGATAAACACAAATGTAAGGCAAGATTTTTCAGGAAGGATCACAATCCACAATCTTATCATAATTCTATTTCATGTTGGTTTTGAAAGGTAATGAGCAATAAAAATTAGACTCTACAACCTGAAGTAAATGGTCAGAACAAAGAAATAATTGACAAGCAATACAACAAATAAATACAGTATAGGACAAAGATACTAATGCTGTAAATAGTGTTTTAAATTTTCAGGCATGCAGTGCTGTCTAATAGCATTCAGGTGAAACTGAATTAAGTAATCAAATGTAAAATACAAAGCTGTATGAATTACATATACATAAGTTTTTTTGAAGCTACAAATATTATCTGGTCAGAAACAGGGGGTTTGGTTACTACTAGTACTACTAGCAGCAGGTATATTAGGCTGCTGTCCCTTTAAGACCTAACATATTTACACAGCTCCTACTGTATAATAGCGAGCATATTGACATATTTTTGTGCACATTTGAACTTTTAATATCAACCATGCCACATTCTTTATTTATTCACTCATCCATTCCTCTAACATGTTAATAACTTAAAGTCCTGCCAACTGACAAATGCACGTATATATTTACAAACAGACATAAACAACTCTTTGATTGTGTAACAGATAAAAACAGATTGTGTACTTCAATCAATCACGGTACAAAATCGTCAGCTTTGTAAAAACAAAAACAGATGAAGACCTTTTGAAAACCCATGAGCAAAACTATGGGTTCCTCCCGAAAGAACTGAAATCTCACCAATCTTTCTTTTTTTTTCTTGAAATCCCAGACACCTCTATTCAACACCACAGCATGTGAGATTACTCACGGAAAAGTGTCAACCGCTCAAATAATCAGAGAGAATCCCCCATACCTGGGTTTGTGAATGCAATCAATACCTCACCACGTCAATGGATGAATTCTTTCATATGGAGTGCATCTTGGCTCTGCGTGATGAGTCATTTTCATTGACAACACCACAATTTATTGAACAACGCTTGTCAGATGGCCTTGCTAGTGCCACCGCATTCCAAGTTCCCTTCCACGAATCTATTTTTAATCATGCTCTAGGTAAATTTGATTATTCAATCATTGCACAAGAAGATCTGCTTGTGGAAATACTGGATCTTTTTTTCTCTTTTGATTAGGAATGGCAGCGCGGCAGAGATGATGGCAAAACTGCACCATCTGTGCAAGAGTGCACGAGTGCTGAAGCCCGAGGACGACATGGGGCGGGCAGATGACTGCTCAGATACACTGCGTTACTACCACTCACACACTCCTGCTGGGTACTAATGTCCCATGGGCGGATGATAAGACCTCAAGATCTGTGGATCTGCCCGGACTAATGACATTAACAATCAGCAGAGTTTCGGATTCATCATCCATGTGTGCACCAGTGCTACAAACAATGGCGTTTTTGTATAAGAAGCTGACTTTTCAATAAATATAACTCAATGATTTTTGAGATATGAGACAAAACAAGTACAGCAATTTTGCCCAGAATTACTTGGAAGATGATTGCTAAAACATTAATTTATATTAAATAATGGTAATTTACATTTCACTAACTCAGCTGAATACTTAAGACTACTATTTAAAAAGCAATCTGTGGGTTGCCCCTAAAGGTCACTATTTTAAAACAATAACAGAGGCGAAGCTCGATGACGCAGTGACGGAGCGTGGAACATTTGGAGATGTCGTTTTCACAAATTATATTCACGGATGAAAAGCTAATTTCTGATTGGTCAGTCGCCACATTTCAAGGTTTGTTATTCCCAGATAGCAACCAGTAAAACTAATAACACAGGCTCATCCGGGTACTAAGCATCATCTTTACTATTAGTAATTATATCACTCCGCTGTCGCCGACAGTTTGGCGCCATCATGTGGCTTCAAAATGCTTAACCACGAGTTAAAATGGAGGACTTGAACATTAAATTCAACACGTACCGGAAGAGCAAAAGCAGTGGATTGGAAAACCTGTACATGACTATTACTTACACAATAAATAATATATATTTTGCTTAATCATTTATTAAAACACATGTGGGAGTGGAGTCTCTGTCCAGGCCAAGGTTTTCGCGATGAACTCTCCATTACAAAAAAGCCACGAAATATTTGTACTCGCTTTATTTAGTTTATTTCTTCTCTCCTCAGTTTGTATACACCTACGATCCATGATATGGAAATGCACAGTAAATAACTACCACTTCCACATTTGTCCACGCGTGTTACCGTAGTATTCATAGACGGAAGCATATCGTAGATATTGTGTCATTGATAGGCGACAATGAACAGGGGCGGTTCATTATTTAAATCTGGAATTTTTTTGGAATTTCCAAACTTTTAAGATAATGAAAGTACACATCTGCATGAAATATATAACACTGTGCAGGTGTTATTTTGGATATGTGAAGATCCTCTTTTCATGTTTCACAAGCCTTTGGTTCCAAAATATTTTTTTTTTTTTCTTCTTTTTTTTTTCTTTTAAGTTACGGTATATGAAAGGTTCATATTTTGGTTTTGGGAGTCCCCAACGACAGGATGACATGCATGCAAGGTCCAAAAAACTATTTAATTGTTTTATAATATGCATTTATTTTTATCCAATGATGCTTTGTGTACATCCGTTCCCAGGAAACTTTTTTTTCTTTTTTATGTTGGGATGTTTTAACATAGTTTCGGGAAGAGCATGCTGAGTGTCAGCACAGCCGGCACCCATTGATGCTCATTAACTCATTGACGCCCTCTAGCACATTAATTATTCCTAATTTCATTTATCCGCCTCGGCATAAATGCCATCGTCTCACTCTTCTCAGTATCTAGTTTCGCACGATCGCTCTGCCAACAAGATGCCTTCAAGCTACTCTTCCGAGTCCGAGGACTCTACTTCGCAGCCGACGAGGTCGGCTCCTCTAGCAACACCCAGGTCCCCTCCACCGACCAGATCCCCGCAAGTCTCGCTGGCCTCCTCCTATGCATCCGCTCGCTCCTTCGTCAGGAAGCAGACGATCGGCTATTTCTCCTCTCCCCTCAGGCTCCGCGCACCCTGGACACGGACAATTGCACTCCTTTGCTCCTCTTCCGGCCCCCTCTGTTTTTCTTCATCCTCAGTCTTCCTTCACCTTTTCTTCCCCCGCTACAACCTCCGCTAACCCTACCGCTACAGCCACTTCTAACCCCGCCCCTTCCCTCCTTCCTTCTACTTCGTTCTCCTCCCATTCCCCCTTCACTCTCTCTACCGCCCCCCTTCTGCCAACTCCCGCCAATGCCCCGGTGTCTGAACCCGCTCCAGTGCCGCCAGCCATCAGAGCGCAAATTTTGGCAGGTTCGGACATCGATTTATTTTCTCTCCTTTCCCCCTTTTCCCCCAGTCCTGCAGACCGCCGGGTGGATTGCGGCGAATTCACCCTTACATTAAAACAGTCCCACTCCAATCCCTCCCGTGCACTTACCTTCCCCGAATTTTCTATTGCTTTTTCCCGCTTCACAAACGTAATTTGTTCAGTTTTTCCTCATAGGAGGCGGGAGCTCAATGATTACCACGCGATCATCGCGGAGCTCGCGTCCTCCTATGGGGGCACCCACTTTTATACGTACCACAGGATGTTCTCGGCTAAATCTGCGTTGAGGGTGTCTCAGTGGAATCAGTGTCCTTACTGGGGCGCCCTCGACCTCGACCTGCACAATCGCGTGTTTACCGGTTGCCGCAACTTCACCTGCGCGGTCTGCAGGTCTGTCTCCCACGCTTCTGACTCCTGCCCTTATGTTAATCCCTCCCTCCCCTCCCACCAGGAAAACCCCAAATCCACCAGTTAT
>JAUMHP010000062.1:3159803-3170092 GCA_032361065.1 Enteromius trimaculatus | reverse complement strand
TGCCTGGAAATCCTTTCGATCATTCCATACCAGCTTCAATTTGCAATTCCCCGATTTCTCCCTCCTCGCCATCACCTTATTTATCTCTTACCTCAATACCGTCAAAAACCTTCAAGCAGGTTCCATCAGAAGCTACATGAGCGGGGTGCAATTTTTTCATAAATTGCTCCTCGGCGCGCCATCCCCAGCTATAACTAATGCCCAAACCTCCCTGCTGCTCAGGGGCATTCAGAAAGAAAGCCACCCCGACCAAAGATTACCCATTACCCTCTAAATTCTCGCCCGCTGCCTCACCATCCTTTAACAGTCAACACCTCTTTTAACCCTGCCATTCACCCCACCATCTCAGACCTCTCTATCATAAACCACGAAACCATGGCCTTTTTTCTCAAAGAAAGCAAAACGGACCAAGCGAAAAGAGGCCATCGGGTATATATTATATCCAACCTTTTCAAACGCTCCGAGCCTTCCTCGCCTTCAGAAGTCGGCTCGCCGCGTCCCCAGCCGAACCCCTCTTCACTGACGAATTAAACCGCCCAGCCTCGAGATTTTGGTTCCAAAAGCACCTCAAAGCGGTGCTCCATCTCTCAGGCTTGCAACCAGATAATTACTCCTCCCACTCGTTCAGGATCGGCGCAGCAACCTCAGCAGCCGAAAAAGGCTTATCTTCAAGCCAAATTCAAACTCTCGGACGATGGTCCTCGGACGCATTCAGGAGCTATATCAGAGCCGACCCATCGTCCATCCAGAAAGCCCTTCAAATCCTAGTATCCCCTCAGCTCAGCCTGCAGGGATCACATTTCTGATCCTCCCCAAGCCCGTTATTTCTGGTCCTCCGGCTATTTCCCCCCCGCTACCACTTGAAGCATCCCCTGCCTCCACTTGAGGCTCACCTCTGCCCCGCTTCCACTCAAACTCTCCCTGCCTCCACTAGAGGGCGCCCCCCGCTTCCACTTGAAGCATCCCCTGCCTCCACTTGAGGCTCACCTCTGCCCCGCTTCCACTCAAAGCATCCCCTGCCTCCACTTGAGGCTCCTCCCAAGCCCCGCTTCCTCTCAAAGCATTCCCTGCCTCCACTTGAGGCTCCTCCCAGGACCCGCTTCCACTTGAAGCATCCCCTGCCTCCACTTGAGGCTCCTCCCAGGCCCCGCTTCCACTTGAAGCACTTGAAGAAGTGTGAATTCGTGAATGCTCCAAAAGTCTTTGTACACACCAATTTAGCAGTAAAACAACTACTAATGTGTGTATAAGGACATCTGAATGCTAAATTTAACAGTATTTTGGATTTTTATTCTTTATTTTAGATGGTTCTAACCCAATTTGATTGGAAAAATGCACATTTTGTAAGTAATGTTAAAAGGATTAACTTAAAATAATACTATAATAAAATAACACTTTATTTCACTTCTTGTCCCAGTACTCAAGAATCAGTGAGCAAGTCATCTTGAAAAAGGCCAAATGCACCTCATATGTATCATATTTGCCTGTGGTAGGCTAATAAGACTCTTGAGTCATCACTGTTAATAACTGTTCAAATCAAACACAAACGGCAGCAGCGGATATGCTAATTATTTGTATGCATATGAATTCCAAGGGGAACATGAGACAGAATCTAATAGAATACTTATAGGATTATAAACTCATTTCATGTGCTGGTTTCTTATCCTCCAATCGTGCAATAGTCTAGAGAAATATAGCCTCAATTGTTCCTTTTGTCTGATGCTGAAAGGGGGATTAACAACAAATCATTCTACTTTTCATACTTAACGAAGACATTACGTTGAGACAATTTATTACTCCCAGATATAGACATGTGCAGCCATCAACCAACAATAATGAGAGGTGTAAATAAGACAAGGGGACCAGGGAACCAAAGACAGGTTTGATACCTCAAAATGGTGGAGATGCACTTTAAGAAAAGTATGTGACGCAGTATAAAATGATGTATGAAACATCACTAATTTCTATGAAAAAAATAATAAAATAAATAGTGTTTTCATTGTCTAGGTGTCTGTAGAGGTTTGTAATAAAGCTTTAATTCAAAATTTACCTACATACACTGCTCTCTGCGTCCCACTCAATACCATTTCAGACTGTTTGTATCATGGCCTATTTTGAATGGCAAATCACTAATCCATAAATCATTTACAAGTACGAGAAGCCAGGCTACATTCACAAGCATAAAGCCAGCTGATACAGTATCTTACAGTGTTACAGTGTTCTCATGCAAAGAGAGCAATTCTGTCTTGTTTGCTAATTTTAGATTCCTAGTTCCCAAAGACTTATTAAAATTTTTTTTTTTTTAAAAAGCGCCTATACACAGTTCCCAGAAGAAATTAACAGTGCTGACCAGAATCAAAGTGATGCTTTTGAAATGAAACCTTTAGCTTATGATCAACATCAAACCCCATTTCCGAATGTTCATTAAAACAAACTAAACGGCCATGCACCCAACTTTCTCTTTGAGCTCAGAGCTAATTTCAAAGTCTTCAGAGATGAACAACAGTATTGCTCTGAAGGGGTTACCATAGCAAAGTGCGCGGAAAATGCCACCTCACATCAGGAGCCTCAATTTAATCAGAGTCTTTGATATTTGAGGCATCATTATGGTGTCCTGGCAGGCCACTCGGTGGAATGCCGAAGTGATTTTGAAGCCAGATGGAGCATGGCTTTGTTGAGCCATGCTGAATAACTTCAGATAGGCTGGCAGATAGTGTAGATTGGCACACTTGCAGTATGTGTTGCCATCTCCTACCTAACAGTCCTTCCCTCTCAGCACGCTTTTACAGCTCTTCTTAACCCACTCTCCACTCTTTTGTTTAACAAAGATTCATGTCTGCCCAGACACGGAGAACAAGACTGAGCCATTTCCATAAAAGGAGAAAATATGCTCTTTTGGTGGCAAGCAAGATAAATAGATTCCGCAAAACTTAACCGGGGCTGCAGAGTGGGAGAGAACAATGTGAAGACACTGGATCTAGCTCACAGTTATTCGTGGCAGGTGTCCAAGCATTTGTTTTCAAAGATCAGTGCATCAGTGCAATTATGGACAAAAGAAGCCTAATTGTAACCTTTATATAATGTGCTTTAAAGCATTCCAGGGGTGAATTGTTGTTGCAATACATGTAAGTTTACTAGAAGTATTTTTTTTTGTTTGTTTGCAACAATGGCAATTAAAATAGACTGTTCCCCAAAAACAAAGCATTATTTTTAAAACCAGACACAACTGTCTGTGCATTGTTTTGCACAAGTAAATTTAGTCACAACCTGGTACTTTTTTTCTTATGTCAATGTATTTCCAATTTATTTTTCAAGATTCAAGATATTCAAGAATATTATTAATTTGGAGGGGTCCCCACTTGTAAATAGAATATTTAAATTATTCTGCAAAATGAGTCATCAGCATCATTGTTTGTTTTTTCCAAAAAGGTCAATGACAATTTAGACTGTTTATGAGATAAAAAACTACAACACATGGCAAAAAACATAGCCATATTGGGTCCACATGGTACTTAAAAAGTGTAAAAAGGTTTTGAGAAAAAAATGTTAATTTAATGCAACTATCAAGTAAAATGTACTTACACATTTTACTAAATTATGCTGCACTTAAAATTCCATTATTTAAACAAATTGTAATGCCAAGCCATCAGAGGGAGCTCTCGTCTGAGTACTGACTCGACTCCGCTCCCTCTGCACTCATTTCCTGTTGCCCAGCATAAAGCCAGAGCTCAGATTCAAGCACACTGCGAAGTATTGCCAGTTTACCTGCCTTACCAAGTGTTATTCTCCTGATTCTCTGCCTGAATACTGCGTATGATTCTGCCTGTTTACTGACCCACGATCTCTCGGATTCTCATTCTGATTTGGTACATTGATTGGACTGATGTTTGTATTGCTGTTTGGACCCATTGCCTGCCTTCTCGTTTTTGCCTCTTGGATCTTCCCTTTGTATGACGCCAGATCGGACTGCCTCTCTGTTGATAAACTTATTGCCTGAATACCTTGACTCTGCCTAATATCTTAAATAAAACTTCCTTACATACTGTTTCAACATCTGCCTTACAGAATACTTTGCCTAAAACGGATCCGATCTGCAGGCGATTTTCCAGTACCAGAATGAAATACTCAAGAGTTGCCAGGAACAGCTGAGCAAACTGCAGTCAGTCAATGCACATCTGACAAGTTACATCCGGGCCTTACCTTCTCCCACACCTCAGACGGTAAAATTTGCACTACCTGATAAATTTGACTATTTCGCTGAGAACTGCAAAGGTTTTGTACATCAAGTGAAATTGTATTTGGAACATCAAGGGGAGAGGTATGATTCTGAAGAACGCAAGTGTGCTTTTATTATGTCACTTCTTTCCGGGAAGGCGATTCAACAGCTTTGAGAGGTGTTTGAGTATCCCGCAGGAGGCCGGGATGTTTCGATGCAGTGGATTCATTTGATTTAAGGAAAATGCACAGAAAACATTACCCACTGTTCAGATTCCTCCAACCACTGAAATGACTGTTACGGAGGAACCCATGCAACTCAATTTGTCACGTCTTTCAGAGAAAGAGAGAGCACGCCGTTGGATAAATCAGCTATGTTTCTACTGTGGTGAACCAGGCCATCGCAGTCTTGGATGTCCACACAAGCTTCAAGGGACATCTAAAGTAAACATCCATCACTTTTACCTTCTCCAAAATATTCGTTCAATGCAAATAATTATGAATATCAGGTTATGCCTTACGGCCTTGCGAACGCTTCAGCTGTCTTCCAAGCCTTCATCAATGAAATCTTCAAAGACATCCTACATAAGTATGTAATTGCATACATTGATGATATTCTTATTTAATCTACATCTGATCAAGAACATATCAACCATGTCAAAACAGTTATTTCAAGATTGTTGGAGAATCAACTGTATGTAAAGGCAGAGAAGTGTGAGTTCCATGTCCACAAAACCTCTTTCCTGGGCAATCACATAAGCCACCAAGGAGTCAGGATGGATGATTTTTGGGCTATGCCAATTTCTACAGACGCTTCATCAGAAACTACAGCTCTGTAGCTGCACCTCTGACATCACTGCTCAAAGGTAAACCCAAGAAACTCCCTTGGAGTAGGGAGACTAACCATGCATTTACCACCTTAAAGGAAAGATTCACATAGGCCCACATCTTAAATCATCCTGATCCTAACCTACCGTTTATTGAGGAGGTCAATGCCTCAGATTGTGGGATAGGGGCAATACATCCCAATGACACGGTCAGCCTGGCAAAATGTATCTCTTCTCCAGGAAATTGTCGTCTGCAGAATGAAATTATGATGTGGGAAACAAGGAATTGCTCTCAATGAAAGCAGCTATGGAGGAGTGGAGACACTGGCTAGAGGGAGCAGTGCATCCATTTCAGGTCAGCACAGACCATAAAAACCTTGAATATATCAAGAGTTCAAAACGTCTGAATCCCCGTCAAGCCAAATGGTCACTGTTTTTCACGAGGTTTCAATTCACAGTCACTTACAAGCCAGGTAGTAAGAATGGCAAGGCAGATGCACTCTCCCATAGACACGAATCTGCTATGACGAAGGAAACCCCAGACCTAATTCTACCAACTACAGTCGTATTAGCCCCAGTTACTTGGGATATCATGGAAGAGCTGCAGAGAGAACAACAACGTGATCCCACTCCTGCTCAGTGTCCACCTGACAAGCAATCCATACCACTTACACTTCGTCCACGTATTATGCAATAGGCCCACTCTTAACTCAGCGCCGGTCATCCAGGCATTTCACATAGTCTTCATCTAATACAAAACTCATTCTGGTGGCCATCCATGACAAGGGAAGTAACTAATTATGTCAAGTCGTGTCAAGTTTGTGCTCAATCCAAGACACCCAAGGAACTTCCATCTGGTCTGCTCCAACCACTACCCATTCCTCAAAGACCTGGTCCTGTCTCTTAATAGACTTTGTCACCGACTTGCCTCTTTCCAATGGGTTCACCACCATACTGGTGATAATTGACCGCTTCTCAAAGTCTTGTGGACTTGTTCACCTCCACCTCCATACCTCATGGAGAGCTTTCTGTAAACAGCTGGATATAAATTCACTTCAGGTTATCACCCTCGAGCCAACAGTCAAGTTGAACGTCTCAATCAGGAAATTGGATGCTACTTTCGTACCTACTGCATCAGAGAGCAACACCGCTGGTCAGAGTTTCTGCCATGGGTTGAATATGCACAGAATTCCCTAACTCATACCTCTACCAGACTAACTCCCTTTCAGTGTGTTCTTGGATATCATCCGCCCATTTCCTGTGGTCGGGTAAACCATCCTCTGTTTCTGCTGTCAATGATTGGATCTGACGTAGTGAGAGGGTGTGGGACAGTGCTCACGTTCGTCTCCAGCGGGCTGTAAGGACTCAAGAAATACAAGCCAATAGACGACATTGACCACACCCTCCCTACCAACCTGGACAAAGGGGCTGGCTCTCCACGAGGGACATCAAGTTGCATCTGCCCAGTAAAAAGCCGAATCCAAGGTATGTTGGCCCTTTCAAAATTCTCAAGCAAATAAATGAAGTTACATACCAGTTGGAACTCCCTCCTGATTATCATATTTCTCCATCTTTCCATGTATCCCTACTGAAACAGGTCCACTCGAGAGCTGACTCTGGCCATGAAGCCCCAGAACCACCACCTCCTCTGGATATCGGCATGACCCCCGCATATCAAGTAAAGGATTTACTGGACACGCATCGACGAGGGGGTCAGCTTCAATACCTGGTGGACTGGGAGGGCCATGGTCCTGAGGAGAGGTCCTGGGTAGCCGCCAGGGATATCTTGGATACATCCCTCACCGTGGAGTTTCATTGAGCCTAACCGTCAAGCACCATGACCACGGGGACGTCCACGTAGAGCTCCAGGAGTCGCTCCTAGAGGGAGGGATTCTGTAATGCCAAGCCATCAGAGGGACTCCGCTCCCTTTGCACTCATTTCCTGTTGTCCAGCATAAAGCCGGAGCTCAGATTCAAGCACACTGCGAAGTATTGCCAGTTACCTGCCTTACCAAGTGTTATTCTCCTGATTCTCTGCCTGAATACTGCGTATGGTTCTGCCTGTTCACTGACCCACAATCTCTCGGATTCTCCTTCTGATTTGGTACATTGATTGGGCTGATGTTTGGACCCATTGCCTGCCTTCTCGTTTCTGCCAGATGGACTGCCTCTCTGATGATAAATTATTGCCTTGACTTGTCTCTGCCTAATATCATAAATAAAATCTGCATATGGATTTACATCCTGTTTCAGCATTTGCCTTACACTAATCTACATATGAATATCAAAGACAATCCTGACTTCAGAAAAACTGGTGTAGGATTTACTTTTAAATCATGACATATCTTCATTAAATCATTAAATCATACATTGTTCACTACAGTAAACCTATACTTTAAAAACAATTCTGTAAAATTACTATTATGAAAACTAAAAACATGGTAAAATGTTTTAGGTTTTACGGTTTTAAGTTAAATTTACAGTTTAACACCATAATTTCATGAACTGATATAATGAATATATACCTATTAAAGTACTGAAATTTGTTTTGTACCTTTTAAATACACTGATAAGCATGCAGGTGGTGATGAGAAAGTCACATGATCTTCATCACAAGCAGCTTTTAAATAAGAACATATAGAAGGTGCTCAGTGTCATTTACACAAACTCTAAACCCCATCATGGAGAGCCTTATTAAACTGAATAATGCAATAAATATTAATTTAACCACATTATTTAACATACATCCTTAATAAACATAACTGATAAGAGCAAACTAAGAAATATACTGTAGTTATTTCAAAGAAAATACATCAAATTCTAACAAAATTTGAAATTCAATGTAGGGAATTCTGGGAATGTCAATTAACTTTTTTTTTTTCTGTTAATTTTACAGGAATTTACCATTAATCATTTAACAGGATTTTACCATTAGCATTTTCACAGTTTTTACCATTAAAATTATGGTTATTTTTTACAGTGTACAAGTCTGATTTGCCTAGTTGATTTTTTTTTTTTTCATTTTTATTTTCACATTAACTTCACATCTGTAACCACAGAAAAGAATGTCCTGTTCTTATTATCGTGTGAGAGTGGAGAGAAGTGGTTGTAGCTACCATAAATCAAGACACTGAGTATGTGATTAACTTCACATTGTTCTTTTTAGCAGCATGAAAAATGGTTGTGAATAAACTGCATAAAAAAAGCATGCCTTTTCTAATTACCGGAGCGGTCCATTCAGTTCCCTGACTGAGTTCTGCACAACTCTTATTATAATTAAAGACTTTTAACTACACTGCACAATGAATTTTATGTTCCTATCGTACCTATGCTTAGATGGACATAATAAAAGGACTGAAGAACTCAATGAGTAAGACTGAAAAACTTTTGGTCTGTGCTTTGTGGACTTCCTGACTATTTTAAACTGCTTTAATTAGTCATATTTCAAACATTGTGAAAAACATGTTGTAAACAGAAACATTTTTTTATGATGGAACCTTTACAAAGACTATATGCAAGTAACATCAACCACAGATGGCGATAGAGAGGATAAAGTTCCTTAGTCCAGGAAACTTCTCTGCTATGTCACTTCCTGTTTTAGGATTTAATTTCTTCATGTGGTTCTTCCACATTACTTCAGTTTGAAAACTTGAGGTTTACAAATATTAATAAGCAATGAATCATTTAAATCAAATTATTCAGCTTAACAAATTTAGTTCTATTTGTCTAATCAATAATATTTTTTAGGAATTGTATCTTTTAATTAAACCTTTTTTCCATGCATGATTTATCACAGATGAGGTGCATTCACATCATTGTATGTAAAAACTGTATTTTTTACTTCAAAAATTCTAAATATGTTTAGCAATTTTACTTTTTTTGTAAGATTTAACATACATGTAAATCCTTTACAAAATCTACAGTACAATCTTCAATTGTGAAATAACGTGGTCTTCGAATCAGCTGAGGATTACAAGGATTCATATTCGGTATACATCCATCCTTCCATTAATAAAGTAACACATGTCAAATAAATAAATAAATAAATCGGCATGGGCATGACTCATCAAATGGTTTCATGCATAGTTATTGTTCAAGTGAAATTAGTCTTAGTCTGTACCATCAGCAATCAGGAATGCCAGTACAAAAGATAATGTCTTCACAAAGACGGTAGGCATCTGGCTCTCGACCAAAATGCACTCATCAACAAGAGAAAATATTCACCAGACATAAACACAAGGAGAACTGAAATCCTCACAAACTGCCAAAGAAAAGACACTGAGAGTGAAGGGAGATGAGTTGTAGAAGAAAATGTTGGAATTGCTGGTGGATGAGGAAGGCTTTTGGATAATACCGCTCTAGAGATCCAGCTGAGGAGAAGATGAAAAGATTCTCAACGGTGCTAAGAATTGACTCCCCTTTCCAGTTATGTGCATTTCATTCCAGATCATCATGCAGTTTCATTGAACTCATTGTGTATCGTTTTAAAACGCTTAAAAGCAGTTTCAAAGGCTTAACATTGCACATTCGTATCTGATATGCGAGACTGAATAAGTACTATTAGCCAATATAACAAATGTTGATCATATACTGCCTTATATATCCTTATTTTATACATTGGGATCTGTACTGTTTTGAGAACAGAACTACTGCTGATCTGACCAAAACCCTGCTGTTCTCAGAATGATTTGAGACATAAAGATTCAATGGAAGCGATAACATCTGACCGTCTGTACAGAGAGTTCACATAGTCACGAATGTGCTTTTTGATGAAAAAAAAGAAAGAAAAAAGTTGATTTAATCTTTTTATTATTATTATTAATTCCCTAATTTTTTCTCAATATGAAAACCACCTGTTTATTTACAGGATTTGGTTGCCAGATTTTTCATGTGGACCCAGACCTTATTTATTGAATATTTTTATATATTAATGATGTATTTCCAATTTGCATATTATACTATTCTAAATTAAATTACATACAATATACCATGTCTTCTGCATTACAGCGGTCATTTGCACTGCCATTAGTAGCTCACTTTACAATTTGCAATTTATTTATTATGCAATTTATTATTTATTACAATTTATTTATAGACTGCTGTGCTATATTACTCTAGACTTGCTCTGCATAAGCACAATAAAGCTGAATCAAATCTAATAAAATATTTATTATGCAAAAAGTTTTTGAAATGCATACACTCAAATAAAATAAAATAATTACAAATGGTTTCTTTTTCTTTTTTATT
>JAUMHP010000062.1:3124813-3145886 GCA_032361065.1 Enteromius trimaculatus | reverse complement strand
AAGTCTTTTATCGACTTAACGTGACGCACGTATAAATTCTCCTCCCCCTTCACATCTGCTAACCATGGCAGAAAATTCTTACACACATAAATGTGTATTAAGCATGAATGTGGGTTAGTTTTTGCATTACTTGTATGAGTTTTTGGGGTTTTTTGGAACACCAATGAACATATTTTGAAAATTCTCAATACTGTTGGGACTCCTTGCCTTTCATTTGTAAGTCAAGTCAAGTATTATAACATTTTTAGCACTAATCAGTTCAATTCAAGAACATGGTCAATGAGGACAAGTTCATCAATTATGAAATGGAGCTGTAAGCAGCTCTACAGAAGGCAATAGTGCTATTCAGACTAATTCAGTTTAATGCAATTCATTATTAATGTTAGTGTCAATATTATAATTTTAGAGTCATTTCCCAGCTCAATGGAAATTTGTTTTTATCCAATAGTGTCAACAAACTGCATGCTATTTGGATAAAAGGTTAAAAGCTGTAGGTTTTTTAATACTTTTTGTTTGTATAGACCTTTATTATTTAGACATCATTATAGGGCTGGGCGATATGGCTGAAAACTGTATCATGATTTTAGTGTTTCATTTCGGTCAATATCAATTATTATTGATATTTTTATGACCTATTTAAAATAAGGACCAGGAGAAAAATATATAACATTTCTACATTTAAACTTAATCTTCCTCTGATCATAATCCCCTCAGTTATTAAGACAGAAATGTCAACAACCATGGAAAACTCAATTATTTAAAATGTAAACATAATGCCAGCGAGTGCCTTTGTTAATGCAACCAAACTAGCTTTACAACCTTTCTTCTGACAAGTAATAAAACATATTGAACGTTATTAAACACGTTTTTTATTGACATCGATCACGTGCCGGCAGGCCTACATCATTAGGGTGGAGTGAGTGGAGTATTTTGACACTCTCTGTCACACTTTTCTTGGTCTTGACAGTGTTCATTACTTGCCAGTCAATGGGACAGTCCAAGTCTCTTGATTTTCATCTAAAATGTCTTAAATTGTGTTTCAAGGATGAACAAAGCTGTTACGGGTTTGGAAATCTAAACAGCATATTGATAAATTGATTACAAGCCAAGCACAAGCTACACAGTTCTCCCTAAGAAAGCCACCATTTGAAACATCAAAATGTGCCGAGTTATTAATTCACATAAAATGCACTACTAAATGCAGATATAGCAGGTTATTAAATAGACTTAAAATGCACTGAAAGTTGCCTGTTATCTTCCATTATGCTCCCCGTCTTATTACCTTGCCAATCAAAACACATATCTAAAGGTGTAGTTAACCTGAATTCAAATCAGATAAAGGTGAACTAATGGTATTTCCAGGTAGATATGTGATTAGAGAGAACTGAAGTTCACTCCCAGCTGATCTCGCAACAATCACGTCTGTAATTGCAACACAGTCTCACTCCAACTTTTTCACATTTTCACGCTTTTGACCTTTTGAAACTCAAGGTACCCCTTTTTAGTCGCTTTTTTAGGCTTGAAGCGTCCTCCATTGCTTTCAGTTTCTTTGCTTAATGTAATGGTTTGCATGCATATATAAATATATAAAACATACTCCCTCCCGTCCACGATGCAATCGGTCACGAGATACACAAGAGCCAATAGTATTTCACAACAGCATGATGCAATTGATCACGAGACACACAAAAGCCAATGGCATTTCACAACCAACGTTAACGCATTTTTTGAAATCGTGCACAGACTGCAACAGCACACAGGAAGTATACGGAAGACGGAGACAGCGACCACATCTATTCTTCTCACAAATCAATAATTTTGCCTCAAAAGTCTAAGAATATTAATATCTTTCAAATAAATTATGACGGTGGTTGTATCTGCCTGCTATATCTTGTGTTTTATTGACAGATGGTAGGTTTAGGGGCAGGGGTTGGGTTATGAGCTCATAAATGTGTAAGTAATATAATTTAAATAAAACTGTTTAGACTGTTTACATTGAAAAATCATACCCCTACATATATGCAATAATGCCATTGCTTTACCCTATAGATTTTTTTTAATTATGACGATAAAATAAAAAAAAATATTGCGTCGGCATATTGACACTATAAGGGTTCGTTAACAACATCTAAAGTGACTAAAAAGGGGTACTTTGAGCTTTGAAAAACAGTGCAAAAGGGCCATGACCAAGCGTCAAAATGTGGCGAGTTGGAGTGGACTGTGTTGGTAATTGAGTCTCCTTATGCTTATGAAGAGAGAGTTAAACGGCTTGGTTAGCGTTCCAGTGGGAAATGCTTCTATTAGCAACAGTACACTGTGTCTGGGTACAAAAGCAGCCTGCCAGAGAGGACTCCATGATCAGCTCATTCAAAAATGAAAATTAAAGCCCATCACTGATCATGTTTATCGGTAATATAGCTTTAATTTGGTGGTGTTTTTAGCCTCCTGGGACAAGAGAAAAACATTTTATAAAAATTGTTTAAATATTTTTGACATGAATGGTCATTAATTTTTTTTAATTACCAATACATTTTAATTTTTCAGGATTTTTTTTTTCAAAATTTATATAAAGTATTTTGTAATAATGTAATAACGTGGCATGCATAATTAATTAAAATATAAATCACAACTTTGCATTTCCCGTCAGTCTTAGTACACAACGTAACTACAGAAAGGTCAAGTTTTAAAAAGGATCGAAACTCTTTGGTCATTTTTTGAGCGACATGCTAACGGTCTAATCAGATTCAATGATCAATGCTAAGCTAAGCTAAAAGTGCCACCGCCAGACCTGAAGATCAGCTGAATGGATTCAAAAGCATTAAAACTTAACTGTTTAACTCTAGAGGAGTTGGAAAATGTGTCTATTTTAAAAAATAGAGGAGCGTTCCTTTAAAGGTAGTTAAATATTTGAGAGCTCCAAAGCTGCTTTTCTACTACCTCCAAAATTTGTCAACAGGTAGCCCCTAGTGGCTTGTGAAGTTGCTGTAATAGTCCACTTATTAACCTGGTGAAACCAAAGCATTGTTGGTTTTCTTTGACTGGTCGGTTTAGCAAACATTAAGTTAATTTTCACCTCATGCTCATAGTTTGAATTCAATATAACAATATATCTGGTTAAAGAAGTTACATATGGTCTAACCATACAAATTTGAATATTTTGACTCTCTCGAAACTCAGATGCCATCGGAAAATTCTGCATTGATCATAACATTGATCATAAGTTCCCATACTATTTACCACTGAAAATGAATAACGCCCTGTCTATTATTTGTTGGAAATAGTGAACGGCTTAAAGTTCTGCATTGAATGGCTTTAGAGGACTACTAATATAACAAATAACTCATATGGATGACTTTTATTGTGCAGCATGAAGACATTCCGCCTAACATCTCATTTCATGTATTATGGAAGGAAAATAACACGGGGCAGTTTTACGTGCACTAATTTTTTCCAATGATGTGGTCCCTCTGACATTTTGCTGGCTTTTTCATGCTACACTTTCAACCACAGGAAACTTTGTACTATATCAGCAATTCATTTAAAATAAGGACAGTTTTCAACTGAATAATTATTTTCTTATTTTCAGCAACACCTGTCAACACTGAGCAACAAGTGAAACTTGAATAATTTTATGTAGAAGTAAAACATCTTTTCTTTCTATCTATATGTTACAGAGTTCCAGGCTAATAAATGTTCTCCTCCCAGTGTATAAAGTGCCAGAGGAGGTCATCCTGAGGAGCAAAAGCCATAGAGAAGAACACCACTAATTATGCAAAACACACTTGACAATCTCACTGGAACTCATAAATTGCCTGTTTAGTTCAGAAAAGTTACATAACATAACACGGAGGAAAACACACACTTCAGTGAATTGTGTAAAGCCTAACGGTGTGTTTTCTTGAGTGTGTGTGTGTGTGTGTTACTGTTTTTGTAGGCGGCTTCTGACAGAGCTTGAGTAAAGAAAGCCCACTTTGCACATGGACCAAACAGAAATCAATTGCACTCTGTAAAAGAAGCTTTTTAAAGGCTCAATAGCTCTCAGGCTGTTCGCTGTGCTGCATATATTCTCTTTGTTGTTATCTGTGGAAGTGTTTTCAATATGTCTTGGACAATATGTCTATTGCATTTGCATTTAAAGAGGCAGTGAGTTGTGTGAATCACTGAATGAATCACCGGTCGCCCCTCTGATTGGCTGAACCTGATATAATCAAAAATAATGCCCTGGTCAACTCGTTTGCTTCAGACAGTAGGTGCTCTTCTTCACAAGGGGGCGCCGTTTCACTCACAGGGCCATTTTGCTTGCTAAACCGGAATCGAGAATCATTCAAAACTGCATCCATAAAAGATTATGTTGATAAAAAAATATAAAACACATTTAATGAACTTCACTGTTCGGACGTCAGTTAATGGTGTATCCACATGAAATTCAGGTCAGTAGACAGTAGCAGTGCTTGTCATGAGAGCTCAGGGAACATGGGACCACTTGCCCATATCAAAGTCAAACAAACAAGTCGGGAGACAGCAAACACTGGGCCATGACAACAAGACATCAGCAGCAGCATATTTACTTTCTCAATACCTGGTGTAGAATGGAAAGTAAGAATGAACAGAAAAACATGGACAATTTTGGTCAATGACTCTCTCAAACTCAAGGTTACAAATGGTTCCTTTTTTACTAAAAATTTGTATTTATTTATTTGATTATAAATTTGAAAATACAGTTTCCAAAAGGTGGCTTTCTCTAGAGAAGAATCATTTTAGTTCAGTACAGGAACCTTTTTAATTAGGTGTACAAAACACTTAATCTAAAATAAAAAATGTTCACTAGATGGAATAATATGAAATATACAAAACCACCAGTGCCGATAAATAAACTTTTTAAGAGTGTGAATATTTAACCATTGCTTAATTCTTGAGTCAAATGATGCTTCAGAAAAAAATTCTGATAAAAAAAATGATGTGCTTTTTTCTCTTGTTATACAATAATATTATACATGCCATTTTTGATCAATTTAATGCATCTTTACAAAAACATCTTTTGATAAAGCAAAAGTTCCACGGAGCAACCTCTTGTGGACCCGTCATACAAAACCATTTTGTATAAAATCTATTAAAGAGATAACGGCCACTTGTGTTTTCAATCATTAAATGTTTAGTTGTAAACTGTGGTCGGTAAGGACAGCTTAAAACTGTGTCCTGGGCCCTGTGATGCGGGGGATCCAAAACAGGTCTAAATACAGCTAAACTGCTGGGACCCACCAACGTAATCTCAGGCCCGTTTCATTCAAGCGAATGTGTGAATTTAAAGTTTATTTGTGCATTTGGTTGGCCTGTAGCTGTATTTGGCTGAAAGCAAGCTATATGAAACTAATTCTATCAAAATCTATTTTTGTGACCAAAAAAAAAGAGCAGTCCAAGTGTCCTGCAGCATGATCCCTGGCTCAGAAGTCTCCATGCTGCAGGCAAAGCATGATCATGATTCCTGGTCAAAGGGCTGGCCTACAGCGAGAGGCAGAGATAGAGCTGGTTAACGTTTAACCACGGCGGCTTGTAAAGCAGCCCCAGGACAGTGAACCTTTGGAGTTTGATATGATGTGATTACAGAATCACCCTAGTGACACGTTGCCAAATTCAGCAGAATGAGGGTCTGAGTCTTCCGGGTGGTGATCTCTGAAATTGCTCAGGTAAGTTGATTCTTAAATACCAAATAATGTGACATGAGGAGCCTTGTCAGGTAGTGGCATGATAAAAGCAGCGGCAGTGTTAAAAAATACTGTGTGTTCATCCGAACAGCTCTGTAACCGGTGTTTTAATTGTGCAATACAATTAATAATAATATGATTGCAAGAACACTGTCTAGGCACGATATAATACAGAAGGGATCATCAATGTATTACACACACTAACGTAAAGATATTTCGACTTTTATGATTCAACCTGTTGTGAAAGTCATTAGTGTTTATAATGCAAAAACTTGTCACCTGTCACTTTTTATATTTTAACAAACATGCATGCACATGTCAACTTCAATATAGCTGTAAGTAGGTCAGCTGCAACATAAACCCAGATCTAATCACTGCTGTTATTAAAACGCTTCAACATATGGTACTTCTCCAACAGACGGTATTTGTTAAACATGGCATACTGAACCCCACAGATGGGTTTTTTTAACAGTGCGTGCATTTGTTATTGAAGTGTGAGGGTACAGTGCGTATAATATTGTTCTTGATTTATGGTCTTCAATACAGAAGCAGGCAGCAGATCTAACATGCAATTGAATTGCAATTACAAATATTATATTCCCTGCACTTGTGCTGCCATTTCAGTCCAGCACAACGGCCTTCAGAACATGTGTATTTAGCTTCAGTCAACATGGGCTGAAAAGCAGCCAGAGATCCAGGCACGATAAGCACACGTCTAGTTATCTTGTTTATGCAAACGGTAACCAGGCTGTCCAGAAGTGAGCAGAGGATGGACTGCAGACTAATTGAGTCTTAAAACGCTCTCACTAATGTTCTGCCATTTTTATTAAATCCCTGACTTTGAGCTTCAAGAATATCAGCATTTATGACACTTCCTAGAGATTTTTTGCAGTATATGGATTGAATAAAAGGCCACATTTGCCAACTGTAAAAAGCGTGCGGTAATAGCATCTCGCTCTGTGAGTCATCTGTGACGAGTCCTTTCAGTATAGATAAACTCTCTGTGCTTTGCACAAGCTATTGAATTTGCAGAGGCGACCACATTAGCGCTGTCATTGCTGATGAGATGCATTGTAAAATTAATGAAAGGAAAACTATAGAAATTTCTAAAGAGCACACAGACCACCAGTTGGGCACCAGTGGCAGTTCTCTCTTACTTGAGCACTAGGCAAGATAAAAAAGTATATTTTATCAACTATTAAGTATTATTTGTATGTAAAATGTATATTTTTCCCATACACACACACACACACATATATATATATACATAGACATCAAACGGGGCTTGAATACCGTCATGGAGAGAGTTGTGTAGGGGAGTGCCCTTGTTGATAGTGCCCTTCTTTTGCTACACGTTACATATATGATTCTTCATAAATGTGGATTACTGTTAATTAGCCTACTATTTGCCCTCTTTTTAAATTTCGAGCACCTGCCCTGTTAAACGTCTCTGCACGGCCCTGTATGTATATGTGTGTGTGTGTGTGTGTGTGTGTGCCTATCAAACGCCAGCTTGTCTTTTTTTAAGCCACAGAGAGACAAAGATCATGGTATCATCATCGCTGTCTTGATTACACACAGATACTGAACAGTTTATGAAAATGAATAGAAGTCCTGTCACCTTTGACCCCTATTCTGTACTCACACTGCTTTGTTGTCGTCCGTATCTCTCTTTGATCAAGTGAAGCTGAAAATGCCAAATAGCCACTACACTGATTATTTTAAAAGACCTGTGTGATTCAATCACACTTGATAGCACTCTCAACCGAAACGAATAATCAGAAGAGAGATCTTCTTAATATTAGATTCTACTTTCTGCTTCAGACTCCTGCTTGTCCAAATTGTCTCTTCAGAAACAAACATGGTATCTATTAGCTTCTCTGAAAAGTCTCAGACGAGATCTTAGATATGCTCCAAAGTCTGCAGTCATAGATTTTAATGTGAACTTATCGATCAATGAAAAAAAACTGAAGAGAGTGGATATTTACATTCATTGCTTAGTCATTTTATTAACTTAGATATCTCTTAAAGAACAAGTAGTTTGAAAAAATAAGACTTCTTAGAATGGATAAAAGTAAATGATGACAGAATCGCATGTGTGAACAATCACTTTAGTCTCCTGAGCTCTGAGCTATATATAGAACAGTCTTCTGATGTAATAACAGAATATTCTGATTGAGGGAAACAGGCTAAAACAAGGTGTGAAATAAGGGCGGAACACAGATGTCCTCCTATTGACAAATATGTGACTCAATGATTGTCTTCTGTTTTGATTTGCTCTCTCCAGTTAATAATTACACCACGGTCCTTGACCTGGAGGTGAGGAAAATGTTTTTTCCCCACTTTTTTTTTTTTTTTTTGCCAACACTGTCCAGCAGATAAAAAGCCAATATATACACAAAGCTTTCTTCATGCAGTTCAAACAGACTTTGATCGGAGACACTGATTAAATTAAGATGACAGATGCCTACATTAAGACCAAATAATCACATCTCTCCTCCTTTAGGATTAGATCTTCGTGGTGAAGGTTTCTCTTATTTATAAATGAACAAAATGGCAATTTTCTAATGGATTAGTGTTGTTCAAAAGAGCATGGTTAGGACATATGAATTTTTTACCTTTGAACCTGTCCGTGAGAAACACGTCTTGGCTTCTTATCATGTTCAGATTTAAAGCAGGAGTATGCTATCTTGCCCTGTCATTTATGTGTGTTTGAACTTTGATTTAATTTCAGTGAGCACCCCTAATTTTGCTGATTTATTGCTGATAATCACTCACAATGGAAACCAATCAAAAATGTGGGGATGGACTGACTGGCACGCAGAAAGAGACTGCGCTGCGTGCTCTGATCCAGCGCACAGGATATCACATACACCAGGTAGGAGTTACCACAGCCTCGGGTAACAGGACAGGTGCCGCTGTGAGAATATGTGACAGGAATACTTGCTTAATTCCATTCTTACTTGAGACAGAAATTCTGTGCTGCTGGTTCATTAGATACATTTATTTGATGTTTTCATTATTGGGGGCATATCTGTGGGCTTGTCTTCAACAATTTTAGTATGTAATATAGTAGCACCATCATGTGGTGAAAATGGAAAAACGTTCATTAAATCAGTGAAAAAAGCGACATATGTCTTTTCTGACTGTAAGCCTAAACTTCACAAAAACTTTAAACCGGTTCCAAATCAAATCTGATTGGCTAATCACAATGTTGTTCAAGAGTCAACAAAGATGTTTACCTAGGAATTCGTCGAACTCAACAAAATCAGGTTCTGCGTATCCCTACTGTGAGCGTGATTTCACCATGTACAAGATGTTCCTGGATCAATATTGATAATGTTCATCCAGGATCATGTCTTACTTGGCAAAATCACGGCGGCTGATGTTTAAGCACCAAATATTGATTATAAGCCTAAACTTGGTTCTTCAAATCTGTTTGGTTAATCCCAAAGTTGATGTTGATCCAGGAACATGTCGCACTTGTTAAAATGAGGTTCTGCTATCTTTGGATTAGTATAATGACTTGTCCATTCTTGAGGTCTATGGCAGTATGGTTTTATTTTGTCCACATTTCAATGTGCATGTTAACTTGTGATATATTAGAGAGTCATCCAGATGTTTTTTCTTTAGGAAAATGGCCAGAGGAGATACGGTGGTCCACCTCCTGGCTGGGAAGGCCCACCTCCAGAGAGAGGCAGTGAGATTTTTGTGGGAAAACTTCCTCGAGACCTCTTCGAGGATGAGCTGGTGCCGCTCTGTGAAAAAGTAAGGGGGAAAAGTGGAAATGACTTTAACAAACAAGCCTGTTTCTACAACTGAAAATGTTTTTGCTTTGCTATTTAATAATTTAACCTTTTTATTTTACAGTATATTTACTCTGGGGTATAAACATGCTAGATATTTCAGTGAGGTGTGGACTTAAAACTGTTACGCTTACCTGCCTTTGCAGTTTGGTAAAATTTACGAAGTTCGGATGATGATGGACTTCAGTGGCAACAATCGCGGCTATGCATTTGTTACCTTTTCCACAAAACAAGAGGCTAAGAATGCCATGAAACAGCTCAACAACTATGAAATCCGGTGAGCCATTGTTCAAACTAGACATCTTGTAGACAAAGCACAACCAACAAAAAAACCGATGGAAAATTCTTACACATCTTCACACAGGAATGGAAGACTTCTTGGTGTGTGTGCAAGTGTAGACAACTGTCGCCTATTTGTGGGCGGCATTCCAAAGACCAAAAAGAGAGAAGAGATCCTGGCAGAGATGAAGAAGGTAACGGATGGTGTCATGGATGTCATCGTTTACCCAAGCGCTGCTGACAAGACCAAGAACCGAGGTTTTGCATTTGTCGAGTATGAAAGCCATAGAGCTGCCGCCATGGCCAGGAGGAAACTGCTGCCAGGTAATTACATCACATTAGATATTATACCAATGATTTTATCAAAAACCACTCTTCTCACACACTTCTTTTTCCAATGTACAGACGTTTTTTGAAAGCAATCATCCTTTTCCAGAACCAGACAAGATTTTATTGATTTCCCACAGGCTGAACTCATGTTGAGTCCAAAGATATTTAGTTCATTGCCCAAGATGAACGAGAGATAAAAGACTAGCCATTGACATGGTTTTCTCTATCACTTCCCAGGGAGGATTCAACTGTGGGGTCATCCTATTGCAGTCGACTGGGCTGAACCTGAAGTAGAGGTAGATGAGGACACCATGGCCACAGTGAAGATCCTCTATGTTCGTAATCTGATGTTACCTACCACAGAGGAGACTATAGAGAAAGAGTTTAACAGCATCAAACCTGGTGAGCTAATAAAAAGTCTCTTTAATATCCTAGTGTCTGGAGATGCTTCAGGTAACTCCTTCAGTGTGAGTTTTTTATTTACTCTTTCTTTCATATGTCAGGCAAAAACATGAGCCTATAGACAAGTAATTACACAGTATAAGTAGTAGTATCATTCATACTCATCAGAAAAAGTCTGGATGCGTTATGCAAGAAATTTTTACTTATTGGAATCAAAATCTTGCTTTCTTATGAAGTGAAGCAAACATTAGCAAAACATTAGACCTCAATGACTTTCACAGTATGGACAAAAATATGTTTCTTGGTCTGAACTCATAAGCAAACCGTTTAATTTTGAATAGGATTTGATTGCATTATTTAGTGTTTGGTAACCTACAGGTGCTGTTGAAAGAGTGAAGAAGATCCGCGATTATGCTTTTGTTCATTTCTCTCAAAGAGAGGATGCCATCAATGCCATGAATGCACTGAATGGAAAGGTAAGGCAGCACACAACCTGATTGCAACTCACTAATGCATATGCAATAATGCTGCATAAAAAACCTGATTTTCCTCCAGGTCATAGATGGTTCTCCTATTGAGGTCACGCTAGCCAAGCCTGTGGATAAGGACAGTTATGTTCGCTACACCCGAGGCACAGGGGCTCGTGGCGGGTCTCTGCTACAAGGAGACTATACTTACACTGTAGGCCAAATGTACGACCCCTCGGCAGCCTACCTAGGAGCACCAATATTCTATGCCCCCCATGCATATGCAGCCATCCCCAATCAGTTCCGCTTTCCCAGTACCAAAGGGCAAATAAGTACCAGGGGGCTGGTGCGCTCCCCCTCTGTAAGAGGTGGGTAACCTGATTCACTTGTTAAATAAATGTAGATTTTAAAAGCTGTTACAATCATTGCCGAAGAAATCTCAATCAAGCTTGTGAAGCATCTGCTAAAAATGTAGTCATTCTTAATGAACATATGAAATTGCTCTGATTATTAATGACCAAAATTTTACGTATACACTACATGAGTAACAAAATTAATACAGACAAGGCCAGTCTACAATTATTAAAGTCAACATGAAACACTTTTCACATATTTAAATACATAATGTTAAAATTACAAGGGGAAAAAAATCGAAAAGTGGGTGTTACATGCCAAAATGAAGGTAGGTCAGTGCTAGCCTTGTGGGTAGCCCTTCTCTCTGCCACTTCACATCCTATCAGTTCTCTCTTTTCGTAATAAAAGGTGAAAATGGCACAAATAAATCTTAAAAAAGAGGGCAGTTTTTAGTAGTGAATTTAAAGGGGGTTTTGTAATGTTAGTCAAAAAAACATTGTTTCTGAGTGAATAATTGCATTTAACATGTTTGGAATAACATGCACCTATGAATGTTAAATTAAGCAAATGGAGAACATTTTCATTTCTTGTTGACTTTAAATAGACAGGGCAAATTACTTATGTAAAGTTCTTTCATTGTTGTTTTATTATGGCACTTCAACCATATGATATTTGCATCTTCATTTGCATGTGACCATAAACACAATGTATTTTGCTATATTATTCCTTATAGTGTGATTGTTCTATCTAGCATTTGAATTTGTTATCCATGCCTGCATATTATAGTCCAGTAACAATAATATATCATTCTGAATGGATGGGGTGCAAAAATCAAGTCTATCAAATTTATAAAAGAAATGATCTGGCAAGAATCGAAGCTGCAGAATCTGTAATGTGCTGGCTTGGAATGTTTTTACATGGTGATCAGTTTCTCTAAATCTTGATTGAAACCCAGGTGATTTCTGGTGATTTGATTCGACTTAATGCCTTCTTGCATTCCTAGAAATTTACATGAATGTACCTGTAGGGGCAGCGGGCGTACGTGGTTTAGGCGGGCGAGGATACCTCGCCTATGCAGGCGTGGGTCGTGGCTGCGCCACGTACCAACTCAAGACAGACAAACGCCCTGACGACAAACTCTATGACCTTCTTCCTGGCATGGAGCTCACGCCCATGAACCCAGTCTCTCTGAAGCCCCAAGGCATCAAACATGCCCCACAGGTACACTCATACTCTCACTGAAAAGATCACTTGTGGCTTTTAAAAGGAGGAATTTTTTCCAAGAACGAGTTTGCCTGTTTTTGCAGATCTTGGAGGATATTTGCCAAAAGAATAACTGGGGACAACCAGTTTACCAGCTTCACTCTGCTATTGGACCAGATCAGAGGCAACTGTTCCTTTACAAAGTCACCATCCCTGCTCTGGCTACTCAGTATCCAAATATGTATGCCACAACTTTTACCTCAATGGCACACACATCCTCACAAAGCAAAACACTAGTCCTAGTCACAAAACCTAGTGAGCTGCCTAGAACAGTGGTTCCCAAGCACATTCCTGGAGAAACTCTAAACCCTGCTAAATTTGCATGTTTCAATTGACACTTTCATTTTATGTCTCTACTATGAGCTCATCATTAAAGAGACAATCCAAATCTGCAGTGATGGTTGTGCTACAGGAATGTGGCTGGAAACCACTTCCTCCTTTTCTCGGGCATGTCCTGGCTGGGATTTCTAAATTGCCTTAAAATGTTCTTGCTTTAGCTTTGTTTTCCTGCTGATGTGCACTCTACAATTCTTATACATTATGGCTGTGTCTGAAAGCTGGAAAATGTTGACTTTGGAAGTAGGAAGGCAACAACACAGGTCTAAATCAAACAACACTGTCACTTTCTGTCTACTGAGATAGCCTCCATCTGATCATCTGAAGTCAGATGCATCCTTCACCACTTTTGATATCCCACAATTTTTTTAGTTCCATTCTGTGACAGTTTATCTAAAAAAAAATATATATATATATATATATATATAAATGCTATCAGCACCAATGCCCTTCATTACACTGCAAGTGTCCTGGCCTCAAATCCCAGCTTTTAGACGTTTCCAGATCCCAGGCCCCTCTTTTTCTACTACATCGTCTCATCTAAGGCAAACAATACAAAAACAAATTAAAACAAAACTAAATTAGATAAATAGGCTGATAAATGCACTTAATGGTTATATACATTATCAACTTTTTTTTGCCATTTCTGGCAGTGAATTATTCTTAGTTGAAAATTTGATCTCTATATGATTGCCTCTAGACTACCTCAAAAGTCTATGTGTTATTTTATGTTGGAAATACGGCTTTTAAAACACACAAATACACAGCCAGTCACAAGAATAGCAACAGATAACAGTAGTAGTGCACGATAGAGCCCTTCGCAGCTTCTGTGAACATAAACCTAACTCACCTCCTCCCCTCATCTGTTTTCCAGACACCCGTTTACCCCCGCCAAGCTCTGCACGTCAATGGATGAGGCGAAGCTGCACGCGGCCGAACACACGCTGCAGATCCTCGGGGTTCAGACAGAGGGCGCTGACGATTCCGCTGCTGCGGCCGTCGCTGCTGCATTCCCAGGTATGTGAGGTCTGTAAGACTGCTACTTCCTTCACTCTGATTCGAACTCCTTATGGAGTACACGCATACACTGAGACAAATATTTTAGTTTGTTCATCACTCTGTAATGTACGACTGTGGCATAAAGATTTGTTTCAAACATGAAAGTGAAAATACAATTATAACAGGTCTAATTATATTTGTAAATTACAATAAAACTGATACATAATGTTAAAATAGTTCAATATTACATTTAATATTTAAATCTAAATATTAATGTCATATCTCAGGACTTCTGCAGGTTTTATGAAGGCAAATGTAAGAATTTCTAAGAACTTTCAAAACCACATGAAGAAAATGGAAGGAATAAATTAAATGAAAACTTAATTTAAATGTATTGTATTAGCAACAATAAATACAAGTTCCAAAAGATCTACATTCCTTTCCCCATACATTTTATGACTACACTGCAAAAAATAGTTGCTAATTTTCACTAACACAACAAAGTTTAGTGAGTTTATGATTAGTAGTATCTTATTGTAACAATGTATTTGTATTATAAATACATGGTCTTTTTAAATGTAAGACTTTCTTCATAATGCCTTTATTTGTAGATAGGCAAATGAAGACCTCTGTAAGACCCGCAGAAACCCTTAATTATATTCATGGATTAATAATCCCAAACCATCCATTTTTATGTATTCATTAATGTCTTTTAGATGAAGTGGTCTTGCCATCTGATACCCACATATGTGCATTCTAAGGTTAAAAAACTATTTAAAAAAATAACACCTATGGCTTTACAACAGTTATCTTGCACTAAGACAAATCCTTTTATTTTCACAGGTTATGCAATTGCCGGCACCCCCGCTACCCAGCTGAAACAGACCGTTTCTTTGGGACAGGACCTGACTGCCTATGCAACCTATGAGGGTTACCCTGCCTTTGCTGTGACAACCCGTGGGGATGCATATGGAGTGTTTTAAAACCGTCTCTGTAATGTCAATGTTAATCTGTTCCATGTATTCTGTCTTTAGGTTAGTAATAGCTTTTGTCTGTTTTACAGTTATAATTGTGTTTTGAGCAATTTTGCTGTATT
Source organism: Enteromius trimaculatus (assembly GCA_032361065.1). NCBI lineage: Eukaryota > Metazoa > Chordata > Actinopteri > Cypriniformes > Cyprinidae > Enteromius > Enteromius trimaculatus. Next base: position 3,130,852 of record JAUMHP010000062.1, on the reverse strand, counting down.
GAAGAATATGAGTCATCTTTTTGACTTAACTCAGGAAGAGGGCCACCTGAAGGCCACCAACAACTCAATCCCAAAGGTTTCTAGAAAATGACAAATTTGATGTTTTATGATTTATTGCTGTTTGTCAAGGCTTGAATTCCATTGATTTAAACATTACTGTGCCATGAATTGTGGTCATCCAAAATAGTGACCCCATTAGATTAGATTTTTATATATATAGGCTATATATCTAAATTAGAAAAATTTAGGCTGGACCCTTGTTCATTGCTGCCTGCTGCCTTTGAACGATTGCCTTTAGTAATGAATCATTACAAATGAATATAATTTCTAAACACAATGTAATATTTAGTAACTTTAGTAAGCTTCGGTATTGTATTTTAAGTGGTTTGTTTTTGTGTTGGTTTTCTTTCAGTATTTACATTAACATCAGAGAGTTTTAACAGCTGAAACCCATTCATACTCGTTTGTATGTATCTGCAGGTTTTTGGATCATTTTAGATATGGTTGACACTTTGTATCTGGTTAGTAGTTTTGCTATATTTTATAAGATATTTACAGGCTTGCTACTAATATTTTCCCACTTCGTATGTTTTCTAAGTGGAGGATGTAAGAGCATTGTTTAAATACACATGGACTCATTTTTGTTAAAATATAAAGATGCCTTAAAGGTGACAGTATTAAAGTTTGTGTAGCACTTAGAACTTATTTTTATACCTGACTTCCAACTGTTTGGATGAACTTTGTTATTCGATCATAAAGTGTTTGAAATTATTTATTGTCTAAGTGATCGGCATCAGATCTGGAGGGAGAATTAGACGGGCATCATCAGGACAAAAAAAAATAAGCTGAGATCTTCATAGTGCTACAAAGTTGTGAAAAATATAATTTTAATAAATCAACTAACCATCAATAAATCAAATTCCCTTCTTGATATGCTTCCTGACTGGTTTTTTTTTTTTTTTGCTTTTGAGACATGCTTTAAATGACCATGAAACACATTTTTTTATATGATATGCATTTTACATGTATAGGGTGACATTCAGTAGTTCTTTAGCTAAATTCAGCATCACCGTTCTTTGTACTTTTAAGTAAATGATGTAATATATGGGCTACACTGTGCACAATGCTTTAAGATCGTCTATCTGAGTTTTATGTCAATTACAATGAAACTAGCAAGTTTTAGAGAGCAATCTACAGAACAGTTTAACTCCTTTACCTGTCCAACAAAGTGAAAGCATCCCCCCTATTCAGAATTTTCTCAACTGTCAAATTTTGGTTTGTGGTTTGTGGTCTTCCCGTTTTGCTTCAGACCTGTTCTGCTTCTACAGCCACAAAGAGACTGAATTCCTAATTTTTGCTTATTTCAGCATGACCAGCGCTATAAACTTTTTATAAAAACCTACAGGTCTTTACAAAGACATATTATATCTATGTAGTTTAAAATACCTGAATCAAAAACAGATATTTTTCGCCCTTTTGATCTTCCATTTGCAAGGTGATTGCTACTTTCATAAAACAAATAGTGCATAATTACAATAATAGGACACAAATTTAAATTAAAACATTTATTAAATAAATTCCCGAAGACAGTGTTGGCTGCCTAATAATAATAATGTGATAAATTCTCATGCTTTCCACTACAAATCCCAATATAACATTATAAACGATCAACTTTTAACCATTAAAAACGGTTTCCTATTACGTAGGATTTAATCCACAGGCACCGTTACAATTCCCATTAAAGCCAATACAAGTCCCATTATATTCAGTTTTATCAGCAGGGCAGTGTCTGTAAATTTGACATTTTAGTACTCATTCACTGTATGAGTGTTTGAAGATGGTGTAAAGAACAACAACTTTAAGTTATGGATCGATGCTGTTAATTAAGCACTGTCTGTCTAAAGTTTTCTTCTCAGTGATACACTGATCAATAGTAGTAAAAACTTCTGGTGACTTTGAAAGCGTCAGAAGTGCCCACGTATGGCGTGGTGATGGTGTTGTTATCCATGGTTTGTTTGTAGTGTCCAAAATGTTGAATCCGGTAGGTTCCTGTCTGTGCCGTGAGCGGGATGTGCCATTCCACTTTTGACTGACTCCGGCCAAAAAGTCCTTTAATCCAGTGAAACCTGAATACACCAAACAGTCTACACTATAATGCATTCATTTTTACTTATTATTATAACATTTTAACAGTTTTTCCAAATTTAGGTTTGTCTCTGTGCTCAACGAATTTTAAAGATCAACATTCAATCAAAAAAACTTTAATGCCTTTTTATCAGTTACCGTTTAGCTGACACACACAGCATGTCAGACAGTCTAATCTAAATTTCCTATAGAGATCACACATGGATTTCGGCCCAGGGATTGAACTGGCTATATAATAAGTGATAAGACCTTGACTCAGCATTTGCCTTATCGGGGATAGACCTTGAAAGACACCATCAGCATTAAGACAGCTTTAACTCAACCACTAAGTAAAAGTATAGACTAATACAAGTGTAAAAAATGCCTTTTTTTAGCATGCACTGTATGTCTGCAGAAAACACATTACCTCGTTTCCCACGATGCATCTGTGTGAACTATTTCCCATGAGTCGGTGTCGTTGTGAAACATCTCCACCGTGACAAATGTCTTATCTCTCTGATATCATAACCACCACAGTTAGTTAAATTTTTTATAGATAAAAGAACATATTTTGCAAGAGATTATTATAAAGTGAGTGCTACTTAAGAACTTACAATGTCTCCAGAGTTTCTCGGGTTTCCAGCGACAAATGTGACCGATGCAATTTCTCCCTTTAAAATAAATAAATCACATTGAGCTTGTTTTCAGGGAGTCATGTACAGTCACAGCTGTCAGCAGCAGCAGTTTTGAGAAAGAAGTAACATCTAAAGGAACTCCCCAAGAATTAAACAGCTGTGTTTCAGAGTTTTTGAATCCCTTCAGCTGATCTCAGGGTCTGGTGGTAGCACTTTTAGCACAGCTTAGCATACGTTAGCATCTCTCATTCAAAAATGACCAAAGAGTTTCGATATTTGTCCTGTTTAAAACTTGACTCTTCTGTAGTTACAGTACATTGTGTACTAAGACATTAGCGCTATTAGCACTAGTCATTTTTGAGCAAGAGATGCTAACGGTCTGATCAGATTCAATGGTCTATGCTATGCTGCGCTAAAATGCTACCACCAGATCAACTGAATGGATTCAAAAACAGCTAAATTAAACTGTTTAACTCTTGGGGAGTTGGAAAATTAGCCTATTATCAAAAAATGGAGTAATCCTTTATGCATCTTTATGTTGGCCAATGTAGCAAAGTCACGTCTTGCAAAAACTACATTTTCACCCTCACGTTAAACCCTCAAATGTGTGGATTTCTAATAGAATGATTGATTTCGCCCTGAAAATTCTGTCAAATAATGGTAAATGTGACCGGACCTTTACAGTACTGCTTGTACATCACAATAATTGACTTACCACTTTATAGACAGAGTTAACCTGCTCTAAGACGTCGCCAAATGTGGTGCCAGCTGGTGCTACATCTGCCACAGGGTCCTTCACTTGATTAAAAAGTTTGTCTTCGTCAAAGAAAGGGGGTTCAGGACCTTTCGGCAGCTCTCCTATTGTTCCCTGTGGAAGATTGGTTTATTCGTGAGATCAGCCAGGCCATTTCAGTTTATCAAAATGCCACAAATGACTATAAGGCAGCAGAGCGTTACATGAGCTATAGCTTTGGCCAGGCCTCTGTAGCGCTGGATATAAGCCGAGAGAGTGTGGGGGCCAAAAATAGTGGATGCGCCCTCATATCGCTGAATCTGTGAGGATAGAGGGAAAATGTACATATTTTTTTGGGTGGGATCACTGATGTACCTTGGAGCACCATGTGTTGCAAATACCATGACTTCTTTACGTTATGTTTTAAAGGGTTTTTTTTCAGCATACACACCTGATACTCTTCGTATGTAGTGATGTAGTGTGTGTAGATGTTGCACAGACCAGCAACAACCACTTCTGCATTAGAGAAAGACTCTTTCACCTCCAGCTCCTGTGGAAATCATGTGGAATGGTTATGATGTCAACTTTTACAAGTTCTTTAACAAAGTTTTTCTCTTTGCTTATTCACACGCATATATCTAGCATATTGAATGTTTATTAGTACTTATAAAGTACATATTATTGCTTATTCTGCATGACCATATTTTAAATCTCTTAATTACAACTATTACTAAGCAGCAAATTAATATATATATATATATATATATATAAACTAGCTGTCCACATTTGTTTCAGTTCTATGTACATATACATAAAATTTTCTTAAAAATTCTAAATATTTAGGTTATTCATGTGATGCTAATTTTAATTTTCAGCAGCCATTTCTTTAGTTTTGTCACATGAATCTTCAGAAATAATTCTAATATGCTGATTGGCTGTAATATTTCTTATTATTGTTAAAAATAGGTTTTGCTGTTTAACATTTTCATAGAAACTGTGACACACTACTACTGTACTACTGTCTTTTGAGGTAAAGACAAAAAAGTGACAGTAAAGACATTTATATTATGCAGTAACAATACATTTCTATTTTAAATTCTGCAAAACAGCAATGCTGAGAACCTTTTTTAATAATTTAGCACCAATAATGATGATTTGTAAAAAATCAAGCACCAAAATCAGCATATTATGATTTCTAAAGGATTGTGTTGCCTGAAGACTGGATTAATGATGCTCAAAATTTAACTACATTTAAACAAATAATAAAATAGAATACAGTTTTGTTTTGTTTTTTACTGTCTTTTTGATTGAATAAAAGCAGCATTAGAGACTTCTTTCAAACTAATTAAAAAGTCTAATTATAAAAAAAAATGTGTAACCAGTAGTGTATGTGCAAGTCTCACCTTCTTGACTGCTTCTCGTATTCTTCTGCCTGACATGGTACTAGAGCACAGAAGATAATATAGTAAAAACCATATAGGCTGGTTATAGAGCCACTGTTTCCTATATTAACCTTTCCTAACATAACTCACGTAAATTCTCCTGGGACCGCAACTATGGCTAAGGATCCGATAGTGATGATCTGAACATCCACAACGGCTGGATGCCATGGGAGGGGAGAATCCATCTGCATAAAAACAATTTATTATTTTGAAGTAAATAAAACAATCCGACAGGTACCTACCATTACCTATTATCATGTACTGTGTAAAAACCACTCTTGTATTAACAAAAGATAAATATTAGGTTTTATAATTCAGTTTCTTCATGGGATTGAATCATCCTCTGACCTCCCCAGTGCTGAGGAGGATTGGTTTAGGCTGATGACAAGCTGTGGTCTCGTTGGATGGTGTTCCCAAAACTGCATCTCTTATTCCATCCCAGAAAGGATCTCCATCTGTATCCCCTGGTCACAAGAAAAAGCATAACAATTATTATAAAAACCATAAAAGTATTTGCCAGATTTATGTGTTTATGAACCGTATCTCTTTACCTTGTATGAAGTTGAACTCTCCTCCTCCATCAGTTGTACCAGCAGCAAAACTGTGACCCAGAGCAGGTTTACACGTCCGTCCCTGAAGACAGAAACAGTGTTATCATGAACACCGCAATGATGTTTGATTTTCTGGTTCATATTAGGATATGCAGACAGCATCTGTGACGTTCAGCTGATAGCTATAGAATCATTTTCAGATTGTACAAACAAAAGACAAACATGTTTTGGTGATGCACATACAATTTAGAAATTTTGGATATTTAATAAGCAAAAACGTGAGTTTAGATTTTTTGTGTTGATGTACCTACAGGTAGCCTGGGCCCGCCCATACTTCCTGTGACGCTACATTCAATTTCGCGGATTTCAGAATTTTTGGCCAGACTGAGGCCCAATCCCAATTCTATTTTCTAGCCCTTTGCCTACCCCTCACCCCTTGAAATAAAGTGAAATATTTTCCCCTAAGAAATGGGACATGACTACTACACCGTTATACGTCAGAGGACATGCGCCAATGTAAGCACCGCTCATTTACATGTACACATATATGGCCG
>JAUMHP010000062.1:3093418-3110077 GCA_032361065.1 Enteromius trimaculatus | reverse complement strand
ATTGAACTAGCATACCGTTTTTTTATTACTATCTAATTACATAAAATTGTGTATATATATATATATATATATATATATCTGGACACTTAAAGGATTTGAGAGTAAAGCATTAAAACTGTAATATCTTGAAAGTGAGAAATAATTTCAATTAAACGTGTTTTAACAACTTTTCAGATGTATATGATAGAAAATGCACAAAAACAGTTAAAATAGTTCAACAACGTCCACAGAGCTTTATGCGAAATGACAAAAACAGACAACGGTTAAAAAGCATGTGTAACTGTACTCACGAGTTTCACCTTCCTTCAGAGTTTAGCATAATTTCCAGTAAGAAACTCTTTAAGAGAAACTTCTCCAAACATTGGAGTCATACAGTCAACACAGCAAAGTAAACTGCTAAAACTGCCTGCTATATTTAATCTTTGTGTATTTCCAGAAAGAAGCACATTTAGTTCTCCGAACGGCTGCAAGCTGGAGCAGAAACGGACTGGTTAGGACCACATGCATCGTCTGACTGCAAGAATTCCAGGAGCTCTCGAGTGTTTCCATGGGTGTGGCAGGACTGTTTACATTACAGCAGTAGGGGGAAGGGAACAAATCTATCACCAGCAACATCTGGTTTGTGTTAGTGAGGATGTCTGCTATGAGTTCACTGGTTACCCCTACATAAAGATTGTTTTGAGCCTGGAAAAAAAACTACCAAAACTCTATCTACTGTAAAACTCCCAGAGGCGGACACAGTACACAAATCCATTACTGGAGTAAAAATATAGATACAACTGGTCAAATATTACTCCATTACAAATGGGCTGGGTATCGTTCAAAAAATTTTGAGTTCGATATTTATTAAATCAGCTTTAACAAAATGACATTAATCACGAAAAACTTTTTTTTCAGCTTGCTGTCATTTACACAAAATCTCCTGAGCCACTGCATGGAAAAAAAGCATCCAACAAATTTACGACAGCGTTTTAGTGCCAAAAAAAAAATAAACTAAAACTATGAGAATAAAGTCGAAATACTACAAGAATAAAGTCGTAATATAATATTTAGTATAGTGCACTTGCAATTGGTCCGGATTGAGAAAATTTAGGATTTAGGTATATTTGAATATTGTTGCGTCTGAGCGGCTGCTTCATCTTACTGAGATGAGATCTAAGAACTCGTGGAAACCCCTTAATATCAAGAATATGATATTTATTAAAAGACTGAACAGGAACAATTTTTTATCTTCAGCTCACACACTCAGTCGACATTCCTTTGGGGGGCGCTCTAGCTCTCTTATTTTTCTATAAATGCATTTATGTGGGATTATTAGAAGAAATTATATCGTGTAATATTCACGGGGACATATGCTTGGAAATATTTAATGTCTTCCATTGGTTTCGTTTTAATGCGCCACCCGATAGCAATAAGATTTGTACATTCTACTGAACAACAGTAATATATTTCTGCTGCCATGTCCAAACTAGAGCTGGGCGATTTAATTGTCGATTTATTCATGCACATTTTGTCAGTAAAGCCGGTTCTTTGATTAGCGGTAAATCTCAATCTGCTGTTTTGAAAATGCGCGGTAGTTGATACACAGAGCAGTAGATCACTAACAAGCTACGCAATTCAGTCGGTACTTAAAAAGTATCAAACTCCATACCCAGCCCTCATTACAAGTGAAAGTTGTAAACATACATTTTTACTCAAGTGAAAGTATAGAAGTTCTTGCTTTTAAAAAAGCAAACTTTTAAGCAAATCGAGTAAAAAAATAATAATGCTGAATTCAAAGCATTTTGAAAATGACACTTCCTGCTGCCAGTTGGTGGTGCTATAACTTTGACTCCTAATAGTCGCATCTATGCAAATGGAATCATTTTCCAGGGGGAAATGATGGCCGCGGATTCTGATGTGTGCCAATTTTTAAAAGATTTTTGAGCATGTTAAGGCCCCCAAAAGGCCTTAGATAGTTGAGGGAAAAGTAAGATTCTTAGAAAAACAACAGGGCCCTCGTCCTAGTGGCTCGGGCCCTAATTAAACAACTGAACATCTTCTGGAAAAAAATTACTTTGGGACAGTCATATTTATTTTCTGTAACTAAACCTCCTACCCACCATCACAAAAACAGCATGGTAGTGTTCTACACAGCTGTAGTCGTGTGTACACACATAAAAGTGCATTCACATTTATAGAAGAAGAAGAATAAATAAAAATGTCTTTAAAGCTGCTACATAGAAACAACTTTCTACTTTAAGGACCTTGGTAGAAATGTAGTGGAATAAAAAGTACGATATTTGTGTTTCAAATGTAGTGAACTTAACGTCATAAGTTTCCAGAAAATTAAGACCAATCATATATTGAATGTATTCAGAAATGTATCACCACGGTCATTCAATTATTAATTCATAATGTACTGTTCTCATTTTTATTTACTTGCATTTGATCAACTATTTCTTACATTGCATGATATTTGTAAATCAACATAAATAAAGTTCAGATGTATGTCTTTAAATGCTATGGCAAATAAATGCTCAGCAATAAACAGAATTCAGTGGAATTCTTCCTGAATTGAATTCCACCTCTAGTAATTCCAATTCAATTCCACTTCCATTTCCTGTCAGCTGCGTGCAGTTCCAATTCCAATTCCATTCCAGGAAGTGAATTGGAATTTACCATTCATTCTCAATTCAATTCATTAATGGCCCCAACCCTGTTATTTAGCCTACGTAGCATTATTTAACAAAAACCTTTTTAAATTTTGGCCTCTTATTTACATGACATCAGCATTTTAGCAGTGTGCAAATGTGTAAACTATAAAAGGCTCAATTTGTGAAAATGAGGATGCGTATTAGGTGTTCAGTCAGGTATGTTACTGTAAGTGTTTACAAAGTGACATGCAAAACGGCACATTCAAACAGTTCAGTAGTCTCTGCAAATGCTTGCATAATTTCAAATCATAGAACTTGTGATCTTATTTACAGGAAAAGCGTAAATCAAGTTGCAAATGTGAACAAGCAATAATGGGAGGGCGTCTTATTTCTACAATAGCACACACTTGCAAGAGACTGGCTTCCTGCCACAACTTGTTGCTGACTGCAAGCTATACCACACAAAAGTTGTTATAGCCAAGTAAAACCCTTCCACATTTTGCAGGAAACAGCAGTATTTGTATGATTAATATGTATAATAATAAAGGGCAAAACTTTAATGAGGACGCAATGCAAAGCAAATTAAAATAAAATAATTTAATTTAGCTCACGTGCAAAAATTATATCAGAGTGTAACTGTGGTTTCCCGTGACACATTACACCCCCGCAAGATAATTTAAGACAAAACAAATGAACCATTCTGCAGAGATATCGACTGCGGCTGATGCCTTTGATAATTATTTTTATTAGACTAACTAATATTAGGTCTTATCTTGTTGCATCATATTTCTTTTTCCATGTTTTTACAGTATTGCGCATTATATCAGCAGCTGTAGTCTTGTGGCGCCTTTGCCTTGGCTGCCCTAGTTCTGCTCATGTTTAAAGCCGTTTTCTCCCTCTCTTCGTCCTTACAGTGGACACCTTGGAAGGCTGGAAGACCTCGATTTTGCTGATGACCTGGCAATTCTGTTACACAACCATAGCCAGATGCAAGACAAGACCAAATGAATGCCAACAACATCAGCTAGGACAGGGCTGGAGATACTCATGAAGACAGAGAATGGGACAAGAATCAATAACAAGCCACATTATAAGAAGACAACTCACTGAGGAAACCTGCCTCCAGCATCACCCGAATCCACAAGGAAGCGGAAGAGGGGCCGACCAGGAAACAGACTATGGCCTCGATGGCCTATGCTCCTTTGGGCCTAAGCAAGTAATTAATGTGATCTTTCATATCTGAAGCGGCCACAATGCTGAGCTAACAAGCTCATAGCTTCGCTTCAGGTGGTTCACGCCGTGCATTAAAATAGTTCAACGTACATCAAGTCGTCCGTTATTCATTATGCATTCAGTTTTTAGCCGGTTTTTTACGGCAATATTTAAATGACACCTCCTTGGTGTACCCAAAATGGTGTCACACTAGAGCAGCACAATTAATTGTTAAAAGATCGCAATCTCGATTCCCCCTCACGATCTTCATCCAGAATTTATACGATTCTGACAATTATATTTTCAAGGACACGACTCACAGTCGGCGTGATGACACCTGATGTCACATGCGGTTTAGCGCGGGCAGTGGCGTCCCTGTTAACGGATGAGAGTTTTCACACAGCGCGCAGGAGCGGCGCGGCAGCACGTTAGCAGAGTAGAAGTGGCAGTGCTGCGATAGTTTCGCAGTTGAGTCTATTTTTGCTGTGCCGCTTACGCTGAATTAAAGTGACAGTGCGTTGTTCTTGATCAAAACTGGCCCGATTAACTTGAAAAGTACCAAATTGTAATTGACGTGTTTCATGTTTCACACTCACTATATTAAAAAATAAAATGCAAAAAAAACATCACTTACACAAGTTTTTGCCCCAACTTCAAAGGTCTGATAAATGAATAAAACGAGGCATTTGTTAGCTTTAAGGTGAGATTTTTCAATTCAATTATTCAATCCAAATACACTTTATTGTTGCAATTCTTTCCGAATTTTGTCTTGGATCTCAAAGCATAACCTTTTCAATCTAGCATCTGCATGCAAGCTTTCTGTTGCGTGGCAAAATATAATATTTCTTATACAAAATGTGAGGTGGGTCAGACACAAGTTCATTGTGTGAACTAGAATATAGACGGTCGCATAACAAAGTATGCTGGCAATGACATAAATCAAAGCACACAGTGTTCAGAGAAGAATGCTGGAAAATACGACAGGAATAAGATAGCTTACTGCAGTACAAGGCTCAATTGCGCGCGACAAACGCTGCCAGTGTGTTTCCAGAATGGTGATCTTCATTCCAAGCTAAATAATCGTGATTCTCATTTTATCTAGAATCGTGCAGCTCTATCTGACCCTATCGACATATTCCCCGGTGGAAATAAAGGATCTGTTTAGTCCTCCGTCACAGTTAATAATCCATGTCTCTATAAGCGCATCATTTGCACCGCTAGTGTAACTTTGTTTTAGTTTTGCCCGAGCTGCATCCCTAACAACCACACAGAATAACAGATGAATCACAAAGGAATAAAAGTAGAGTGCTTCTCTCATTTAACGCATATGTTGTTTTCACACACAAATATTATTTCTAAGTGTGAATGAGTAGTCTTGTTAAACAAGTAAACAGATCTGTGGTCAAACCCAAGAACGACAATGAACAAAAAGTACAAACCAAACCACAAACCAAATTTCAGTGATCACTACAGCACAAACTTGTGAAACTGCCGAACATATAAACGGATAACTATGTAAACTATCCCACAGCTAAACAAAGAACTGAAACTTACATTAATAATGGTAGTTATAGACTTCATGTGAACAGAGTCACCTGCTAGAGGTCACGTAATCTCCCGTGCTTCTTTAGAACATTAACGTGCTATGACTAAAGCTGTACATTAACTCTATGCATTACTTTTTCCAGAACAGGAATGCTCAGCTGTTCAATGACTGTAACTGAGATCTAACTTTATGCTAAACAAGTTATCAAATACATAAAACGACTTTCTATGATGAGCATGTTTATATTAATAAATATTAGTATTCATTTTCATAGTTCTTTCTAAAAGTATGACTTTTAACCTTAAACCCTATTTAAAATAACTTTTTACCTTAACATATTTTTCCAGGATTCATGGCGTATATATCTGATAACAATTCTGTAGCCATATATTAATGTTCACTGTATGTGCTTTCCTCTGGGATAGAATGGGAAATGTATTTAAAAACATAAAATCCTAATAAAATGGAAAAATCCTGCTTGGCGGCCGTTGTGCTACCAAGAGTGTGCTAAACTCATTCACACATCTTCCGCAGTATGAAACACTGATCGAGTTTTTACATGAGACATTTCAGTAAGTTAAATGCGGTATCTCCTGTAAAATAGCCAGCCTTTTTGTGTATATATATATATATATATATATATAAATAAAATACAATCGAAAGAGATCTGTGGATTAGTCTGAATGCAATCACTGTATATGATATAATCTGTAATAATGCATTAAAAGAAAAATCCAACTATTAAAAGTGAGAACTATTTCTGTAAACTTTTGTATACTCAAACAGCACTTTTTAAAACAAGTAATAGCCTGTTTTTATAATGAGTTGCCCGTTTATATAAAAATAAAAAATGTGATTTAAAATGTAGCCATGTGCAGTAATACTGACTGAGAATGCTATATTCTCCTGGTTTCACAAACAAGGGTTAAGCTAGTCACAGACTGAAATGCATGTTTGAACTGCTTCTCCTGAAAATATCTTGCTCTGACATATTTTACAATTTTGTAAAAGAAACATTAATATCTTATTTAACTAAGGCCTAGTCCTGGTTTAAGCTAAGCTGAGTTTGTGAAACTGGGCCATTGTGTTGATAACAATAATCTTATTGAATTGTGAAACCAAGATATCTCACAGATATCTCAAATATAAACATCGCATAGAAACGTCAATGTTGGTTAAGATTTAAAGATGTATTTGCACAGCAGAAGAATTAAGTCACAAACGCGACCTTTTTAGTCGCAGTCTGGAGTTAATATTTCGACATTTTCATTTCTTCTCCTCCGTGTTACCCTAGTGGCATTAAGAGTACCACGATGGATACGCATACTTTCTTGAACGTAAACAAGGCGCAGCGCATGTGTGTTTCACGTCAGCAGCACCACACACACAAGCATCGTTTATGTGCCAAAGCATGTGCATACATTGTGATACCCTGCAAAATGGTACTAATGGATTCTTGTAGCTTTTACTGTTGAACCACTGATGTCACATGAACTATTGTTTATGATTCGCTTTTGGACCTTGAACATGGTAGGATCCTTGCAGTCCATGAAGGGACAAAAAGCTCTCAGATTTAATAAAATACATCTTAATTTGTTGTCCGAAGATGAAGAAAGGTCTTACAGGTTCGGAACAACATGAGGGTGAGTAATGTCCGAATTTTTAATTTTTGGTCAAAACCATATAAAAACACAGCATTAACAGAACGTGGCACTGGTTTTCCCTTTTCTTTATCATGGACATTTTTATTTTTAACCTCTAGTATTATTAAATACAAAACTGCTGACTATTTGAATCATATGAAGTGACTGTATCTCCTCACAGCACTAGGATAAAACTGCTTGGTTATGGATTCATTTTACAATGCCTTTATGACCTTTTAGCATTTGATTACTTGGACTTTCCATGGAAAAAAAGCTTTTCGGGTTTCAATAAACAGATCTTAATTTGGCTTTTGAAGATTAACTAACAGGTCGGAACAACATGAGGGTAAATGATTACATTTCAAATTTAGCATCAACTGTATCCATTAACTAGGCTATACCATAAAACATTCAGCCAGCTATTTATCACATTGTGTCTTTAAACCCAATAATCCAAGAGAATAAAATAAAAAAAAGAACTGAAAGTCATTACCAGGACCTTTGCAATTTTAATGACTATCACTTGACTTTAGGATGATGGCTTTAGATGATGAGGTTGTTGCCCACAATCATGACAAATTTCAGACAAACAAACAAACAAAACCAGTAGTGTTAATTTTCTGAAATTAAGATGTATACATGATCTGAAAGCTGAATAAATAGCTTCCCAATGATGTATGATTTGGATGGGCAATATTTGACCGAGATATAACTACATGAAAATCTGGAATCTGAGGGTACAGAAAAATCTAAATGCGGAGATCACCTTTAAAGTTGTCCAGATGAAAATCTGATCTATGCATATTACAAATCAAAAATGAAGTTTTAATATATTTTCAGTAAGAAATTGACTAAATACCTTTAGGCAAAAAAGAAAAATCAATAATTTTGACCCATACCATCTATTTTTGGCTAGGTTTTGTGGTCCAGGGTCACATATAGTGAACTGTACATATTTACCGAAGTGTTGTGGTGTTGAAGTTCTGTGGTTTTAGAAAAAAAAAAACATCATGCACTTTTGGCCTCATTATACCCCATACAACACACTCTGTCAAACATTTATCCACAATTAAACGTGCTACAACTTCACCCTCCATTTCCAATGTGACAGATAGACTGACGGTCAAAAAAAAACCATTTTGTAATCAGGCTACCAAAATATCTACCGGTATAAATTGCTATTAAACAAATAGCAGGTAGTAAACACTACTCACAGTAATGGTAAGATGTAAACAGCCCTTTACATATACACAGTAGTTTAATTTAACATTAACTCATAAGAAAATAACTGTAAAGTAACCTAAACTATAATGTAAAACATACTTGTGTATGAGAATCATTTGCAAATGTTTAACGAGACATCAACCGAGTTGCATCCTGGAATGCTTTTTAAAAAGTACTGAAAGAGTTCACACACTTCTTGACCAATATAGCCTCACGACCAATTCACTACCTCACTCGTTTGATTTGTCTAAAACCCAGTGACGAGTAGGTTTAGGGGCGGAGTTAAGTGTATGTCACTCATACAAATTTCTATGAATTGGCAACTCATAAATTACTATTTAGCAAAAATCTATTTGTACGAATTAGCCACCTAGTAAAATATGTACGAATTGCCATGAGATCAGATCAGCTTTCTCTATATGTAAACCCTCCAATTTATTTTATTTAATGATGACAATTAAATAAGAAAAGACCACACACAAGTTTAGGAAGCTGCTTCACTCTGTTTTCCAGTTTCTTGGTTACTTACAAAAACACAGTGAATAAGTTAAGTTTCATCTGAACTTTGTTTGCAACGCAGTTGCTATAGCTACTGCTTATTTTATTTTAGAAACTACATACTCCATTGGGTATGGCAAACATGTCACACTGTCTTTAAGATAACATTCAAACTGTAAAAAGGAACCTGATAACAATGCAAGCATATCATATCGTATCATATTCAGCAATTAAATAATTAACTGTAATGGTTTTTACTTTTCTATCCCAATGTCTGAGACATTGAAGGAGACTCAACAAAGTTCATCAAAAATGTAAATTCCATCCTCATTTACTCCTCCTCAAGCTTTAATAACATTTAGCAGTCGATTGGGGTCACAAAACTGTTCTGAGGGAGCATGTTTCCTTTATTATTTTTGATTAAAATGTTTATTAGCATATTTTTCTTGAAGGAATAGTTAACCCAAAACTGAAAATTGTCATCACAAACAAAAAAGTTTGTAATCAGGCTGTTTTAGTCAACCATTGACTTCCATAGTATTTTGTTCATAGTATTGTTGTTTAATGCCTGTTTTAAACGAAACTGGTGAATCATTTGGTGTGTTAAACCACTGGCCATAGGTGCGTTGAATTTGAAGCGCTGCGCAAACTTAGTACCGCAACAGTGATTCAAAACTATCCTAAAGTCCTCTCTGCTCTCTAATCACTCTTGCTGTATTTGACGTCACACACCGATCTGTCTGATGGTGATGATCCATTTCAAGTCAAAAAAGCCTAGTAATTCAATGGACTATTTATGGAGGAAACATTTACTTCAATCCTGAATTTGAACAAATCAAATAAATAAATGACTCCATGACTTAACCATTAAAATATTTACTACCACCTATTGAAAAATATAAAAAAAAATATATTTTTTTGGAGTATCATTTCAATAAAGTAAAACTGTCGTCAATTAATCGTCAATTAATTCATGCACAATTCATAACAGCGGTACATCTCAATCAGCTGTTTTTAAAATGTGTGGCAGCTGATACACAGAGCCGTAGATCACTGACGAGCTACGCAATTTCACGTTTAAAATCGGAAATGAATCGCTTCTGATTCTGAAGAATCGTAGCTCATCAGTGATCTACGGCTCTGTTTATCAACTGCCGCGCATTTTAAAAACAGCTGATTGATATTTACCGCTAATCAAACAACCGGCTTTACTGATGAAATGCGCATGAATTAATTGACGATTAAATCGCCCAGCCCTACCACCTACTGGCAGTTTTACTTTATTGAAATGATACTCCAAAAAAATATTTTTCAATAGTAAAAATAATAAAATTTATCAAAATAAATTATTAAGGTATAGTTCACCCACCCCAAAATGACAACAGTACTCGCCCCCATGGTCCACAAGAGTATATGTATATATCTTATCACACTAATTATTTCTTGCTGAAGCTACTTTTTGTAATGTCTGTTTGATGTTTCACACAATGACTTTAAATGATCTTTTGGGAGTATTTTCTCAGTCAAATTTGATGTGCGGTTAATTTGATTAATTAATCAATTACATCAGAGATTTAATTAGATTCAAAATGTTATTCGCTTTCCAGCCTTACTTAAAACAAAATTACTACATTTTTATTTCTTTTTTTGTTTTTTTTTTTATTTTCTCCTGCTTCCTGCACACATTTCAGTACCTTCCCACAGATCCCATGGGAATGCAGACTGACAAACCACTGGAATCATCACCAGGCCCAATCAAACATATAACGACCACATTGACCATTTTTCTCAGACATAAAAACATGCCATTTCACAGTTAAACTACATATAAAATGTTCCTTGTTTATTCTGCACCATTAACATTCTTCAAGTTCCTGGGCCAGACATGTGCCATGCCTTTGCAACAGCTGCTATAATGCCAAACAACCAGCTCACATTCCAAAATCTAGGAAAACCCTGCATTCCCAACACCAAGATACTGGTTACGCCACATAGTTCCTGCAGATCAGATATCCACTTAGTTACCCCAGAGAGATTATCAAAAGTGTGTAGTGTGCGTTTATGCTGATGTGATTTCACATGCGAGTGATTTCTCAATTACAGGGGTGTTCCTGTTTCCTACAATGAAAGGGGGAAGATAAATAAATAAATAAATATAAAAATGTATATCCTTTAAACCAGGGTTGGCAATGTGGGTTTAAAGAGGGATAGGTGGTTGGTCAGTAAGTTGATGAAAAAAAAAAAAATTCATATAATGCTTTAAGCTATTTAATTTTAAAATAATTTTTTAGTTTTTGGTTTTTGGTAAATATAACCGATTAACATTGTTATACGGGTGCATATATACACACACATACATATGGAAACTCTGTTTTGTGTTGTTTTTATATCACCCAGCCCAAAAAACAGGATGTAAAAAAAAGTCAGTTAAGCATTCAACTCTAACGCCGGCTTCACACTTCACACATCAGCAGCGCGTATGCAGAGCAGGAGCAGTGCGCTCCGGTTGTGCGTTCACACTGGCAGCGTTTGTCGCGCAGTTGAGCCGCGGCTTGTACTGCAGTAAGCTATAGACAAGCATCTTATTCCTGTCGTATTTTCCAGCATTCTTCTCTGAACACTGTGTGCTTTGATGTCATTGCTAGCATACTTTGTTATGCGACTGTCTATATTCTAGTTCACACAATGAACTTGAGCAAAGTTTCTGATATCTGTATATGAAAAAATAGCAGAGCCTGTCAGGAAAAAGGATGTCTGACCCACCTCACATTTTGTATAAGAAATACTACATTTTGCCATGCAGCAGAAAGCTGGCATGCAGATGCTAGATTGAAAAGGTTACGCTTTGAGATCCAAGACAAAATTCGAAAAGAATAACAACAATAAAGTGTATTTGGATTGAATAATTGAATTGAAAAACTCATCTTAAAGCTAACAAATGCCTCTAGTTTTATTCATTTAACAAATCTTTGGGGTTTGGGCAAAAACTTTGTGTAAATTGTGTGTTTTTGTGCATTTTATTTTTGAATATGGTGAGCGTGAAACATGAAATACATCAATTACACGATTTTATGGTAAAATGTGTTACTTTTAGTTTTAATCGGATCAGTTTTGATCAAGAATAATGCACTGTCACTTTAATTCAGCGTAAGCGCCGAAGCAAAAATAGACTCTGCGCAGAAACTATCGCGGCACTGTCGCTCCTGCTCTGCTCCTGCGTGCTGTTTGAAAACACTCATCCGCTAACATCGGCGCCGAAAAAATACGCCCTGCTTACGCGTGCAGTGTGAAACCGGCTTAAAACTACACATCAGAACAAGACAGCCAGCAGCACTGCTGATGGGGAAGGAAAAGCCACAATAGACCCATTGAGTCTCTGAATCACTCTCTGTCTTCTCAGAAACTCCTCAACACACACATTCCATAAGCTGAAACTAAATTAGCATTAGCAACACGTCTTGAGTTCACACTAACAAGCAAGAACACAAACAGGGCAATGCCTCAATTCGAGCAGTTCCAAAAGTGCTTTATATAGACATTTCTCTGCATGCTTGAGTTTGCAGAACAAAACAGAGCTGTTAGATCTGCCCTTAATACAAGTAACACACACACACCATTACATGGAACTACAAACTCGTGCCTTCAAAAGCAAGGATGGGTTTATGTTCCTGCTCTGGTTTGATTCGAGCAACTGTGAAGCGCTGAAAATTGAATTAACTTTAAAAAGAATTACTAAGGAAACAGCAATGTCTATTAATGGTTTTCTATTGCGGTCTTAATGTGAACAAGAGGGATTTTCCATTGTCTGGTCTTTTAATGCTGGTGTAAGGTTTCAGGACTGGAGTCTTTGGGGAGAGTCAGTGTCTGGCCTTTCCAACACTGAGCTTTATCACATGTGTGCCTCACGAATGAAACTTACAAGCTCAGGATGCAAGCGCAAACGTATCAAGCATGTTTGCGCATGCATCTTGGTGCTCGCCTTTATAGAGGTAATTGTTCATTCCGGGGCTGAATAAAGCTGAATAAAGTCCATGTGCACAAAAGTATTCATGCACAGGTTCGTAAAATTTGGGTTGAACCACTAATGTCATGGACTATTTTAACAATGTCCTGTGCCTGTACCGTCGAGGTAGCACCCTTGCTGTCTAAGGAGGGTCAGAGAGTGCTTTGAAAATGAATTATGCCTTAATTCAAGGATTCAGCACCATAATGTCACTGTAGCTGGACACACACTGGAAGTGTTCTGTGTCAGCAGCAATGCAAAGATATGCTGTTTGAAATCAAATCTCATCAATGACAAATAAATGAGTCAAGTTTATCAGCAGATAATTTGCACGTTATGCCATTCAAATTTAAACATTCACTTGATTTTAAATCATTCAAGTTTAAGACGCGCAAAAGAAATCGGTTCTCTTTGGTGACTTCTCGCGCATTAACGGACAAATGAGGAGAATGCATAAAGGCTGTAGCAAATTGGTTTTATTTAGTTTGATTGTCAAAGTACAGTGGCCCGAAATACAACTTTAAATGCCCTTTATGTTAGAATAAGAACTTTAAATATATTTATAATTAAAAACTACACTTTTGCCCAGAAGACCTATTGTTCCATACTATCATGTGACCATGATCAAATACAGTTTTGTTCTCGGGACATCATCATATTGATAATATTATTACATTCCTAGCTTTTAAGTTAAAACGGTGTTGTGAGAACGCCGCCGTAAATTGCTTTTTATTCAGTTTGCTATTGGTCAGACAAAAGGATAGCCCCACCCACTACACAACATCACTGGAGGAGTTACTGTTATACTGTACTTCTTGGAGAAAATCTAGAAAATTACTAAATACATTTTTAACAAACAAATTTAACAAAAAGCTATAAGCATTAAAAATGACAATTAACACAATAGCCGACACCAGAAATATTGATAGTGTAGCAAACCGAGAAAAATAAAAAACAATACACACACACACACAAATGACTTACCTGAAAAAAAAGCTAAGAAACCATTTTCACTCAGAAAAAATTATTTTTACTGTGCATTAGTGGGATTGTGCACCACACATACATCTCATGCTTTAACCAGAGTGTGTCAGCGGCAAACCATCCACAGCCATTAGACACCACTATACTTTCCACAGTAAAAGTCTATATTAGGAGCATGTGTCTTCACACAGTGCGCATGCCTCATATTTTCCATAAACAGCCTGCAGCTCTTGGTTGAGTGTCAACAACCACAGAGAGAGAGCACAGACAGGAAAAAAAAAAGCATGTGAGCTTGAGGTCAGAAGACACTAAGTGCATCTTCATCAATACTACTAAACCGTTTTTGATAAGGATGATTAGCCTTACTGCAAACTTGAGATCATTTTGTCTTGAATGCCACTGTGTCCTCTTTACATAAACCGACTTTGTATAAAACAGGAAACAGCTTTATGCAAAGTTGAATAACTTTCTGCAGAGAAGACATTTGACATGCAGATTTTCACATTTCTGTAAGTCTCTAGTTGAGGCCCTTGGGACTGGAGCCCAGCTGCCAGCCTTGTGTTACCAGTGACTTCTAGAACACACACACACACACACACACACACACCTGAGAGACATCCAATTACCCAGAGATCACCACAGGCTCCAGTCTTCCCACCAGCTAATAAATGTCTCCTGCTTAATCCTAATTACATTTAGTCATTAGTCATCTGAGAACGCCTGCACTAAAACCATCTAGACAAATGCAGCATTATTTCAACCCACAAAACCAGAAACGCCCTTTTCGTTCTAAATAATACAGCTTATATTCCAGCCGTGCAGCTGAAATCGAATTGAAAACATAAAAAAAAATGATTTATCAGCTCATTTTATTTCATTGTGCTCTTCTATTTTTATATTTCCATCATGACAAGACTCTACAATAAGGTTTCATTTATAAACATTAGTGTTTTACAAAATAATTATGTATAAATTATTCCTTTTTAGAGAATCTATTAGGTTAATGTTATTTTATGAACATACTAATATTCAGGTCCTCTTTATTAAAAATAAATTAACTAATAATACTTTACATAACTTAAAATGTAAGTAATGTACTTTAAAATATCTTTCCAATTATTTAAAACAATTTTTAATAACACTAATATTTATTATTGGACCAAATAGAACAGATTAGACTAAAACTACTGATTTTACACCTTTTTTCTTTTGATAAAATAGAATAGAGACTCTGTTTTTTATTGAAAGCACAATAACAAATGAAGCCAATGCAAACACAATTACATTTGCATTACAAAGATCTCTTATTACTGGGTTCCTCCAAGATGATGACTTCTCCAATTCCTGGTTTTTCCATGACCCAGTAACCTATAGCCAGGCTCTATCCGAGATTGCATCAAACTCATTTTTAAGAAAAGGGAGAGCCAACGTCTATTTAGTTTTCTACACCCAAGTACCTCAACGTCTGATGATGCTAATAGGCTAATATTGTCATCTTCAGAAAGATTCCGACATTTAAGTGCCAAATATCATCCTGCCAGCACTTGACAACAAAACATAAATCAGATATCCCACGGTTATGCATTCACGACATGATAAACTCGCAAGACATGGGACAACAACATTGCACCAGCAGCATGCATGCATGCATTAAAGAGCAAACTGTACGCATTCCAACCAGCCGAAAGTTGCGATGATCAACAGTTGAACCGCTGTATCAGCTGTAATCGACATCCGAGTTTAGGCTGTTACACCGAAGCGCGCGCGGCGATTAACAGGGAACGGATTGTTAAAGCTGTCGAAAACCTTACCACGAGCGCTCGTCTTCACAAACCCACGGGATGCACGCGCCTTGAGCTTCATCTTGAAGAAACTCGCTCTGAAAGAGCTTGCAGGCGTCTCGAAGAGTCCCTGGGCGGGTCAGCACGCGTGTGTTGAGAGTTGCACAGGCATAGCGGAGGAAGTTGATGGATTATTCGTAACAGAAGCACGTAGATCGCCAAAGAAGGTTTCTAGGGTTTGTGATCGCTCTGTGGCCACCCTGAAGGCGGGGCAAAACCTCACGTTTTGGGTGGATGAGTGGGTGTGAGGGGGCAGAAAGGATGAGAACGGGAAAGTCGAAGTCGTGCCGTATCATTTCACTATTGCTGAGAATACTGACTTTCAAAGGATGTGACTTATTGCATTATTCTTATTATATATACATGATACGAAACGTAATAAATATATCAAATACACGTAGCGTGCATATGCAACATGCATTAACGTATGATAGAGCTGAGTAATTTCACCCCAGTAAGCCACTAATAGCCTACTTATTTCCATTATAATTTTTTTTTAGTCTTAATGTTATTTGTAGTCAATTGCGCCACCTTCAGGTCAAGAATGTAAATCGCTCCAGACGGAATGCTAGATCCATAGACATATAAACACCTAGACGCCTCATTGGCCGCTTTGAGCCGGTGCTGCGACAACTCCAGTTATTCAGGCTTGGATTTTTTTTTTAAGAAATTATGAAAGCTCACTCCTGTTGATTTTGTTGATACAGTGCACAGTAAAATAGTTAAAGTGATATGTGATAATAAAAAGTATATAGTACAAGTTGTAGTAATGTAATAAAAAACTGTACAACAGAACAATAACACAAGTGATATAATAGATTTATAATAGCAACAATTATATGTAAAAAATATATAAATGAAGAATAATAGATAAATAATAGCAAATAGAATGTAATATCAATAATGGAATAATACAGAATTAATAATGAAGAATAAATATAGTATATTAAAAAGTAAATTAAATAATAATGAAAAGGTGGTATCGTTCCTTGGAAATGCAGAACTGGCTTTCTTCAGATTTCTTTAAGGCTTGTTTGCTCCTGTTTGCAACTGGCTGAAAATGAAATATATA
>JAUMHP010000062.1:3067105-3093318 GCA_032361065.1 Enteromius trimaculatus | reverse complement strand
ACGTTTTCTAACGCATTTTTAGTCAATAAAATGTTAATACAATAGTACATAATTTGACCATTAATTTTGTGACATTACAGGGGAAGCTGAGCTTCCCTTGCAGTCTTAAAGAAATCGCCACTGCCGCACACTAATGATGGGCAGCTTGCACACATTCGCTGGTCTTTTTTTAGTTTTAGCACATGCCCCTCATAAGGTCTGTGCACGGCCCTGACTACAAGTGAACCTTCAATACAATTAAACTCTTTCTCAGCATATCTATCCCATCTTTAGCAGTTAGAGTAGCTACAGCTTTGCTAGGTAATGCTAAACTGTGTCTGACAGCAGTTAGCTATATGCTGACTTCTATATTAATAATAACGTGTGTCAACATAATATGGTTGCAGTGTTTGTCTTGTTGCTAGGTGGATGTTGTTATTGGTTATTTAGCTTATTATAATAAGCCTGGATGTATGTCACAGATTACTATTTGATTTACATGCTGTCTTTTGTACTTCAGTTGCACAATGAAGTTGCAGTTTTGGTTTGTTTTAAAGAAATGGTCAGTGAACGGAAGTAAACCATAGAAAGTGTTACTACTACATTTTACATTGGATAGTTAAAACCTTGATTAGTGTGCTTATGTATTAAAAATAATATCAAAAATATGATATAATATTATAAATATATGAAAAGCTTTTATTGTAATTTATGCAGTGTATTTATATTAATATATTAGATTATAATAGAATTTAACAGTGTTGATTAGGTGTGCTTGACGAAAGCACATAACAATATATTTCAAGAAAACATACTAATATGCGGATTTGCTGCTCGAGATACATTTCTTATTATTATCTATGTTTTTGCTGCTTAATATTTTTTTTGGAAGCCATGATTTTTTTTTATTTCAATTCAGTTCAACCGCATTTATTTTCAACACAACTAACTTTTGAATGGTAGTGTACTTAGTTTTCCTCAAAATATTATACCGCAAAAACACTTAACAGATGGTACCTCAGCAGCAGATCAGCATATAAGAATGAGTTCTGAAGGATCATGTGACACTGAGAACTGGAGCAAAGATGCTGAAACTAATTTTAAATGTTAATAATATTTCGGAGTAGAACTATTTTTACTGCATTTTTAGTTAAATAAATGCCATGTTGAGCAGAAGAGGCGTCTTTCAATATCATAAAAGTAGTGTAGTAGTATAGAATGACATCACCTTCCCCGCCTACGTAGAAAGCGTCTAAATTATAGTCTTAGATAGACGTTTATGTGTTTAAAACGAGCTACTTTTCGTGCTGTGGTAATGGTTAGATAACAGATTACCTGCCGTTCCCAATGGTCCTGACTAATAAAACATGACGTGTACTGAAAACTACCTGATGGCTAGCTATCTCTCACAATGGCGCAGAAACTCACACAGAGCTTGATGCCGTTAACTTTACGAGGCTTGTTTAATACATACGGTACATTTCTTCCCCTCCTCCGCTGCCTGCTGTATTTGCAGGCGGCTTTAGCGCCAGACACCCTGAGGCAGCGGTAGCGCCAGTGAGTCTTCCCACCTCTGTTTTTGTGGTGGGAGATGACATGTCGAAGCTTTGAAGAGCAGCGGAGGGAGGGAGGGAAGGACTGAACACATCACTCTGCGAGAGCACAGAAATGTCATGTGGCCAGCAGTCCGCCCAGATTCCCTCACTGTCTAAGTGGGCCAGAGAAAAGTAGACGGGAAGTACAACTCTCTCTCTCACTCTCTCGCACACGCACCATTAAACACTCAGTGCCATAGTTCCGTTGTATCTATACCGTAGCTTATGAGTTGTTGTGTTCATCAACACTGCTGTGCGATGCAACAGTCAGCTCAAAGCTGTGCCAGAACCCACATCTAACGTTCAGAACTGTTCCAACACATCACAGTTCCTTCGAGAGAGAGAGAGAGAGAGAGAGAGAGAGAGAGAGAAAAGAAACACTTGGAATGTTGAGTCTCTTTAAATACACCAAACAAAAAAGAGACACAGCACAAACAGACCCAGACGATCCACCCACCCGCAGCACCTACACCAAAATAAATAAAGACACCAGGACAAACACAAATTCTCCTTAAGTATAGCACAATACTTTATGTGTGTGTGTGTGCGTGTCTGTTTGTCACACTTGTGAAGTCATTGTTTCATTTTGGCTATTTCTTCTGTTTGCTGGCGTTGTGCTCAGAAACTGCACAGATACTCTGAAAAATGATATAAAGTACGGCCTCTGTGTAAATTTCTTTACAAATTAGGTCCGAAAACTTGATTTTGATTGGCTGATCGGTGTTCTTGTTTGAAATTGTGACAGAGAGTCCTTAAAGAGACCTTCCATCAATGTTTTTACTGTGTTCTTATCGTTTCTGATACATTGTTATAATTTCCCAATTCCCGATCGGAGTGGGCGTGGCAATAAGAAGGCTAAACTTGAAGGAAGAGCTCGTTTTAGCTACTTCATGTTCCTTTTATTGTTGTTTTCCGTATGTAGTGGAGGAGAGTTAGTACTGTTTTTTAATTACTTGAATTACTTTGTATTTTTGTTTTTAATAAAGTCTTTGTTTTAAGCTTTTGAACATATTTATTTGTACATTTTGCACATCCACTCCCCCCCCCAAAAATAATCGACGTCAGCTTTGCTCGTCTAATCTTGATCCTCAGGTCGCTATCATAAATTATTATTTTTTTAATTAGTTGTTGGATTAGCCAAGTCGCGCTGTTTTGAGAAATAGCTACAAATATAGTAAAAAGCAGATGTTATCATGTGCTTATAAACTGAACATTATCATCTGCTGGTGTGAGTTTAGTAGTTTTCAGGTGATGTATACAATTCAGTTTAAGGGTATTGACCTTGCATTTGTGGTGCAGGGTCTCACACACACACACACACACATAATGTAGACAATTTATGCTGTTGTAATGTTCTGTGTTTTTAACAATGATGTGATTTGTATTTTTATTGATATTGAGTTTGTATTTAGTCGATGAAGGGTTAAGCCAAAAAATGTTTGGCACACTTTGCACAACTGCACTTTATTTGTGGCCTTTGCACAATAAATTGACGTGAGCACTTTGGCCTATTTTTGGTGTGCAGTTCTTATTTGTTTTTTTATATTTTAACTATTTTTGGATCTATGCATCTATGCAATAAACATTTAGTAATACTTTTTAAAATTATTATTATATTACATATTTTGTCATAATTTTTTTTATGCTAAAACATTAAAAAAAATTACAAAAAATAATACAACAATAAAAGACAATTTCGTTATAATATTAATACAACAAGGGAAAAAAAGTATGCCAATATTATAATAAATAAAACGAAACCCTTTAAGGTAATACAGCACTGGGTTTATTTTATGGCATCGTTGAGCGGATTTTAGATGGCTTCTTTATTTAAACTGTATATGTGTAGAAATATGCTGTGGTGAGTTGGATGTGGGTACACCTGTGTGCCGAGACACTAGACAGAGAAGCGCACCAGCCACCAGCGCACCTCCTGCAGGGTTTATGTCCACTTGGATCTCCTGTCTGAAGTGCCGGCCTTCATTTAGAGACAGAGATTAGAGAGGAAGCCCTCTGCATCCCTCCTATAGAGATCAAACAGTGCCAAACCCACGTCTCCATGCAGCGCTGCTGTCAGGGTTACAAGCACTTTGAACCACACACTCCTAGACAAATAAGCCAGCAGACGTTCATACGCAGAGCAGCAAAGACTGCGCACGTTTCACTTCTGCTGTAGTTTGTGTTCCGCTTTAGCTTGATTGATATGATAAATGGCTTGTAATGTTCATCCTTTGTAAGTTGCTTTGGATAAACGGGTAAAACCGAACACATTATGCAAATGTACGTTTTGATATGCTTAACTATTGTCACATGAGCTCATCACTTTGCATTGATTTTTCATTACTCATTTCATTTTCATATCTTCATGCCTTTTGCGCGTTGGATGATAACATAGCTTACATTCTGCAAAGATATAAACAATCAAGCAGTTGAGGTTTGCAATATAGTAACGTCTGTGGAAATATGTCACAGTCGGTTTCTGATTTACTTCAGATACCTGTTTGATTAGCTGTGGTTTAGAGCTGCTTTCATATTGATTTGGCAGTGAGTGATTAAGGAGTTCTGTTGGATGACCTCCAAACTGTGTTGATTAGATTTTGATTGCCATCACCGTCAAACGTTTTGATAAGCTGCCAAGAGGAGGCCGAGAGGCTTGTGATCTCGGCTCACCGTCAGCCGGTTGCATTAGAGTATAGCATGATAACTCCGTCAGTTTCTTAACTGACTGAATCACTCTTTGACTGGCCACAGAATCCCAGACTGCTCCGTCTGCACCTCCAATTACTGTGAGTCTGAAGGGTCTTTAATCAGGACCCGGAGTGACCTCATCTGTAAACTCCAGCATAAACAAGCTTCGTGTTTGAATGGCTTCTTCATAACAGTTTACTTACTTACAACATATTATTCTAAACCTACGCGTAATACGCAAAAAGGTCAAGACGGTTCATAAAGGCATTAACCGCTATGAAACATTCAACATTTGGCCATGTTGAAACAAGTACGTGTTACGCAAATCACATGCTCGTTTTCTGTGTTTGTTTACTGCAAGATCTTTCTTTGTTCTTATTGTTGTCAGCGTTTGTTTGTTCGTCGTCTGTTTGTTTATTACAGACTAATAGCCTTCGTCTTTTTTATTTATTTACTTGCTTATTTATAAACTAAACGATCATGTATTCATTCGTTCGTTCAAGGTACAGTAGTATAAATTACTACTGTATCTTTCTTTCATTCTTATCAGTATTTGTTTGGGGGTAATTTATTTACTTTATTAAATGTATTTATTTATTAAAAACGAGCTTTTCTTTTATGTATTTATTATAGACTAATACAATTTTATTTATTTGAGTTGTTACTGTTTATTTGCTTATTTTTAAATTATTAAAAATAATTTGAAATTATTTATGAACTAAAAAATATATATTTTTTATTAAGTCAAAGTTATGGTCAGCATTTGTTTGTTTATGCACATTATTATCCACATGTGTTTTTTAAAATTCTATCTTTGTTTTTAATCTGGTAGTTGTTTGTTATAAATAAGCTTTTCTTTAATTCATTTATTTATTTATAGTAATTTTAGTGCTTAATTGTTTGACTTTCTTTGTAAATTGTTAGCTGTTCTTTATTTTTATAGTTGTTTATTGTGTCATATATTTAAACGGCTTTCTAACCTAATGTTATGGTGGAGAGTTTTGCATTTCTGGTGAACACTACTTATTCCCATATTCATACTTTTACTTCATTCTGTTCTCCAGAGTTACTCCTGAAGTGTGTATTGTCACAGCATTGCTGGAGTACTCTATGTCATTAAAGTGAAAGGGCCGTAGTAAATAAACATATTACACACATCATTAAAGAAAAAAGCCTGTCATTATACGACTGAGAGTCAGGTGGAGTGTCAAAATCTAACTCACCCGCTCTGCCAGATCAGCAGTATGTAATTTCATTAGATAATTATAGCACTCGGCATCTTAACTATGACGTACTACATCAGTTATGCTAAACACGACTTTCAGGCGGGCTACTTTACATGATGTCCAACGTGATGCCGCTCTGCGTTTGCTTTCGGTTTGGCTCGATCAGGTGAATTTGCCCATGAATGAAGCACCTGGACAACTGGCTCGGCTTTAACGGCAAACAAAGTAAGCAAATAAGCAGAAACGACAGTTATAGATTCCTCACTGCACGGCAGGCTTTAACAACGTGTTAAAGCCTTGAAGAAAATCACAAGCTGTCAGAAATGCTTATGAGCGCACGAAAATAAGCCCTCGCGGGGGGGGGTTAAAAGCCTCCGAAAACAAAATAACACCTCCACACCTCCCTCTTCCTGGTCTTTCTAGTTGCGTCTACATTTTCCATGGCTGCCGGCCCAGCTGCTGAGAGAGCTGTTCCTTGAAGCCGCAGTGTATTTAGAAACAAGGTTGAGGGAGAGCGCTCAGGCTCCGTGCGGCAAACACAGGCCTCACAGTTCTGGGCTGAGGCTTGGCAACGGACCTGACCAGAGAGGCCAGGCAGCCAACACTCCCCACAGCATGTGAGAGCAGGCCAAAGAATGAGCCGTGTGTGTGTGTGTGTGTGTGTGTGAGGGAATCCACC
The DNA here is from genome assembly GCA_032361065.1 of Enteromius trimaculatus. NCBI lineage: Eukaryota > Metazoa > Chordata > Actinopteri > Cypriniformes > Cyprinidae > Enteromius > Enteromius trimaculatus. The sequence goes on along the minus strand of JAUMHP010000062.1, from coordinate 3,087,151 downwards.
TCGGGGCAAGAGCTGAATCTAAGGTGTGCCAAACAGCAGAACCTGTCTGCCCTTGATTTACATTCACATGCATTAGTCTGGCTGATCTGCATTCGGAAAGAGTGACTGTTATAACCGATTAAGTGTTTGACCTGTACACTTTACTGTTAAAGAATCGTAATCGTCTGAAAGTGTGATGTGACGTGAGCGTGAACGCATGCTTGGCATTTTTGTCTAGTTGTGAGGCGTTCCTGCCCATGTTTTTGTCTCATATTTGCTGCCTGCGTCAGGCGGTTATGGTTTCTCAGTTTCTGTTGTTTCATCTCGATGTGCAGGGGTCTGGTTGTTGTAAAGCTGGAGGAGGGTCCAGATGTGCGCAGATTTGACCCATCCGCACAGGAAGAGGAGAGGGGAGTGCGTGAAATTGGTTCCATGTGTGAGGCTGACAGTGAGGTCATTGCGCTGCGTTACACGGGTGACAGTGTGTCGTTGTCATTGTGTCAAAAATTGTGCGTTTTATTACAAGAGTAATATAATGCACTGCTCAAACAACACACTGTAACTTAATCACACTTCTGTGAAATCAAACTTCCCACTTAGGAAGTATCACTGATTGACAATCAGTTTCACATGCTGTTGTGCAAATGGAATAGAAACAGGTGGAAATTATTGGCAATTAGCCAGACACCCCCAATAAAGGAGTGCTTCTGCAGGTGGTGACAATAGACCACTTCTCAGTTCCTGTGCTTTTTGGCTGATGTGTTGGTCAATTTTGAATGCTGGTGGTGCTTTGACTCTAGTGGTAGCATGAGACGGAGTCTACAACCCACACAAATGGATCAGGTAGTGCAGCTCATCCAGGATGGCACATCAACATGAGCTGTGGCAAGAAGGTTTGCTGTGTCTGTCAGCGTAGTGCCCAGAGCATGGAGGCAGGCCAGTACAGGAGGAGGTCGTAGGAGGGCAACAAGCCAGCAGCAGGACCGCTACCTCCGCCTTTGTGCAAGAAGGAACAGAAGGAGCACTGCCAGAGCCCTGCAAAATGACCTCCAGCAGGCCACAAATGTGCATGTGTCTGCTCAAACGGACAGACTCCATGAGGGGGCCTGACGTCCACAGGTGGGGGTTGTGCTTACAGCCCAACCTTTTTTGGCATTTGCCAGAGAACACCAAGATTGGCAAATTCGCCCTTGACACCCTGTGCCCTTCACAGATGAAAGCAGGTTCACACTGAGCACAGGTGTCTGGAGACGCCGTGGAGAACGTTCTGCTGCCTGCAACATCCTCCAGCATGACTGGTTTAGCAGTGGGTGGAACAGTTCCCCCAACTGCTCCCCGGGCGCCGCAGCAATAACTGCCCCCTGCTCCGGGTGTATGTTCACGTTGTGTTCACTTCTCACTGCTGTGTGTGTGCACGTTGGATGAGTTAAATGCAGAGCACAAATTACAAGTATATTTACAAGTATGGCCACAAGTCACGTCACTTCACTTATATGTGTGCGTGTATACGAATACATAGTTAAAGTTATATATTAACAATATAAAACGCTGTAAACGTTATATTTGTAACACCACGATTGCAGAGGGAGCTCTCACCCGAGTATTGACTGTTAGCGCTTCCTCTGCAGCTACTTCCTGTTTGGCGGCCATATTTACTGGGCCAACACATGGGCATCTTTCCAAAGTATTGCCAGTTTATCTTGTCTTACTGACTGTTTCTTTCATTGTTGTATTACCACGTGTATGACCTTACGACTGTTGCTTTGACTTCTCTTTTGGTTTTACCGCTTTTGCCTGGTTGGACTGGCTTACTGTGTTTTTGACCTCATCGCCTGTTTATCTGACTGAGTTTGGATTTGTTCCGTAAATGGATTCTTCTTCCACTTCTGCCTCACCTACTTTACAATATTACATTATTTTAATAATATAAAGTACAATGTTTTGTTTTGTGGTGTCAAAATAAATATATATATATACAGTGAGGTCAATAAGTATTTGATCACCCTGTGATTTTGCAAGTTCTCTTACTTAGAAATCATAGAGGGGTCTACAGTTTTCAGCATAGGTGCATTTCCACTGTGAGAATCTAAAAAGAAAAATCCGGAAATCACATTGTATGATTTTTTAAAAAAAAACATTTATTTGAGAATTAATAAATAAATAATGAATACAAAACACTATTGACCCTGCTTTATAAGTAGATATCTTTAGTCTAATTTATCGTATCCTCAGTGAAAACCACGTCTGATTGTTTAGAAAACTGTTTGTCAATGCAAGAAAAAGCTTAAAAAGATGAGTATGCATATTTGTAGAAGTAGCCATAGCTACAGTGCAGTTTCCACCTCAGTCACAGTGTTTGCTGCTCTTTAGACACATGGGAATGACGTTAGTGTTCTCTACCTTCACCACAACGTCAGTCAGCTGTCAATAAAAAAATAAAAAAGAAAGAAAATCAGCTGTCTAGTAGGAATATCCTCCCTGGGGTCTGTATGTCTGGGCCACAAAATGCAAAACCACTGAAAAGAAATAAATACAAATAAATGTTCCTGATTTGTCTTCTGTGCTTTTGTCTGTCCAACACACTCAAGTCCTCAGTGCGCCAAGCTGAGCATCTACATTTGGTTTGGCTGTTCTTGTCTGCGAAAACCACAGGAAAAGGAAATGTAGAGCCCTCTAAAAGCTCGAAAAACATTGGCCTGAGTAAAAATGGCTGTAAAAATAGAAACTTCCAGTTTATACTAACATTTTTCAAATTTACCATTCAGACAGACAGCGGTTTTTTTTATTTTTTATTATAATATGTCCTCTCTTCTTTTTTTTTTCTCTCTTTTTTTGTTGTTAAGCTTAACTCTTTGTTTTCAGGGAGACAATTATGTTATCATCATCCTTTTTGATTGCAGTGACTGCCTTTCCTCTATAGAACATAACAGGAGTTACTTATAGCTCATTAAAAACATTTTCAGAGCAATATTTCCAGTGTATATTCAGTTACACAATGGCTTCAGAAATACTTATTCATGTTCTATAATTACTTCTACATCTGCACAGAACATAATTGAAGTCATAATTGTCTGAAATGACACGAGGATGCGTAAAATGATGATAGAATTGTTCTTTTTTTATGGTGACCAAATCATGATTTATCCCTAATATGTCTTAATCAGGCATCATCCCTATGTGTTTCACACATGTTTCCTCTCATGCTTCACACGTGTCATGTGTAGCTCGGTGTTCCCAGCTATATCGAGTGTGTCTAACAGTGTTGGTGAATGAGTGTAGAGTCTTGATCGGGATGATCCAGCGAGGTGGGCCATCTGGTCACTGCCGCCGGGCCCTTGAAGTGCTGTGAGAGAAGCCGCTGCGGTCGGACATGGCGACTGGAGGTTTGCAGCACAGCACTTCCAGCCCTTGTGCTGACCTCAGAAAAGGAAATCTGGGTTGGAGAAACAGAGGGGTTGCTCCTGAGCTATTTCCAGAGTGCTCTGCCTATCCAGTGCCACCCACGAGATTCCATATGACAGACGAAGAGTTTGAGTGAGTGTGTGTGTGTGTGTGTCGGGTTTTACAATTTCGTGAATGGATAAGATGTTGTATCTGATAAACCTTTAAAACAAAATTTACCCCAGGTGGTTTATAAAAAAGCCTGTGCAATTTTTTTTATTTTTCTCATAGGGATTATAAAGTCTAAAGTTTGTTAAAGCGTTATAAGCCATACGCCAACCAACCATGAGGTGAATTACGTTACAAAATTGTACTTGAAGCATGTTTTTATTTGCACTTAATGGCTTTAATGAGGGGAAAACTACAATCCCATGAGCTTTGCAATGGCAATCAAATAAAAACTGATGGAAACATATAATCCGAGACATTTAAAGTTGTTGGTTATGTTTTAAACAATTAAAATGTATTGCTTTATATGATAATCAAATGAAAAAAATGATTGAAACAAATACACCTAGATATTTAAAGTAAAAATTTTTGTTTATATTTGCAACTATTTAATTGTATTGCTTAAATATATATTGTCGGTGAGTCCTCTTGGTGCAGGTAAATAAAGTGTGGGGTGAGGGTCGATCGGTCACGGGCGCTGTCTTGGACTAGACAGAGAGGAAACATGAGCGTGTGCTCTCATGGAGAACGTTCTCGCCCTCTGTCGCTGCACATGTGGCTTATGTAGCCAGGCTCGGGGCAGGTGTTCCTCGTCCGTTTCCAGGGTGACACTGATGATTCCTCGGGATGCTCGTCACAATATATATATTATAGCTGCTAAACAATTAAACAATCTAATAAATTAATTTCCCTAATAAATTTGACCTTTTCTGTCATTATGTCAGGTGGTGACAACCGATTCATGGTCAACTGACTCATTTAAAGACACAGATTCATTCATCAGATTTGTCTTCTGGACATGCGCACATCAATAAGGTGAATTTTTTGTCATAAAAATACAACAATATACTGCTTTGAAACTATTTATAAAACCAAAACTAAGTAGAGAATCAGATGTAATGTTAGCTTAGGAGTTTTCATGGTCAGAGCAAAAACTAGCAAAGTAACTAGTCTGAAATGAAGCTTATAGTTCACTGAAGTGTATAAGTATATTGCCAGTCAGCATGATTATTAAGCATAATGCAAAATGCTGATTTCTGTGATGTAAGGATCCAGTTGCACAATTAAAATGATTTGTGGGCGCACTGTTATTATTTAAAGTTATTGAAAATTAGTTTATGTACAGTATTTCATTCATATCCCATTTTTATCATCGTCCAGTACTACATTTTGCTGAAGTTGTCATGCTCTCCACCCTGAATATACTGAGACTCAGTCCTCTGTCGTTTCACTCAGTAACTTGCACATACTGTAACAACAAAACCACAAAGTAAGTCTCAGCAAGTAACCGTAAATCATAAATCACAGCCTTCTCTGACGCCACGTTCTAGTCTGCATACCTTAACCTAAATTTGTAGGTTTGTATTTTCTTTTCCACGACTGTATAAGCAGTAGCTGGTCGCTACTGTTGATGGATATGCAGAAGGGGAGATCATGAAGAGAAATATGAGGCTTGTGTTAGTGCACGAGCTCAAGATTCAGAGAGGCACAGCGTTTGGTTCAGATGAGCTCATGGGCATCTCTGTTTCAACAGACATCAATCGTATTCTGCGGTTTTGTGGTTACTTCTAAGAACTACCTTTTTATAATCAGTGGCAGTCTGACTGTGAAGCTGTAGTTATAGAGACTGAAAAGGCTGAGTATGCTTTTTGACATAAACGTGGACTAAAGTGACATTTGAACAGCAACTACAGAGCGAGGGCTATCAATCGCAATTATTCATTTTTAAATCAGTTCTTAAATCCCAAGATTGATATTTATGCTTCTTTCAGTTTACATATTATAAAACTTTGCACTGAATCAAGTTCTGTTCATTTTATCAAGAATTGTAAACACTAAATTTCATTCTGGTTTTCTTTGATGCAATGGAAACACAGTGTAGGTTTGTTTTGTTTAATTATTGTTTAATGGTTTACTAATAAATTTAAATTCCAATCATTCTGATGGTTCATTGTCTACTAATAAGGCGAATGACTTGTTTCTTTCTAAACGTCTGTTATGGGGGTTTGTAAGTTTGGTGAGCAGTCATCAAATATAAAAAAGGATTGCTTTATGGCAGTAATAATGCACTTTCTACTGTATTTACGACAGTGAATTTCACTCGTTTAACTGCAGGGGGCGCCAAAGTAGACAAACCTACATACAGTTGCTTTAATAAGGCGTTGCAGATGTCTGTATCTCTTTTAGTTACAGCATGAACATGAAAACAACTGAGCATCGGAAGGTATGTTGAAAGAAATAGTAGGCCTACAACTATCATGGTTTCTCATGTCATCGCTCAATTCGTGTTTAAATAGCATTTGAATAGTTCGCGCTTCCTTATGATGACAATTTAGGTGTATTTGGTGTGCTGTCCAGAGGGCGAGGCTGGAGGTCGGCAAACTTTGGTAGGAAGACGCAAAGGTGGAGAAGGGGTGGAGGTGGGATGCGTAACAAGATGTGGAAGGGAAGAAAATTAGCTTATTTAAGGGAAAGGTTAGAGAATTTGATTGGACGGGAGGGAATTGGGTTAATTAGGAAACAATTATGTGTACGCGCTCCTCTCGAAATTTAGTTTATCAACATCACATGTAAGTCAACAACAGCATGTAAACATTGTCAGGTAATGTACCTCAGGAAAGCCATGTTCATAGTTCAGTAGTTAGCTAGAAAATAAATCAAGGAGCTTTTTGTTAAATATGTACACTAAATGTCATTCATTATATATTTTTTTTCCTTTTTAATGTGTTAAAATAAATTTTTGTGATAGTGCCATTCATGTTTGTACTTCAACAACGAACTAGAGTAACGTTAGTAGTCCCCTGTATAGGTTTAGTTGAGAGCTTCTTTTTATGTAAGAAAAACATACATGTTCTTTAGTGGATCCAAATGAATCCATATCTTATCAGATCAAGAGCTTGTAAGATGAAAACCAGGAGGCTTGCGACTCCAAAAAAGCATGAAAAAGACATCATCAAAATAGTCCAAAGAAAATGCTCCCATTTTTTTATTCAACAGAACTATTCTCCCCGCTTCATAACATTCAGACAGAAACACTGATGGCAGATGGACTATTTTGATGATGTCTTTTTATATTTTTCTGGATCTTGACAGTGCTCATTGCTTCTCAGTCAATGGGACAGTCACACGCCTCTCGGTTTTCATCTAAAATATCTTAAATTGTGTTCCCGAGAAGGAAATATAGAAAACACTGCCAGAAAGACATTTTCAGTCCTTCGTCAGCGGAAGAAAATGTTAATGCTTCGAGCCAAAGATTATTCTTTTTTTATAATTCAGAATTTTCAAACATCCACAGAAGTGTCATTAATGTTTCATGTAAAGTGTCAACTTTGTTTCAAATGCTGCTTAGAATTCTGTGGAAGATTTTAAAATGGAGTGTATCGTTTACTTTTAAAATAAGTTGAAGGCATGTGTAGATATTTTACCAATTTTCTATCTATTTATTTGTTTTTGCAGCATCCAAGTTGGCAATGATCCTGGAATCATGGGAATCATGGAAAGCGGAGGCTTTTTGGTTTCTAAGCGTCTATATAGTGAATTAAGGAGTCACCTCGCAGCTCGAAAGTCCTGAATGAAGCAGGCAAGCCACCCAGGAGGACCTCCAGGAAGTCCTGTAAGTCTCCGGATGGAGATTTTTAGGTTAAAGTTATTTTAGGTAGCTTTGCTTTAGAGGAAATTATAGCAGCAGTGGTAAAACGAAGAAAGAGAGAAGGGGGGAGAAAAGAACAGGCGGTCAGAAAAGTGTATAATTTTCTCATTTCTCTCATAGAGGATGAGGTATTCCTCGAGAAGGCTTCATTAGATTTATGAAGCCTCTAGCCCAACCCTCTGACCCCAGATAAACAGCGTTGGTCTTCTTTGGGCTGTGGAGACCGCGGTGGGGGGCTCGGTGTCTTCTGCTGTAACCCTTTCTGCACGCAAGCGTACACGCTATCTAAACTTCATCTCGTATTGTAAAACTGTCAACACTATTTATCAGTGCAGCCATCTTCATGGAAAGTTTGGAGGCAACAAATGAGCAGTTAGCATAGTGTCAGCTCATAGGGTCATTTTATCATCATTGTACTGTCATTTTATGCAAAGCTGCACAGTCATGCAGCTCGCTAACTACTCCCAAGAGAGGCATGAGTGCGTTTAGAATTTTGGCATAATATGTTTTACCACAAGAAAATAACTTCAGCTCACTTCTCTGAGCCTAAATCACTGTTACAGTAACATAAGAACAAACTCGCTACGTATTTCTGCCTTTAAACCATGCATGCAGCAATTTACATCAATTGTAAGTGCCTTACCGAAGTTGCCACTTTTACTTTCGTAAAGAAACTGAGGGACGGGTAGGAAATATTTTCATAACGTCATAATACTCCAAATGTTGTTGCTAGAGCTTAAGTCATATTGAACCTGAAACATTCCTTGATCGCTTAGTCTCATTATACTGTCTCTGTGTTTCTTTCAGCCTTAATCATAGCCTTTACAGGGTTTACGTTCTGTCCCCTGTTCACTAATGTTATGCAGAAGCGGATTCTTTTTGGAGATTTTCTCCGATTTTTACTCAGGATTTGCTTTGATCTCTATGACAGCTGGAATTAAGCTCTTTAGAAACTTCACCCTTAATTTCACCGTTAATCTGAAAGAGAAGGCGGCATTGCCCATTTGTTAGCACACAAGTGCTTTGAGCCTTGGTGTTCATGCAGGCTACAGTTGCTTGAATCCTGCTTGCAACTGATCCTCTTTTTATGCTGATTAATTTGCGGTAAAATACTGTAAATATCATTTGTTTGGTTGCACAGCCAGTGACGTCGACAAAAAAAATATAGAGTTTTATATAGTTTTATACTTCCTTTTAAAAATAGATTTGGTTTTATAGTTTGTTAGTGTGAGCATGTATTTTTGCTTGTAAGAGCAAACCTGCGACACATTTTTTGGCCATGACCCACCAGAACTATTGCTTTAGGAGAGGTATGAGATCATTTGTGCTGTCGCACTCAGTTTCTAAACTGCAGAGCAGGGTATTGGCAAACAAAAACATATAAGCAGTTATTTTCACGAGTCTTTTCTCCACCCCAACACATTTTAAGCTATGCGATTCCCAGTAGCACATCTATAAAACAGCAGTGAATGACATTGAAAATGAGTACTGCATGTCTTTGTGCCTTTTCCAAATCTAGCGAGCTGCCTCTGACTGATTTAAAACATTGCAACAACTCCAACAGTGGCACATGAATTGTGCTTTTCATGTGACGTTTGACTTACAACTGAATTCAACAGAGAGGTGCAAGGATGGCATATATTTGAAGGCCTAAACCTGGAAACTAGTTTAGCGGTTCTTGTTCCATCATCAGTGGTGTTTTTGAGTGGGATTTGGTTAAATGTTTGAAATAAGTCTGTGGTTAACTCATGATGTTTTATATAATGACATAAAATACATTGCTAATTCCACTTTTTTAAGCTTTAGTTGTTTTGTTTTTTTAATTTAAGCTGATTTATAACAATCAGCTAATAAATAATTGGACTACAACAGAGGTTGTCAGAGACATTTAAGGGCTTGGGGTAGGTGCCCAAAAAAATAAAATGTGTTTGTTCTAAACCCAACATCTTTGGAACACAAATTAAGAAATCAAATAGCTTTCTTACCCTGCACAGACAGCAATCAGAGGCGGACCGAGTACACAAATCAATTGCTTGAGTGAAAGTATAGATACTACTGGTCAAATATTACTTCATTACATGTAAAGGTTTTCAACAAAAATGTTTACTTAAGTGAAAGTATAGAAGTACTTGCTTTTAAAAGTACTTAAGTATTGTGAGTAAATTTCCGGTCAGTGCATCGTTTTATTATTGTTTTTTTGTTTTATGTTATGTTTGCAATACCTCGGGGCTCTGAAGCAACCTACTGAATACACTGACTTCTACATGTCCGTGACAGCACGATTGACCATCACCGCACGACAGAGGATGAAAACGCCAGAGGAAATCCTCCACCGCCTCCTCAACGGGCTCACTCCTCTGCCCGGTTCGGACGAGCAATGGTCAGGAGGCCATCCTCCATTGCCCGGCTTGAGCCTCGCCATAAGGTGGAATCTGCTTCCACAAGCGGGAAAATATGTTATGGAGTCAAAACTGTGCCAGCTCCCCGAAAGTGGTTTCACTTCCCCGTGGATCCCAGTCCACGTAACCCGAGCCCAAAACCAGATTTATGGTCCGACATGCCAGCGAAATTAGTTCAAGAGTCACGGCCAGGAGTGCCGTTCCCGAGTCCCGTTCCAGAGTTTCCGATGACAGTGCTCAAAGGATCAAGGCCGAGAATGCCGATCCCTGTTCCAGAGTCACAGCCAGGAGTGCCGACTGACTTTGATCCCCTATGGGCCAAGTTCCCTAAACACACGCTGCACGAGCACCTCACTGATATGCCCTGCATGAGCGCTTCCCAGAGTCCGAGCTGCAAGAGTGCCCTCCAGAGTTCATAGTACGAGACGAGTCTCGTGAGTCCCTGCCCACCCACCCACTAGTGCCAGCAAAGGCAGGGAGCCTTCTGACTTTTCCTCCAACCTCCGAAGCCAGAACTCTGCCTCCTCTCCTTAAGTGCCTGTCTGTCCACCAGCTCCACCGGGCTCGATCGTTCCTCCAGGAGTGGAGTCCATCCATCCCCTTGGGACTCCACTCCTTTAGCTTCGCCTCATCCCTCCGTCCTGCAATCTCCTCCCTCTCTTCAGCTCTGCCTTGGTCCTCTCTCGCTCTGGCACCGCTGTGGCCTTTCGAATCCCCTCATCCGTGTCGGTCACCAGCACCACCTGTTCCGCCTTTGCCCTCCAGATCCTCGTCTTCGGCCTAGCTCTTTGGCTCCCTGTTGCTACTTTTGGCTCTGCCCCCATTGCCAGGACACCTGCCCCCCCTGCCCTGTAGTTCTTTCTTTGTTTACCACAGTTATATTAAAGTTGAAGGTTAACCTGCCGAGTTGAGTCTTCGCCTGGCACCTTCTACACGTCCATGACACAAGTACAGCTTTCAGCTTTTTTTTTTTTTTTGTTATAAAGTTGAATCTTGTTTAACATAAAAAAAATAAGTTATATATTAAGTTATACATTATTTAAATAAGACCTATTATGCCTATTTGTACAATATGTAATATAAGTTTCAGGTGTCCCCAGAATGTGTCTGTAAATTTTCAGGTCAAAATATACCATACATTATTTATAAAATTTTCCAGAATAGGGAGGTGCCAGCTTGTACCTCATATATTCTGCCAAAAAACATACATTTGGTTTTAATTATGTTGTTTATTATTCTGAAATCATGCGCTTTAAACCATATCAGTTAAAACGTCTGATATAGGGTTTTCTGAGCGCACATATTTGAAGAGTGCAAGCAGTCACACAGTACATGTGAGTACTAAACTTATTCTTTTTCATGTCTTATTGTGGTTGGTTTTGTATGTGAAGGTAAACAGCTGGGAAATAAATCACATATTTATATTAGATATATATTATTTATATTAGAACTGTGTTGCAGCAGTCTAACATAAAATAAATAATTCAATTAATCCACTGCTTTCTTGTCTCCTCTGAGGCTGAGACCCTAAATAGTGTTCTGTGATCATCTGTGCAGCCAAACACAGACCAGTTAGCATGCTTTGCTCCAATTTTCGGCATTGAGTTAGACCCGGTACACTGTTGTCACTTGTGAAAACACAATGGCAGCACCATGGGTGGAAACTTGCAGATTAAGGGGTAGTAATATTATAATAAGATCCCTCCCTGTTCTGCATTACGGGGAGCAAAAAATGACGCACTCTTTTTTTTTTTTTTGCAAACTTGTAGAGAAAGGCTGAATAAAAAAAAAAAACTGTATGGTTCTTTTTCACATTTTCTTGATTGTTTAATGCACAGAAATGTGATTTATAGTGCTTAAACACACAAAAAAGTTTTTCATCATATGTCACCTATAAAAAATGAATGAAAATGTATGTATACGTACGTACTTTAAATAAATGTAATTTTAATAGTCTAATAGAATTAGTTTCTTAGTGAAGATTTCATGCAAAGTTGCCTCAGATTTTGACGTAAGGGCTCATCGGCTGCCTTTAAGTGCTGCCCATGTAGGCAGCTCACTAGGTTTTAAAACAAGATATGAATGATCCGCTGCTGAAGGGATCATGGAGAGAGAGAGAGAGAGAGAGAGAGTAGGGGGTAGAGCTGTGTAATTATGGGCCCTGTGCTGCAGCAAAACTGGCCTGGGCGGTCTCTGGAGCCAGTGGGTCTGGCACAGGGAGGTCTGGCCACAGACCCCAGCGGTGACGGCACAGAGTCTGGGACGAGTCGCAACACCAGCCTGGGTTTGGAGCATTCCACACATATCCCTCCTCCTTCCTCTTCTCTCATCCCAGCCCTTCCCAGCTTTACCAGACAGGGAATTCTGCTTCGTGTGTGTGTGGTGATGAACATTTATGTGTGTGTTTAGGCATGCAGGTGTGAATGTTTTTATGTGTGTGTATGTTGTTTTTTGTATTTTTGCATGCCTGTTTTTGAAGAATGTGTGTCACATGTTTTCTTAGCATTTAGATCTAGGCTTGCCCGAATTTTATGAAGAGTTTTCTGGGACAACGATAGAACAGAACGTACAGATTCCATCGAAGTCAACATTTTAATTCAATGATGTGACGTTTCTAAGGATATTCATTATGATAAAATGCATTTGGATTATAAAAAGAAAGATGTAGAATGGGAGGGAATGAATCATAAAAGGTCTTGGTGACATCGGCGGTTATTTGCAATAACTTACACTAATAGCCCTTTTCACAGACTGTCGGCATGAAAGTAATCTAGGGAGGGAGTGACAACATATTTGACATCTTTCTAACTTCTAACCAATGTAATCAATTTATTTTATGTATTATTTGTTTTAGAAAGACGTGTGATCATTTTAGGTTGCTATTGGGGTAATGCAAAAATTATATTTGTTGTAGTTTTCATTTACCACGATAGAATTTTCACCAAATATGGCAACCCTGGAAATGCAAAAAGGGTAGAAATAAGACTAATTCTGCCTCCAGATATAGTTAGTAGAAAATCAATGTGTGAAGAACGGTTTGTCTGAATTCACAATATTCAACAGTGGGCAAAATTGCTGGATTTCCCACTGCTTTCCACTGAAGTGTGCATCCAATGGACACTTTACTATCCCATGAGGCATAATCAGCCCATAAGTACTTAATCAGCTATGATAAATAAAAAGTAAACGGGCCTTTGCATGAGACCATATCAGATGTTAAGAAAAGCATTTCATAATTCAAATTTTCTATAATTTTCACAAATGATTATAAAACACGGTGAAGTTCAAGTGTGTGTGGGCTGAAAATGTGTGGCAGGTGTGTGGGCCATAAAGCTTGGTTTCATTCTACACGCCAAAAACAAGATCAAACAGGGCGGCCCGTCAACAGTCATCTCTGCGTGCACAGCTCAGAGCATTCTTATCAACACCTTCTCCATCCAATAATACCAGCGCACAGACACGTTGTTCAGCTTATTCTTTAAATGTGTAAGCCTGTGGGAAAAGAATACAGCCTCAATTCTGCGGAGGTAATTTCAGGTTATCTGAGCGTTTCAGGAGGTTTACCAGTTCTGGATAAACTTCAAAGTTAAGATGAGAAATGTTGCACAAATGCTCTCTCCGCTGGAGATCTCCTGGATGGGCTTGTCATCTTGAGTCTTTATTAGGGATGTAGCAAAAGCAAAACATTACAGCTCATGGTGGGAGAGTAGGAGAAACTGGGCAGATATTATCGCGCAAACTTTCCAACAATGTGTTTCGTACTTTGTTGTTGTTGATGAGGGAGAAATGAATAAATAAAAGAAGTGGCGGTAAACTGTGCTCAGAATACACTGTCCTTAGTTCCAGCATATATTTATGCGGGTTACACCAGCATGAGTCAGTGATCCATATCATTTGTTGTGGCAATAGCAGCAACACTGCAGTCCTTTCATAATATATTTAGTGGTTCATCATCAGGAGATCTGATGACTATAAGAGCTATGGGGTATTATGTACATATAAATATTGTTTTTATTCAGAGCCTAGTGCACAATACAGAGGAAAAAAAGAAAATATTTACACTAGAGCAGCATTTACTTTTTTTTTGTCTTTGGTACCCCAAAAGCTTTAAGGCTCCAATAATGTTTTCTTTTTAACAAACAGTATTCTCAATATAATTTGGCATTAGAATTTATATGATCAAAGTCCATTTTAAAGTAAAGGAAAAATCTAACAAAACTGCTGCAATAAAATAAATGAAATATGAACATTACGCATTAGTTAATGGTTTTTCTCTTTTAGTTCTCCCAGAAATCAAAATCCGGTCATCTTTTAGACATCATTTACAGACCAATTTTGTGAAGACGTCATGGTTAAGTCACTCGTAGCTGCACACGCATTGTGGTGGCAGAAAAACACTGGTAGATGTATTGTTGTCCCTTTGGATGTCGGAATCGGAATGCAATTAATTTTTATAAAACCTTTATCGCCAAAAACATCATATGAAGCTAAACGAAGACTTTTAAATGTACAGACTAATGAACTGCTATTATTACTCTACTTTTTAAGCATATATTTGATTTAAACAATTTGTCCACATAATATTCACATATGCCGTTTAAATGGAACATATATTTGCCCAGTTACAGCATGAAATACTATTCTACATTTACCTTTTTTTTTTTCTTGCAAATGCAACTTTATGTCTCGAGTTTCGGACTTGTAACTTGATTTAACTCAACAATATTAAGTTCATCCATTCTATGGAAAAAAACAAACAGAAGTGTCGAATGTAAACTCCAAAGAGAGTACGACGAGTTAATTTTTAAATAGTTAATTTAATTAGTTTTTTTTATTAGTTCATCGGAATTGCACGAATAACGTCAGCATTTTGAAATGTAAACTCAAATTTACCATTTTTGTTTTTTATTCCGTGGTTTCCACTGACCGTCCTTTGAAAACTGTCATTTTCTGCAACCAGATAGGCTCCGCCCACAAAAACATCATCACTGTTTTCGAACACAAAAATTGGTTTATAGGCTTTTCTTTTGTTGAACACAAATGAAGATATGTTGGCAGCCAGACAGTTAACAGTAGCTATTGACTTCTTCAGTATGAAAGAGAATACTATTGAAGTCAGTGGCTACCTGTAAAAAAAAGTGAACTAAAATAATGGTTAATTATATATTTTTATCTGTTTTAGTTTAACAAGGCAAAAGTACCCTTAAGCCCCCCCTTAAGAACCCCTGGTTGGGAGACTGCACTAGAACTCCACTGATGTAGTCACGTACCTTTTCCCCTCTCTGCACATTGTGTGGTCTCTCTGATATGGAAAAAGGTCGGAGTGGAACAGTCACAAGGCTGTTGGTAAAATGGATTCCTTACCGCCTGTGTTGAGGAGCAACTCGGATGCATTCTTGAAAACAACACTGGAAGAACTGCATTGCGCTAAATCACATTAGCACACTGGCTGCTTTCCACAAATGCACAGTCATTATAGGCAATAGATAATCTATTGTAAATGAGTAAACAGTTAATCGCATCGTAAAATATCAGACAATGCGTATTTTGTTTTCATCACGTCATGAAAATTAATTAAAAGATGCCTGGAGCTATTGGTGGGAAAAAAAGGTCTTCTTGCCAAAAAAAGGTCGATATCGCATGTGTTTTTGGATACATTTGCACAAGGGATGAATTTAAAATTAATATGCTGCTTCCAAGTGACTTCTTACATGATCTAAAACTTCAGTATTGATACCTTGTTTTACTTAACATTTGCATAGGAACAGTTGATGCACATCCAAATGTAAGGAATTACTGAAAAAGAAAAAATATAATTCATCTGCTTTTAAATGAAACATAAAGCCTACTTGGATAATTAAATAATCTTTAACATGCATTTAGAAAATTATTTCCCAATCAAGTCCTTTTCATTATAATATAATGAATATTTTATAATATATTGTACAATATGATATATCAGCATTGAATGTATTAGAAGATATATTACCATTATACATTATAAATGTAAATAATATGTGGGTTATTTGGTATTAATGTTATAAAAATGACTTGATTGGGGAAAAAAACATGCCTGTTTTTAATATTTGTGACATTATTTTCAGGATAATTACATTTTCCTCCAAATTACTATAGTACACATAGTTGTTTTTTTTATGTTATTCTGTTACTATATTATTTATATCAAAATGAAAGGCATTAGAACATTTATTATTATTAATTTGTCAATTTAAATAATGTGTTTTTTAACATTAATGTAATGAAAGATGATAATGTAATGGTTTGATTGGGAAAGATAAAAAATGACATTAAATTGACAGGCTTATAATATAATTTTTTTTGTCTTTTTTTGGAAAGTAAAATGTGATACACACATGTTTTAATGGGTTTGACCCACAGACAAATTAACTTGATTAATGCGTTTATTTTTGTGTTGAAGTTTCTTAGTAACCGAGTGCATCTTTTTTTAAAGGAAGGCTGAGGATGCTGTAGGTACACAGCACACATAAGCAGCCAAAATAAACCCTTACACTGGCAGGCGGATGCCACGAAAAAGGAGTCCGTTTCTTTTTTCATAAAGTCCTTTATTTTGACAGGAACAGGAGAAATGGGTATTTATATCCTTGGCTGTGTGCTGTGGCCTCTCCACAATTACAGACTGTTCATCCCAGACTCTGTAGAGGGAGGGACAGAGGGAGGGAGGTGTAGTGAGATGAAGGGAGAGGGACAGGAGGAGACGCTGTGGGGGCTTTAAGGGACATCTCAGAAATACATTGTAAAAAAAAATGTGTTTAAAAATCGTTGTTTTGGAAATGAATGCGTTTATCGAAAAAACAACATTGTTTTGATGTAACAGTTCACCCAAAAATGAAAATTCAGTCAACTTCTGTATGACATTATTCTGTGCTGCAGTTTTACATAATCTGTTGATAATCTTGAGCTTTTAAGTTTTGAAAAGGACATGACAAAACATTCTCCGTTTGTTAACATTAGTTAATGCATTAACTAACATGAACGACCAATGATTAACACATTTATTAAAGTTTTTAATCATCTTTGTTAATGTTAGTTAATAAAAACACAGTCATGTATTGTTAGTTTGTTATTTACAGCGTATTATATTGTTAACTGGCACAACTTCCATTAATAAGCCATTAGTAAATGCTGAGAATAACAGTAACTAAGATTAATAAATGCTATAGAAAAATTGTTTAATCTTAATTAATGTAGTTGACTAATGTTAACTAATGAACCTTATTGCAAAGTGTTACCCAATATTCAAAATCAGAACAGCTTTTTACTGATAGTCTATTTCTTCCATTGAGCAATAAACCAAATTAATGGGTGAAATCAAGCCCTGAGTGAGCTATAATCTGAATCATGAATTAATAAAAAAATTAAAATAATGTTTGCATTGATGTAATATGGCTTCACAAGGCTGTATATTATAATAAAATATGTTACATAGACCACTTCATGATACAACTATAAGCTTTTACGTCGGTTTTGAAGTTTGAAACCTCAGGCTCCAGTCACCACAGATGCAAAGAAAAGAATAACCCATACAATACTTCACAATTTCTCCTTTTGTGTCCCACAGAAGAAAGAAAGTCATACAGGTTTATTATAAAAGGCTGATTTGCTCTGCTGTTTATTAATAGAGAAACATTTCTTTATGAGGCCCTGTTTACAACTATTCAATCGTCATACACACTACGGATTGAGGACTCGTTTTACAAGAATTTGCTTTCCAAACGTGTCTCCAGAAACAAAATATACTTGTAAAACAGGGTACACCTGTAGTTAGCCTGTGAAAATGACCAATCAGCACACCTCGGACTGATAACAGAAGCGAAATACTCCCATCATTCTTATTTTATTTTTATAGAGTAATAAAGTAACTCGAAAAATTGTGCTTTTTTTTTTTTTAAATATAAATGTATTTATGTGTACTCTGTAAAAAAAAAAAAAAAAAAAAAAATCCCATAAAATTTCTGAATTTGACCATAAAAAATACGGTAACAACATTTTAGGTTTTACGGTTGAAGCTAAATTTACTGTTAAATACTGTAATTTCATTAACTGATATAATGTGAAATCTGTTTTGTAGCTTTGATATACACTGATAAGCACAAAATGCAGGCGGTGATGAGAGTCACATGATGAACCAAAGCCCATCACAAGCAGCTTTTAAATATTAACGTATATAGAAGGTGCTCAGTGCTGTTCACACAAACACTAATCACCATAATGATGAGACTCATTCAACTGAAATATGCAATAAACATTCATTTAACAACATTACATGTAACATACAACCCTAATAAACATAACTAATATGAAAATAACTAATAAGAAATTTAATAAAGAAAACAAACCAAAAAAAAAAAAAAAAAACACACATCAAATTCAAACAAAATTTAAAAAATGCAATGCAGGGATAGTTCACGTTTTCCCTGTAAATTTTACAATAATTTAACATTTAACTAGTTTTTACCACAGCATTATCAGTTTTTTACCATTAAAATCACGGTATTTTTTTACAGTGTTCATTATTCTTTTGTTATGAGAATTGTCCCATATCTGATGCCATCCCTCAGGTTTGCTCTGAGAAGATTTTTGCACGTCTTGGACTTTGGGATCTGGCCTTGGTTTTGTACGATGGTTTTGGGGCTTGATGTATTCAGCACACTTGATGTTTTTTCAGGGGGCTGGGGTTTTGCGGTTTGGTGGGGGTGCCTGAAGCCAGGGTGGTGTCTGAACCACCTTCACTCTACTGGCCATGTGCCCAGTGTCTCAGCTTCACCAGCGGCGCTCCACCTCAACTATATGTCACTGCAGCCAAGCCCGTCTGGGGCAGCCAAGAAGATGGCGTGCAAAGCAACAGGAAATACAAGACAGCCTTGTTTATGAGTACACTGTGTGATGCAATGCTGCCTGCACTGGACCGACTGGTGCCTTTGAGGCAGCCATCTTTCAGTGCTGCCTGTAGCGTCAGCTGCAGCGGGGATTACAGAAGACCCACATTTCACCAGTAAAAGTTTTAAATGTCCTTAAAGGACTGTAACATGTTTTATATAGAGCTGTTGAATTTGTAATCCTAAAACCTAGAAGAGTTACTGTTTTTGAGCCAAGGGTTCCCATGGGAGTTTCTGATGGCTTTTCAGAATAGTAGTTTTCAGTTTATGAGCACAGTCTTAAATATAGCTTATAATAAGGCATTGTTGGTTTCTTTGAGTTTACTTATATTTAATATATGAATTATGAAAATTGTGAATAATAGAAATTGTGAAGTGAAATGGCTTGTGGAAGAAGGAAAATGTAGCGCATGACTAAACACTGCAATATTCCGCAAAATATTTAATTTTCTTAAAAAATGTGACTTTGTAACGACTTTGTAACTTGATGGAAATATCACAATGTGGCTTTTTATTATTATTATTATTATTATTATTATTATTATTATTATTTCTTATTTTAAACTATAATTATTATTTGATCTTATTCTAAGACCAAAGACTTTCGTGTTGTAAATTTGACTGTGTAATTTGGTTTTTAACTAAATTAATAGGAATAGTTCTCCCAAAAAAGATTTTTTTTTTCATCATTTACTCACCCTCGAGTAGTTCCAAATCTGTATGAATTTCTTTGTTCTGCTGAACACAAAGTAAGTTTTTCTTTAAAAAAAGTTTGTAACCAAGCTGTTTTGGGTCACCTTCGACTTCCATTGTGTTTTTTCTACTATGGTGACCCAAAACAGCCTGATTACAAACTTTTTACAAAATATCTTCCTTTGTGATAGGAATATGTCAAAGGCTTAATAGGAAGTCAGGTTGCTTTTGATATCACTTTCTGTTTGTGAGACTGATTGAACTTTGCAGAACGTGTTTACGATGGATGTCTCGGCAGTCTGTAACCTACTAACGGTGAAGTGTTGGCACAGCAACTCGGACTATTTGCTCTTTGGCTCTTTTGCAATGCTAATATATCGTCACCTTGACACCTACAACTTTGTTTGCTCATCTTTCTTTGCAGATACGGTTGCCATAGCAGCATAACAAATCATTTTAATGTCTGCTAGTCAAAATAGGTGTCACGCATTGTTTAAAGGTGCAGCATCATAGTTTTAATACAGAAAGAAAATGTAGCATTGTTTCTAAATTTAATTTGATTTTCAGGAGTTCAATTTTGAAAGAATTTCTTAAAAAAAACTTTTGGAAATTGAATCAAAAGAGAACAAATTCTGTAAATGAAACTAAACAAAACTAGTTAACTAAGTTTTCAAGCTCTAAATAAAAAAAAACCTTAATTTTCTTAAACTACTAAAAAATTAAATAAAATATAAAACTTCAGGTTTGCAACTTCTTAATTAAAAAGACTTTGGAATGTCAATTTTGGAACGCTAAATTA
>JAUMHP010000062.1:3055410-3067005 GCA_032361065.1 Enteromius trimaculatus | reverse complement strand
TATATATATATATATATATACATATATATATATATATATATATATACTAGATTATGTAAATAAAACTTTTTAATTTGATTAATCGCAATTAATAGTTTGACAACAGACACATTTATATATATATATATTTGAGTATAAACAATTAAATATTGTTAAATATTATTAAAACATATATTCTAGATTTAAAACAAAATATTTAAAATAATTAAATAGATTTTGTATAAACACATTTTTTCTGGTTGAATATCTTATTTCACTCATGATTAGTTATCATTGCATAACTACAGTGGTTGTGAATGGTGTATATAAAATGTTATATATATATATATATATATATATTTAGCACACATTCTGTTATTACTAATTAAACTACTACTAATTACTTTTTAAAATTGTAGCCTTTGATTTTAAATGCTGTATCTGAATCATTCCACACCAATTTAATTATTGGTTATCAGCCCATGCCTTCCAAACATCTGTGAAATACAAACCATTAGTCATAGTTATGGATAATATCTCATCTGCATTTTGTTTTATTCCTGGTTGAATTCCATTTTACACATAGGTGTCGTTACATAAGTACAATGAGCTAATATTGACTTGAATGTTGACTAGCCATGAGTGAAAGTTTTGCAAGTGTAGTTTTATTACTTTGGTTTCAAGATAGATCCACCTAACTGTTGTCTGGTGAAATGATGTCTCCTGTGGTCCAGAATTAGGCTTGTGTTTGTAAACATGTGGGTGGTGCCGCCATAAAAAGAATAAGGGAGTGTTAATGCATTTGTTACTATCTAGCAAGTGGCCTGTCAGTTGAAGCAATTATGCTGTCATGGAAACATATATTCTGTCCAGTTGTGGCGCTTACTTTATATATTGTAGCACTCTTGAAAAATGATATTTTGCAAACAGAATGTAACTGAGCAGGAATGTTTACTCCCATATTTGTGAGTCAATAGAAACTGGGCTGGTCGAGTTCCTGAGACTACAGATCCTAAATGTTTTTTGGAACATAGCCGGGTTGTGAGTGTGTGCCAGCCGCACAGTTTGACAGCAAAGAAACAGGCTGGAGGGCATTGCTGAATGAGAAAAATGAAAGACGCCGGCCCTTGCACCATGACTGCCATGACACGCCGTAGAATAATAAGAGTGTTTGTGCTCCACTGCTGTTCTGAGCTTGCACATCTCTCAGACTTACCACTATTTCATCTTAGTATCATTTGCTTACTGGGTCAGTCTGTTAACAATTTAGAATCACATGATGATGAATTTTTTTATTTTCTTTTCTTTTTTTTTTTTTTTTTTTGCTTGAGTATAATTTATAACATTTTTGGGGTAATACAATTGTCCTGATATTAAAATAATAATAAATTAAAGCATTTTGTAATTTGCAAAAGTTGTTTGCAGAATCTTTTTTTATTGTTTTTTAGGGGGGAAAATGCTTCACTTCTAAAAAACGATATTTGAAAAAATCTTGTTTGCACAGTATAGTGCAACCAGTTTAGTAGTAGTCCAACCCACATGAAAATAATAATAATAATAAAAACAGGTCGGCAAGTCTCTAATAATATTTAATATCTTTATGGAAAAGCTAGATTAGTTCAGGTTATAAAAGGTCATGTTGTATGACTCTGCGAATCTCAAATGATATAAAATGTAATATATATTAGTTGATGTTTACTTTATTTTCATAAAACTTAAAAAAGACCTTTTTAAAATTAACCAACAGGAAGAGTACATGTTTAGAATTTGCCAAATGTATTTCTGTTTTTACAATATTTATTTATGTTTTATTTATTTTGGGCGTCCTATTAAAAATCATGACCCACTTTTTTTTTAGATTTTTTTGTGCTGATTTTGTGTAATTCTGCAGTGGAAGGATGCATAAATGAGTTATACTCTCATTGATAGCAGGAAGTAACATTAAATTTAACTACAATACAAAGACTTTCCAAACCAATATTTTTTTCACAATAGAACATCGAAAATATAGAAATTGTTTAAAATGAGAACTAATAAATTAGCTCATTTCAAATTTGATACTTGCTACAGGTTTCAAAAAAGTTGGCACGGTGGCAACAAAGGGCTGAAAATGCTGAAAATTTTGAAAAGATTCAGTTGGGAGAACAGCTATAGCAACTAGTCTGTAACATGACTAGCTATAAAAGGTATGCCTTGGAAAGGAAGAGTATCTCAGAAGTAAAGATAGGCAGAAGCTTTCCAATCTGTGAAAGAGTTCGTAAAAACATTGCAATTTGATGTTGAGGAACATTTTTTAAAAACATTTTACAAAGGCCTTACAAAACTCATTATCTACAGTGCATAACATCATCAAATGATTTAGAGAACCTGGAAAAATCTCTGTGCGTAAGGGACAAGGAAGCATCACTCATCAGCTAGATTCTGTCATCGCTTAAATGGGCCCAGGAATACTTCCAGAAACCTCGTCAGTAAATACAATCCGCCGTGCCGTCTGTAGATACCAACTAAAGCTTTATCATGCAAAAAGGAAGCCATGTGTGATCATGGTCCAGAAGTGCTGTCGTGACCTGTGGGACAAGGCTCATTTAAAATGGACTGTTTCAAAGTATTCTATGGTCAAACGAGTCCAAATTTGACATTCTTGTTGGAAATATTGGATTCTGTGTCCTCTCAGATCTTCCACATGTTATCAGAGTTCATTTCAAAAGCAAGCATCTCTCATGGTGCATCAGTGCATAAGGTATGGGCAGCTTGCTATGAAAGGTTTAGAGTAACATATGCTCCCCTCCAGATGATGGCTATTGTGTATTTCAGCAGGACAATGCAAAACCACTCTTAAGCAGGTGAAAACCTATAACAGGCAAAAATCTGTTATCTATGTTCTATTCTATTTGCTCATGTGATTTAAAAAAAAAAGGTTTTGGTTTTAATTGTATTTAAATTTAAAAAACGTCCCAATATTTCCAGTATTGGGGTTGCATTTATTAAACTTAATGCATTTCTTATAGAAAATTACATACAGTACATTCAAATTCAGCAGAAATTCATCCAGGTCTATTTTTTATTTAAAGAATAGCTTCCGAATATTGGACAATTGCCATATTTGTTCGTCCTAGAACACCCAGAAAGCTGTAATGGGAAACAACAGTTTATGACCCTTGCTAACTAATGGATTCAGGAACATTCTGTAAATCCTGCCTATGTAGATCTCGTCACTCAATGAGAAACAAAAGGTTTTCTGTAACACTCATCGGCTACACCCGTTGGGTCTAGAGAAAAACATGAGCGCCGGCACGCCGTGCCAACTGCCCAGCCATCATCACGCCACTGACAGACTGAATCCTGGCCTGAAGTCAAAAGAGCAACAGCGCTTTGTGGAATGACATAAGAGCTGAGCATAAGGAAGTATAGAGCATAAATCCCCTGAATCGCCGATCCTTCACAGGCGAGCCAACAGGTTGTCCCTGCTTGTGCCTCTCCCAGGTGTGGAGCCAGGTTTATCCCTATTTTAAGGCTTGTGAGAATCTCCTACATGCAATTGGGTTTGCATAGGGAGGTGCCGATTAACCCGAGGGCTCGAGTTGTATGTAGGGCAGCAAGTTCTCCACCGATACCCGAGCGAGTCGTTGAGGGGTTGTAAAGACGGCCGCTGGCCTCCACTGAGTCATGCTTCCCAGAAACATGTTGCTTGTATGATTGACGGGATTGCCCAGAAAAAAGTCAAGGTGAAAACCCAACACAGTAGGGGGAGGTTACCTTCAGATCACCTCGGACCTGTCACGGCATGCGCAGAGTCCTTCCTCGGTTCTCCATCAGGTTTTATAGGGCTTTGTGAACTCTGGTCTCTATGTGAGCTCAAATAAACGAAGCCTTAGACCAGTGGCGCCTGCAGCTGTACAGCTGAGAAATGTTTTCAATGCGATGATCTTCAGCAATCGTCTGTACTGGATCATGGACTTCTGTTGACTGAATTAAAGTGAATTAATACGCCTTTTGGAGGCGGTTCTTTATTTCCAGTGACAATCGTCACTTAGCAACCATTTGTCTCTCTACAAATAAGACATCTAAGTGTTTTGGTTTTCGCTTGCACAGTTTTTCAGTTGTTTACCTGTTGAGTAAGCCTGGGTTTTGAGATAAATTTTGTGATTCGATTAAATTTCATGTTCGATTTTTGATTAGATTATTTTTGATTTACAGTATTATTCAAAAGTCTTAGACATGTAATATTTGCTCCAGTTATAGGATTATAAGATATTTTGGATAAAACCAGTGAGGCTTGTGACTGTCCAACACAGTCTCATGACCAATTTGTACTTATTTGTACAAAGTTGCAAATTTGTGCAAATTCGTAAGAAATGCATATGACCTCGTACGATTTATCTAAACCCCAGTGATGGGTAGGTTTAGGGGCGGAGTGAGGTGTAGGTCAATCGTGCAAATAAATACGATTTAGCTAAAATTTATACGAATTAGCCCACTCGTAAAATATATATGAATTGTCCTGAGACTGGGGTAGACTGTCCCATTGACTGCCAAACACTTACCATTGTAACACTTACCAAGTATGAAAGACATCATCAGAATACTCTGATAATCTGCCATCAGTGGTTCAATCTGAATATTGCAAAGAATATTCTCTCCAATACAGTCCCAACAGTGAAGCATGCTATGGGGGTGTTTTTCAGCTGCAGGGACAGGACGACTGGTTGCAATCGAGGGAAAGATGAATGAATTCTGTCCAAGTACAGGGGTATCCTGGACCAAAGCCTTCTACATAGTGCTCAGGACAACAGAGTGCTTCCAACAAGACAATGACCCTAAGCACACAGCTAAGTAGTGACTTCACAACTACTCTGTGACTGTTCTTGAATGGTCCAGCCAGAGCTCTGACTTAAACCCAACTGAGCATCTCTGGAGAGACCTAAAAATGTATGTTTATTGGAGGAATGGCAGAGGATCCCCAAATCCAGGAATTTGAAAAACTTGTTGCATCTTTCCCAAAAATGACTCATGGCTGTATTCGATCAAAAGGGTGCTTCTACTAAATACTGAGCAAAGGGTCTGAATACTTAGGACCATGTGATATTTCAGCTTTTCTTTTTTAATAAATTTGCAAAAATGTCAACAATTCTGTGTTTTTCTGTTAATATGGGGTGCTGTGTGTACATTGAGGAAAAAAAATAACCTAAATGATTTTAGCAAATTGCAATATAAAAAAAAGAGTGAAGAATGTAAATACTTTATTAAAGTTGAATACTTTCCGTACCCACTGTATATACAGTATAGTATAAAATATAATAATAGAGATGTAAATATGTTCCAAATATTTACTATATGTGTGTATATTTAAATTTATACAGTACACATACATACATAATTTAAACAACAACTTTTATTTTGGATGCGATTTAATAATTTTACAGCACTATTTTTTAATACATGCATATAAAACTTTTCTTCTCAACATGCAATGAGATGAAACCCTGCATGCGCCCATGCCTAAGACTGCCATAGAGCAATAACGTAAAGCTTGGCTCGGGCATCCCTCCGCCCCCATACGGCGAAGTTCCCAGCACTGGAGACGCCAATTGAAGCCAGACAGCAATTAAAGGCTGTCTTGCTTGGTCCTCAGAGATGTTCAGGGAATCAGCCACAACACCCTGAAACCATGGGATTTGTGCACCTTATCGCAGCCTCTATCTAATGACTTGTGGAAGGTAGTGGAGGAGTAACCACATCTAATGGCCTCCCCCTGCTTCCCCTATGTGGCAGTGCAGCAGTTCACGTACAGTGTGCAGGAAGTGATTAAGTGGGCGAGATCAAAGACACTGGACACGATAAACATTCCTCCCCAGGACGAGTCGCTCGGGGCAACAGCTCGCTTCCTCCTCTCGCAGACTTCCACCACAGCGCACACATTGTCACCACATGACCATAGAGGATGTGTGGAGCGTTGAGTGTTTCAGAGGCAGAGGATGTGAGTGTGTTTTTGTGAATGGGTCTGAATGGAGCAAAAAGGGCAAAAATACTGAGGACAGAGAGTCTTATCTGAGGGACACTCATGGGTCATCGATCTCAATACACAACTTGTCTGCTAAGAAGATCTAGTGATGGTTAAGAAGACAATATTGTGCACATTTTAATGGTTTATAGTTTTGTAATGAATACACATCAGGGAAGTATAATCTGATTGATTATACAATTTCAAGAGTGGAATGTTTTATTTTATTTTATTTTATTTTTTTTAATTACACTTTTTTTTTTTACTAATTGCATTTTATTTTAGCCCTGTCTTTATTTAGCTGTGTTTTGTTTTTATTGTAAAATTTTATTTTAGGATTTTAGAATCAAAAGGCATGTCTAATTAATTTTAATTAATTAATTAATTAAAAAGCTACACAATTTAGCTATAGTTACTTGAAAATGCAACAAAATTACATTAAATTAAATCCATTTTCAAACTCTTTTTTTGATGGGTTATCATGAAAACCTTTGAGTTTCTGAAGCTCTGATGATTCCTTTATTTCTTTATTAATTTTTTTTGTCATTTTGATAATATCATACAATATCATACATATATTTACGCTGTTATTTTCCTGTAAAATTGTTGTCACTTCCTGGAGAATGATGTCATTAAAGGAACATGCTTTTATTACAGTGATTCATTTATGTGATATTACAAAAGACTAACAGGATGGAAATTGAAAATGTGTAGAGACACATTTTAACGGCTTTTAGAAATTATTAGTATTTCGTAATAATTTATAATTTTAAGTTCAGCACCTAGGACATAGCAATAACTAAATAAATGCAAAGAAAACAATATAAATAAATAATAAGTGCTCTCAAAACAAAGTCTTAAAGTAAGTTTAAAATCTTACAAATATTTTATTCGTTGTATGACTAAGTACTCTATGATAGCAATGACCCAATGAATGTCCCCTCTAGTCCAAATAAACCAGGCTTGGTCTCAGTTTATAGGGATATGTGTTAGTGTGTGAGTAATGGTCGTGTTAGGCACATAACAGGACCTGTAGCATGCTAATTTCACACATGGTTCTGTTGCTGTTCTACAGCTGGCCTGTTAACGGACTGCCATTGGGAGTTTATTAATCAGACCAGCTGCAGGTGTGTGTCTGTGTGTGCGTGCGTGGGCGTGTGTGTGTGTGTGCGCTGCCGAAGGAATTGCGATGAGGGGAAACCTATCTATTCAGATGACGTCAAACGTTTGGAGGTAAACGTTATCACAAGTTGAAACTGGAATAATTTGTAGGTGCAGTGCCGTTGGTTAGTGTGGGTGTTAAACCATTGGTATATATACTATACTAACATTAAAAAGCATACATAATAATTGTATGTATTGTTTTAGTGTATGAAATTAATCATTAATGTAAATGTAATTAATCACTTAATGTAAAATACTATTATAGTGGTTTAAAATGTTGCAATATGTGGATATGTACTTGAACAATGATTATGGTAAAACAGTAAAAATGTCCTGTCCATAAAACATGCTGAATATAACACTAGCTAAACCTTGAGGGGAAAAAGGTCTTTGATTCTTTATTGGTTTGTGTTATGTGAAGTGGAACTCCATCCATCCACATGCGAAAAGAAGCCGTCATTCCTTCAACTTCAATGGATGGAGGATCACACAAGCCCTCAGTGATCTGAAAGAGACGATTATCTACAATTGAGCTCTGTCAGGAAGAACAAACCTGCCCTTAATAAGCTGTGTGTGGGGGTGCTTTGCTGTTTCAGATAGTCGAGTGTCCTGTCCGAAGACAACAGCCCAGGTGAGTGACGAGCTTGCCCCTCGGCTAGGGTCCTGAAGCCCTCCCCTCTCTCTCCTCATGCTTGGGTGATCACAGGTAGAGGCTGGTCTTACTGGGCCCAGATCCAGACTGTCCTCTCACTTGTGTCTGTTTAATGAAGAAACGCCACTGGAGGACAGTGTCTGTCTGATCTAAATGACCCACAGCTCTTCGTAGGAGCGTCACTTGACCTTTCCGCAGCTTTTCAAAAGCCTCTTTTGTGCTGCACCAATGATCACTGGGAGCTTATTAGGCTGCAGGTTCTCTTTGTTTGCCTTTTTTATACATAATAAAAGATTTAATGATTCATGAAATGATAGAAGCTATTTTATTAAATGTAATCACAGCGCACAAACGTGAATATGTTACACTAAGACAAAGGCAAAAACATATAATGGTACACATGATTACTATTCTTTTGAACTTTCTGTATGTTAAGGAAATCCTAAAAAATCCACAAAAAATGTTAAACAGCAGAAACTGTTCTCAGCATTAATAATTATAAGAAACATGTCCTAATCACATACAGTGTGTGACCCTGGATCATAAAACATAAGTGTTTTAAGTGTCATTTTCTTAAAAATTGTATTTATAAATCATGTTAAAGCTGCATAATTAAACTTTCCATTGATGTATAGTTTGTTAGGATAGAAAAAGTATTTAGCCAAGATGAAACTATTTAAAAATCTGGAATCTGAGGGTGCCAAAAAATGAAATATTGATAAAATCGTCTTTAAAGTGATCCATATATAGTTCTTAGCAATTCATATTACTATTCAAAAATGAGGTTTTGATATATTTACTGGAGCAAATTCACTAAATATTTTTTTTCCAAACATTATTGTTACTAATAATTTTTGGCATGAAAGAAAGATTCATCATTTTGACCCATGCAATGTATCTTTGGCTATAGCTCCAGGGTCATATATTATAATTCCGGAAGGACAGTGCGACACTGAAAACTGAAGTAATAATGCTGGAAAAAAAAAGGAATACATTTATTTATATTTAATTTATTATTATTTAATCATGTTTAATTTATTATTTCAAATGATAATTAATGTCATGTTACATTTTAAAGTGTAATAATATTTCACAAATTACTGTACCGAGATAAAAAGGAACATTAACGTAATTTTGCATTTGTTTTTTATGAGGTATATAAGAAATCATAAATACGTTCACTCAGAAAAACAATACCACACCTCAACAAGTTGTATGATTCATGCCACAAAACACAAGCAGCTCAAGACAAATTCTGCACTCAAGTGTAATACATAGGATCAGTGGTTTAATAATATCTTATACTTGAGCATTTGCCTTAACAAAAAAAAGAGTCTCTGTTTTTGACTTGTCTAATAGCATTAACACCTTCAGCAGTGCAGACTGCATTTGATATTGTCCAGTACAATCCAGAAGAACCTGGCTGAAGATTTTGCAAAGCAGAACAATTAGTTGTGGAAATTGTGTCGCGGTAGATGCCATATTTCACATCTTTTGGTGCGTTCCCCATTATCAGTCCAGTTTAATTAAGTGTGACATGATTTGGACCCAGTAATTCTCAAGTGGTCTCTATTTCATTCTGGAAAGAATAGCACCAGTCTTACTTCCAGCTTGCCTTTCCTTGACATTTTCAAATGTATTCTTCGGCTTCAGATGGAATAAATGACTTGGCCCTAGGCGAGAACACTGAGAGTCGGACTTTGTCTAACACTACAAAGCTCCGCTGTCATTATATACAGTGCATCTGGAGAAACAAACAACACAGATTGCGCACGGGCCCCTGTGAGGCAGAGCGGATTACAAATTAGAGCTCATTTTGAATGATTATCAGAGCAAATCCACATATGGCTTCTAGCCGGGTCCTCTTGGACTTTCTCCGTATGCCATTAAAAAACATTTAATCTGATAGATTCATTTGTCTTTGTGTCTGGGCCGACAAAGTCAAGGGCAGGCCGGAGCGCTCCGATTGGCCGAAGGACGCATTGACATCAGCAGGGGTGAAAGGTTGAGCCAGGACAAGCCTACAGTTTCTGGGGTGCCAAGTTTTGTGTTGAGACTTGCCAGGTGTGAAGGGTTCTCCATGTTGTTCTTGGGCTTATTTGAACATCTGTGCCGGACTACCGGTCAGGCTTGGTGCTCTGGAACAAATTCAGCCTGAATCTGGCTGCAAATTCCATTTAAACAAGAGGGTAATTTAGCAGAAGAACGTTTGAGGGCGGACATGGAAGGTGATTTAGGGATTGGCTATCGGAGTCCCAAGCGCAGTGGGTTTCCTCTTCACACCCCATCAAACCCTAGATAGAGATCTGGAACCGGCTTTAGAGCATTACGCCTATGCTAGTTTGAGAAATCCAACATAATTGCTATGGAAAAACAAACGTACCTACAAGGAGTCATCGTGTTTTTGTTTGGAAATTGTTATGTACAGCTTGGCGCGCTCTTAAAAATACATGTGGTTCTTTGGCTTTTATGGTTCCAGAACCTTTAAAGAGATAGTTCGCCCAAAAATGAAAATGAGCCCATGATTTACTCACCCTCAAGCCATCCTAGTTATATATTAGGTTCTTATTTCTCACAAATACAACTGGGGTTATATTAAAGTGCCCCTATTTCGGGTAATGAGAATATAAAAAAAAATACATATGTACTTTGTAATATATAATTATTTTTAACCTTATTTGTTCAATGACTCCCAAACGCTTAATTCAACAATTAAGTTTTTCCAAATCCCTCCAGTGATTGGTCGAATTCATTTAAAGCAGTGTTTGTGAGCTTTAAATGCTTCAAAGCAACACGTAGTGGCAAATAATTAATTTGCATTTTCATTCAGACCAAGGCAATTAACAAGTGGGCGGGCAATATGTTAGTGTTTCATTTTGACATCAACATCAAACAGTTTTAAAAACGACTCGTTTCAATGATTCAGAGTCAACTCTTTCTTTTGAGAAACAATAACTTTATGCACAGTGCACCTTCAGATTTAACTTTGCAGGATGTTTTCAATCACTTAGAGAGGTGTTACACTTCATGACAGCTTTTATTTTCAAAAATGCATAATAGGGAAACTTTTATCTAGTTTCGCACACTGTCCGGCCAATAAAATATTATGTTGATGACAAACACCGGCCACAATTTTAGAGTATTTGAAAATACAAATGTTGGATGATTTTATGCATAGTAATAGACTGCTTTATCTTTGCTGTAAACAAAACTTGATTCTTGTGAGACTAGCAAATTCTCATTGGAGTGGATTCACATACTCACGGACAGCAGTTAGCAGGAGTCAGAGGTTTATAAAGTTGTAAATATGGATATTTTATTACACGAACACATTGCTTCGCTTATCATCTGGAGCCATGTGGAGCAATTTTTATGATGTGTGGAAACACTTTATTTTGCTTCAAAATCTGAACCACTATGTGCTGCTGTTAAAAGCTTGGAAGAGCAGAACATTTTTCATTATAACTCTGACTGTATTTGACTGAAAGAAGAAAGTCATATATACCTAGAGTGAATCAATCATGGGGTAATTTTCATTTTTGGGTGAACTATCACTTTAACCCCCATAGAACCTTTCCATTTTAAGTTCTTTATGGTGGAAAAGGTTTATATTAGGTTTTTTAAAAACAATGGACTTGACTGTTCAATTAAAAGTTTTTTGGGAAACTAAACATTTTTGGTGAATATTCATCTATATGGCATTATTGTGAAAAGACCTATCAATATTTCCCCTGGTTTTAAGGGTCATGTCATGTCACTTTTATTTATATAGCGCTTTTAACAATACAGATTGTAGCAA
>JAUMHP010000062.1:3007258-3048638 GCA_032361065.1 Enteromius trimaculatus | reverse complement strand
CACACATTTTTTACAGAGTATGCTAACAAACCAATTCAATTACATTTATGCACATTTTATTTTCACAGTCAATGAAATCTAACTCAGCATAAAATGTAATTACCTCTATTATTATTATTATTATTAATAAACCTTGTACACACTCAGTATTTAAGCCAGTTTTTACACAATATTTAAACAGTTTTTTTACTAATTGTTAATAATTCACCTTTACTGGAAATGACTCAAATGCGCTCCTATTAAAAATTCCATATTGATGAGTGTAAATACTACTAACAGTGTCAGTACATTGGATTTAGAATATATATATTCATTAGTTGAATCCTTGAATTAAGTTACATAAAAATGTACTTTTAATTAGTAACTTACAAGTAAACTGGGAAATATGAAGTATTTAGTATAGTATACAGGCTAAGTACAAAGTCTTATCAACATTTCTTCTCTTCCAGACTCTCAGGCATTTCCTTTGCTCAAGGATCAGCATTTCTCATCAGCAACTCGCCGTTCTTTGAAGGTTTTGAGTTTGTGTGATGGATGTATTTAAAACACAGATGCTTATGTGGATGATAGAAAGCTTCAGAATCTCAAAAGAAGCTCATCTGACTCTTGGCAGTCCATCATTTCTGACAAAAATCAAAGCTGAATTCCTCAGCCTAAATTGCCATGGGCTATACAACATTCAAGGTTCAAAAACATTGTTCTTCCTATTACTCTCTAGTGTAATTTATAATCTCTCCCTGGCACAGACACTTTTTTTTACATGGGATCTTGAATTATTAAAACAGACGAACTCGCTGAAACAGTATGTTTGCGTAATATGCGTTGCATTGCAGCACTCTTTCCAGTACTTTATTATGCTTGTTTCTGCAGGGACTTGCTCATTTGGGAGGTACAATTGCTGTAGAATTGAATTTCGAGAATTCATAATCACCTGCAATGTGGGGTGAAACAGAACCGTTCCGCATCATTTACCTTTTTTTTCTCTCTCTGCCGAGTTCAAGGTTTTAATGCTTTAAAAAAAGCCCTTCTCTCAAATAAGAAACTGCTACAGCAAAGTCAATCAGATAAGAGTTTCCTTGAGAATTATAGACATAGAAGGTTTTCTCCGTCAGATTTTAAGTTGCCCTCTGTTGTTTTTCAAGTTTGGCCCTTGGGAGCCGATAATGGGTTTTGGGGCCATGTTAACGTGACCGAGAGCAGCCGCCGTCAAAGGGAAGGCCGAAAGCTTATCAAGCAATTTTGCCTGACTCAGAAAGAGGAAAAAGACAAACCCTCTGGTCACATCAGGGACATATCTTGATGGTAAACACTGGGAACGTTAGGAAAGGGAGCTAAGACCCTAATACCACACGCACTTGTTTATTTGGACATGCAAAGATTTTGTCCTACCTCAAAAAGTAGAATCAAATTGACATTTGCACTTTGAAATAAACCGGCTTACCTGAAAGTACAGCCATGAAAACTTTACATTGGCAGACTCAGCCGTTGCTGGTCATCTTTTTCGTTTGCCAGAAGCATCTGTGTTTATTTCTTTGTGTTAACCGCTGATTTAGCCCTCGTGAGATTGAGAGGTGACATATGTCAAGGGGCTAACAGCCTACATGTGGGAGAGGAGAGCAGCAAACAGGTGTTGGAGTTTGATTGGAATAATTATCATGGGCAGAACACACCTGTCAACGTCTTGGTTGGGCGTATGGGTAAGCAGTGTACTGTATCTTTGTGTTGAAGACGCGCAGGAGATCAAAAATCTTTAATTCAAAGAAAGAGTGGCAGGACTGTAGTTTGGTTAAAGAAATACTGTGGATTCAAGACATATTAAAGTTAACTAGGCAAAACAATTTCTCCTTTAAAAAAAAGAGCATGGTACCAGTCTGTAAAAATGATACTGCTCACAGTTGAAATATTATGGCCACAAGTGATGGTTTGTGTACACAGTTTTACAGCAGGGGTACATTTCTGTGTAAAGTTTTATCTAGTTTCACAGCTTTGTTATGATAATGTCTAAAACCCTAAATAGACCAAAACATCTTTTACAGCTCAAATAATACAGAGAAGAATTAATATAAGCACATTAAAAAAGTATAGGATTCACATTTGTGACCCTGGACCACAAAATTGAGATTTGTGCATCATCTGAAAGCTGAATAAAAAAAACAACAACTTTCTATTGGTGTATAGGGTAGGACAATCGTGGCTGATACAAAACTATTTCTACTATTTCTAACAAAAACAAAATATTAAGAAAACTGGGTAGCACTTTATAATAACTACACGCTATGAATCATTAGTTAAGCACAGAGGGATACAGAACTAGTAATTTCAACGTGCAAATTAATATAAAACTGTACACTTAATTTTAAGGTTTGTTTTTTATTTATCAAATGTACAGTTGTACGATTAAATATTTTACATCTTGAAAAAATATGTCTGTATTCTGTATCTCTCTGTGTTGTGTTTGTTTAACTTTGCTGTTTAGAATATAGATTAGTCTTTACATCTGCTTTATAAATGCTTTACAAGCTATAACTAGTCCTCCCTTTAGATGACTTAATCATGAATTACAGCAGGAACATGTGTTAATAAAGCATTTATTAACACACTGAACAACTATTATCATGTGTCTAAAAAATAAGATTTATTCAAATCAAATCAAATTTTCTAAATGGTCTTATTAAACATTATATATATGCTCAAGAACAAGGCATTTATAGATGCACTTGTAAACTGTTTACAATTGCATAATAATGTTGGACCAATGCTTTATAAAGGATAAAATAAATGCTTACTAATGCTAAACTAATCTTTCATAGTGTGTAGTTATTATAAAGTGTTGCCGAAAACGGCCTTCAAAGTTGTCCAAATTAAGGACAAAT
The DNA here is from genome assembly GCA_032361065.1 of Enteromius trimaculatus. NCBI lineage: Eukaryota > Metazoa > Chordata > Actinopteri > Cypriniformes > Cyprinidae > Enteromius > Enteromius trimaculatus. The sequence continues at coordinate 3,045,765 of JAUMHP010000062.1, read as the reverse complement.
TCTTATCCATGCATACTGTAATACTAATCACTAGTTTTGTTGTATTTACAGTTGTAAATTTACAAAATATCTTCATGGAACATGGTTTTACTTAATATTCTAAAGATTTTTGGCATGAAAAAAAAAAAGTATAATTTTGACTTATACAATGTATTTTTGGCTATTGCTACAAATATACTTGTGCTATTTATGAATGCTTTAGTGGTCCAGGGTCACATTTCTGCTTTAAATCTTAAAAAAAAAATACCATACCTTCCATTGTGTTCTTCAGTTAATATTTCAGTTTTTTAATAAAAGAAGTTTTGTAAAACTCACAACAAATGCGCAATTAATTGTGCATATCTTGTATTTAACTCAGTATATTCCTTTAAGGCTATATGTTTATTTTTGTAAGGATGCACTAGTTTTTCCAACCCATACACATGAGAAAAATGTGTCAGTGGTGACATTTCTAGAAAACAAAACAAAAAACTATATTAGGTTGTTTCTTGCATGTTTTATCACACTTTCAAAGTGAAATAGTACTTCAGTTAGCACCACTATGTTTTCTCCACAAATGAACATTAATATGACAGCATTTTATTACATTGGTGGCAGTTTAATAAAATAACGTAATAAAAAAAAATTAAACAACATAGCACCTACACTAAACCTAACCAATTACGTTAACAAAAGCAAACAATATGTGTGCTTCAACAAGTTTAGGCTTATTTACTGTTCTTTTTTGCATGGTTTTTCATGCATGGTAAATATGCTGTACCAGGTGCGCTACCAAGCAAGTTTACTTCTTTAAAAAACCAACACAGTCTCACGAGCAATTCGTACATATTCGTACGAGGTGCCAAATTTGTGCCAATTCGTACTAATTCGTACGACCTCACTCGTACGAATTCATACGATTTATTCTAAATCGTACGTATTTTACGAGATGGCAATTCGTATGAATTTGTACGAATAGCCTAAACATAACCTCGCCATCACAAAAAAACAGGGGTCTACTATCGCTAGTGTTTATTTGGAAACCGCAGTGAATTTTTCCTGCGTAGGTACTATAGTATAAGTTTTTTTTTTTTTACAAAAAAGATAGAGTAGATGCACACTTGTTTTAGTTTTTCTCAGTCTGAAGTTCAAATTAGTTTCTTTCTGATTCGGCAGCTTGTGGCTTTCCATCAGTTTTTTATAAAACAACACTCTGGGGATTTTCTTCACACTTTTTCTCGTCAATCTGAAGAGGACTCAGGTATCTTGTTAGATAGCAAACGTATTATCTCATTAGTCTTGTTTGTGGTTTGTGGCTCACTCTCTCTCGATGTCTCCACCACATCCTTTTGTGATCTCAATAGATCTTCCCTCTTGGTAAATCATTAAGGCTAATCAAAAGCCACACAGTCTAGCCACATTCCTCACATCTTCAGACATTCAGGATTTGGTTATCACCGAAAACAACTTCCTTTCTTTTGAAAATAAAGCAATATTTTACAGTAAATGTGCTGGCTTCTGTTCCTCCATGCTAGTAACCCATGAGGTTATGTTTATGAATTAAGCACACTATTGTGTGCGATAATGGTTTCTTGATCTACCACAAATAATTGTGTTGACTCAAGAGGAACAGACAACAACAGGTCCCACAACCCAAGATCATTTGTCTTGCAAGTTTCCCCAGTCAGCATCACAGAGAGACCATTCACAAGAACTTGTGGGAAAAACAGGTGTTGGAATGATGTAAACATATCCCAGTTTGCATTGCTTGTATCGCCGAGCTCTTTAAGGGACAGCCCACTTTGTCTGAGTAACAGCAGAGCTGCACGATTATGGCATTACGCTCGGTGGTTGCACAGTAAATACAGCGCAACTATTGAGACTGGCAAATATGGATCTTTGACGACTTTTTCCCACAGGAAATTAATCCAGCTCAGCGAGATGAGGTCTCAGTGGCTCTTCTGTATGTGCTCTGATGTTTGTTTCATACAGTGGACGTTCTCAGGAGAGTCTCTGAGCTATTTAGTGGATTTTCTCAAAGTGCTTCTTTGTTGTCTAGGATTATATCCCAGTGCACGTTTGAGGAGCCATTATTCCGAATGAGTGCTTTTTCTTTGCCCGCTGAAAGCTGGTGATTGGCAGGCAATGGCGAAGCACGCCAAATTATGTTCGTCAGGTTTTGGTTTTGCTAAATTAATTATACAGTCGACTGAATCTTGGCATAATTCCTCAGTCTAACTCCCTTAGCTTTCATATAGCCAAAGTGGCACCAAAAAGGTTATGCTTTTTTAAAATCAAAATTAGAGCCCAAGGGAGATCATCTCTAAAAGTAAGGTTTAGGTATAAATAAAAAAAAATAGGATTTACACTGCATTAATATTGCATCGATTTTTGAATATTTGGAATTTAAAGTTCTGTGGACCATGTTTAGGACCAAAAACTATTTGCGTAGCTTAAATGTGTCCCTTATGAGGGCACGATTATTGAATTTGAATGGTGGAAATTGAGCATTTTACATGTATATACTATAATTATTACAACACTATACTTTCCCGGTTTATGAAGCCCAGGCTTTATTTACGTCAGGCTAAATGTGAAAGCATTACAAACAACTGCATTAAAAAAACCTTTTTAAATCAATAACAGAAATGAAACAGAAATCTCTCATTCACACAGTAATTTGTCCAGTTGGAGTATTTTTCGTGTATGATGCTTCCAATGCCCTCACGTTAACATACAGTCAGGATTGTTTTTGTGTCCAAATCAGAACAGAAACAACATTATAACTATTTTTGTTATAATTGTACACTTCAGTATTGTCGTTTTCAAAAAATATATTTTTAAAAGTCAGCATGAAATTTCACTCAATGCATGATATTGCTGTGAATAAGTCATCCATGCTTATATGTTCCGTTTATCAAAATGTTTGCCAATTTGTTGCAATCAACTACAAGCTTTTAGATTTGCATCTGTATATTTTTTATCTTAACCAACAGACAGAACTAAGTTACCAGCATACTTTTTCCCCTCCCTTGCTGCTTTGATGTGCGTCACAACTCGGAGAAAAAAAATCCTTCATTTCATTGCAGCCGTGTGGTTTTGACCACTGTTTCATTGTGGACAACTTATTTTTTGTATGGTAGGATTTCTAATGCAATCACTCTTAAAACCAATAATTACCCGGCTTTCAGATACTAGCTTTTAGTCGTAAGGTGATACTTTAATACTATAGATTTTATTAATAATTCTATATAATACTTTTTTAATTCCAAAGAATCACCAAGCCAATCCTCTCGGGATTAAAGAATCCGTTCTTCATTACAGTAGCTTAATGTGTATTTTGACCGCAGCCATTTTTCATAATGACTGATCTCAGTGCATGCATGTAATCATATCTACAGCGTTCACCGTGAAACCCGACTCTAGAGGGATATGTTCTCTGCATTCCTGGTGATGTGTGGGACAGTGTATCACCTCAACTGGCTGCATGCCTCAACTTCACCTGAGGTGCAGGCAATAAGAGAAACATGCTTTGATCTGCTGCCCCACCCATGAACAGCCTCCTCCGATGGACTAATTCATTACTGGACCAGTCGATGGCTCTGGCCCACCTCTTCAAAGCATGGCCTGTTAGTTCGGCTGAGAAACTCCACATTCTGAGACAGACTTTTAAACGCTTTCCCTCCCTTGGGCTATAGGACTGGTATTTAGCGTGAAAGGTTAAAGTGAAACACCTACAGTTCCTCAGGTTGTGGAGTTATTGTGGTAAGAACAGACTTTACGTCGTTCCCACGGGTAATAAACTTCAATCAGCTGACCTTCCAGCTTTTTTTGTAACTTTTCATTTATTTTTTTAAAGCCTGCATGGCTTCATATTGGTTGCTCTTTTTTACCCTTGTTGTCTTCAGATACTCAGTAGCTTTTTGCATCTTGAAGTCAGTTTTTATTCAGCTTGCAAGTTTGCACTCAATTGTAATTAACTGAGGGTTTACATTGAGGTTTGCCTCAAATTTTGTATGGTAAAACATCTCAATGGATCAAACCAAGATAATTACATTACCATCTCTCAGTATTGGAAAAAATACAACTAACAGGGCTTCAGAATAAATAAAAATGGTTCTAAATTCAACAAAACCAGCAAACACAGTAATTTAAAATCTAGTGTTGATATTTGCCTCCATTCAGTAGTGTTTTGTGTGTGTGAGTGTATATTCTGTAAATGCCATCATAATTTTTCTGCATAGCTTCACATGTGTGGCTTGTTGTTTCTTTTTAATATCTTTTTCCCTCCAGTTTCTCATTTTCAGGTTCTGAAGTTGAATTGCATTCAATATACATTCAACAGTAAACACAGGACTCCAGGCAATGAATAAAAAATGGTTACAAATTCAACAAGACATTTTCCACAGTAATAAGAAACCTAGTTATTTATTGCAAACCTCTGAAAAACTTAATCAGACTTCGTGATCATTGTTTCCTGCGAATGACAATGAATGCTTAGTGATGTTTGATTCATGAACAAATAGTAATTTTTTTAAAGAGTCATGCAAAACAATTGCTTGCATCAGGTTGAATCAGACTCTGTCGCTGAATCATTCAAAGTCATTACTGAGTTCACAACTACAAATCAGGAAGAAAAAAAACATTGTTTAAAAATATTATGGCCACACTTTCCAAACTTTCCTACTTTACTGTGACATTTGCCTCAATAAACTCCTAATTGTTTTTTATAATAGTTAGTTAAATAGCTGTAAAGTTTAGATATTAAGAAGAGATCTAAAATATGGTCATGCAAAATTAGGCATTGCTAAGTACTAATAAACCAGTAATATATATTCTAATAAGCAAACAGTTAATAGATTTGCCCCGGGTTTCACAGACAAGGCTTTAGCCTAGTCCTAGTCTAAAATGTAAATCTCAGCTGTTTCAGCTGAAAGAAACATACACTGACTGATCTTAAAACACGTCAGTGCCTTTGTTTTGTCTCAAGATGCACCAGCAATGTTTTTTTTTTCCAAGGCATGTTCATAAAAATTACTTAAATGTCTTATTGAACTATGGCCTAATCCTGATTTAGCCTAAACCCTGTCTGTGAAACCGGGCTTTGGTCCATAAACTTAAGTGTTGCCAATATGACTGAATATTGACTGAAATGTTCTTTTGGGTACCAAAATATGTTCTTCTGTGCAAACCCATTTGTAAACGAGCCAGTGTCACCTTAGTCATCCTTTTACTCTGGAGTGGTGCCATAGAGATACAGCTTTTTCATCTCGCAGTTACTAATAGGCCTATTCTCCTAGTTTTTTGTCCCAATTGCCTGTAGGAAGACAGAACAAATGGTATTCTCAAACATGGATCAAGTTGTGTGGAATGTCTTGACCTCAGGCTTCTGGACCACAATTCAGCACCCCCTCAATCTCACCCACGCAGACCCACATCGCCCATAACACTTGCCAAGTCTGATGTCAGCCCGCTGCACACAAGTCCCCAGGCTCATGTTCCATTTCTGTTTTGACACCAGGCCCTAATTACTGATGTAAATGATTGATCACCTAGATTACGCTGCAAGGGTGGATGCAAGTCTTCTGCCTATCAAGTGAGACTGAGTCTGCTGAACTAGTACAGAGGTAAACAGATACCCGGCCCATCCTAAGAGATGGGAGATTAGGTTCTGAGCACCTGCAAATTGGACCAAAGGCTTTTCCCATTAGCAGACACTCCACTGGCCACAGGTGTTGGAGGATATCTGTGGCCCTTTTGTTCACTCTAATCCCACTCCTTTCTGCTCTCTGGTTCTCTCCTCCAGGTCTAAGCCTTCTTTTTGACACCAGACGGATCTGACCATTGGAAGGTAAACTCAAGCACTTTTGAAATGTGATTTGGCTAATTGGCTTTGGAGTGGAAGGCTAAAGTGCCTTTGGGGAAATGCTCCAGATGGTTGAATGTCTGCAGACCACAGCGTCTAAAGAAACGCGGGGTTTCAAAGTTCACTTGCCCTGGCTTTATAAATGCAACACCACTGTACGTTTTTATGAAGCTCATAGCTACCTTTATGAATCGTTTACTAATTGTGACTAGATAACTGGGCCACTTTACAAGTTTTATGATACCTTGGCATTTATTAAATATTTTAAATTGCAGTAAGAATGGCTTTCAGATAGTTATTCCTCTCTATTACAGTAAACACAGACCATTCGCTTAACAGTAATATACAGTTCCCCTTTGGTTACATCTTTTAGAACCAATTCGTAATGCTTTAGGAGTGTTCATTTTAGGTGTTATTTTAGAATTGTAGACTACCTCTGCATCCGAATACACCTACTGTCATACTATATAGCATGCAAAAAAAGGAGTAGTATACCGCCATACCTTCCATTTATTACAAGCATGTATTATTTTGCATAACCTTGCGAACTCTAAAATTAATATATTTTCGAAAAACAGTCTTCATTAATCATTACAAACAATGAATTGCATGAATGACATCTATTTTTATTGTGCAATTTGGTTATCAAGTATGGTTTATTGCTATTTCAACCTGATCTCACAGCAATTTGTACATATTTTACGAGGTAGTTAATTCGTACAAATTCGTACGTCCTAACTTGTACAAATTCATACTATTTCTTCTAAATCGTACGTATTTAACGAGTTGCCAATTCGTATGAATTTGTACGAATGACCTAAACCTAACCCCGCCCCTAAACCTACCCGTCACAAAGTTTTAGACAAATCTTACAAAATCGTACGAGTGAGGTTGTACGAATTGGCACAAATTTGGCACCTCGTACGAATACGTACGAATTGGTCATAAGACTGTGTTGGCTATGTCCGTAGCATAATTATTCTTCCTCCTCCATAATTATTCTTTCTGTTGCAGTCAAACATTTACATGATTTTTTAAGAACGACAGATTACGTAATTACTGAAACTGATTCAAACGGAAAGTGTGTTACTCCACTTACTATAAAACTTCCACTTAAAAAAATGCTTCATAATTTAATAGCGTTATTTTATTGCATATTTTCCATACTTGAGAAGAGAATTTAACAAATATGACAATATATATATATATATTCTGGATTATGACAAAACTATACTGTATTAAACCACGCCCCATCCTTATCCCAACTTCACACACACACTCTTAAGACAGCCGGACTTGAAACCCCCATTTATCTGAAACAGGTATGAAGACAATCTTGCCAGTCTTTTTCCTAGGGGCCAGGCGAGGTTTACCTCAATCTTCTCATTTTCCCAGACACACATGGCCCTTGCAGCTGCAGTCCAATTGATCTAGGTGCTGTGGGGAGATAAATTGGAGGGGAAATGGCTTAATTGACCTCACTCTCACTGCTGGAATGCAATAGCTCTTTGTTATCCATCCGCGAGGCCAAATCTTCGCACATTTAGGTTGCTCCTGTCATGTAGTCAGCAAGAACTCTAATGCATTTGTGGTTCTCTGCTGTACACTAAATAACCATTTTTGGTTTCCCAAAGAATCACTGAGAGGGCAATTATTAAAAGAAGTTTGGTTCTTTTTGGAATGGAAAGATTAAAGGTTCTTCATAGAACCATAAATGCCAGTCAAGAACCTTTATTTTTGGGAGTGTTTCCAAACAGGTGGATTATTTTTTAAACCGGTTTAATAGAGTTTTTGTTCATTTCTGTTGAAGAAGTATGCAGGTGCATCTCTCGGGCTTCTAGCAGTGGGCTGGCTAGATAAACAGGCTCGGGTCGTGACTCCAGGAGCTTCGCGAAGATGAAAGAGTTAAACAAGCCAGACGTATGTAACCTGTGTGGCTTTGATCTTCTTCAAAGGTCACTGTTCCATTCACATCAATCTTCTTGTGACCCTGAGCCACTGTAGAGGGCGCTCTCTTTCACTCGAACAATAGGTCAGTTCTTTGTGCGGACATATTAAAATGTGAAAGTGGAGACATGGAGATCACGGTGAACACACTCACACAGACCTCATAAAAGATCAATCAGTGCAAAATTCCTAGTTTTGATGCACATCTACATTTGCAATAAAAATAACACTTGTGAGCTGTGATGCTTCTAAACTAGGCGGCTGCCTTCTAAGATAACATCCTAATAAACATTGAGCCACTTAAAATGCACCACAGACTCAAATAGCAAATAATTTAAGTCTAATAATTCAAAATATTGGGTGAAATAGTTATATAAAATGTATGTGTGCATATATATATATATATATAATTTTTAAGTAGACATAGTAGATTAATAATTAATTTTGTAAATAGAAAGTTTGATAGCGACAGAAAGAAAAAGATTTATCTACATATTTATATTTATATATATATATATAAATTAATATACATGTCAACTACATCTTTGACTTAAGATGAAGTTGTTATTATTTTAAAATAATATTGAATTACAGATAATAGAATTAATAGAATTACAAATTATTAAAAAAAGTTACATTAAAATAATTACATAATGCAGTATAACCAATGTCATTGACTCTATTCTGCTATTGTAAATATATTACTATGTTACTGACATTTGTTTCACTTCTTCGGTCATCTAGAATGGATTTTTTTGGATAGTTGCTTTTTACCTTTGGCCTACATTGTGAAGCATTCAGTATATTATAATTAGGCTTAAAATGCTGCCTACCTCACTAGGTTTTGGAACTTAACCTACATACGCTGTCAGGCTCTAGTGCTTGAAGTTTTAAAGAGAGTGTATTTACAAGTGTAAAGAGACGGATGTCTCTTTGGAGATTGTCTGAAGCGTGTCTCATGATGTTCAGATATGACAGCAGCAAAACTGCAGATCCTTTGAAGTCAGCGGTTGTCCCTCAAATGGCAGACAATCCGACGCTTAGCAGACACAGTAAGAGGAGCAGAGGGAGGGGAATAGCACCACCTCTCTCCTTCCTCCTCTTCTTCCGCCCAGGGCCCGGCAAACAAGCTTTCAAATATGACACTCTGTCACAAAGTCGCCTGAGGTCATGGGAGACACCTTTAACATTGCAGTTTATTTTCATTGTTCCGTTTGCCTTGTTGAAAGAACATTTTGCGCTTGTATTCAGCGTCATGGTGCACATGCCGTTCTGTGGTCTGCAGAATGTCTTCCTGTTTTGTTTGACAAAGTATGATCTGTTTGTTTTTTTTGCTTGTTTGTTTGTTTTTACCACCACTGGTGAATTAAATTAAAGATTTTATCACCCTAAATGTAGGTGCAGCTTCCTTCTTATTCCGTTTGAGGGTGTTTTTCCTTGCCTATACCATGCTGTATGTTAACACTGTCAGTTATAAACAAAAACTGATGCTGTCATGACAAACAAATATGTCAAATGTCATTACAAATATTGACAAAATTAGCATTCAGCTTTTAGAACGAATTGAGATTACAAGAACATTTCAAATGTCAGCTCTATCTTTATTCCAACTGCGATATGAAAATATCACATATGAAAATAACCATATTTTGCATATTACATCTGTGTTAAACATAGGTCTGGTCATTATTTTGGTGTAATGGGTATACTGGGAATCTAAAAATCCCAAATAATGCTTTAATGAAGAAAGAAGCTGGTATTATGTTTGTGACATAAAATATGATTACCTAAAGCATGATTATGTAAAATTATATATAAATCTCACCAAAGCCTGAATGAACTCACAGCAGTTTAAATATAGAAAAGGGAGCTTAATAATGAGGTTTCATGTTATGTTTCAATAAATAACCAATGGTGTAAACAGCTAGAGTTAAAAAGTTGAGTTTTACCATTTTTTAATCCATTCAGCCAATCATTGGGTCTGGCGGTAGAACGTTTAGCTTAGCTTAGCATAGGTCACTAAATCTGATTAGGCCGTTTGCATCAAAACCTGACTCCTCTGTAGTTACATTGTGTACTAAGACTGACGGAAAATGAGAAGTTGTGATTTTTTTAGGCTGATATGGCTAGGAACTACAGTATACTCACATTCTGGCTTAATAATCAAGGAACTTGACCATGGGTAAAATGCTGGGGACTATTTTCAGGCGCTGCGTAATTTCATTGTGCCTGCTGCACTGAAGGAACCCATGATTATTACTCTGGAATGAGAGTATATAGTTCTTACACATATTGGCCTAGAAATTAGAAAAAAGAAAAAAAATTCAAGAATGGTCAATCTTTTTTTATTTTTTTTTATTCGAGAAATATATACACAACACAGACTGTATTACCATCACTTTGTTGTTCTATTTGATAATGTTCAGTGCTTTGCTACAATCTGTATTGTTAAAAGCGCTATATAAATAAAAGTGACTTGACTTGACTTGACTTGTATAACAAAATCAAATAATTCTCTTTTCACTATGCATACGGATTTAAACACAATTCTTCTAAAGTATTGAGTGTGTAATATGAATACAGTTATACATGACACATGAATACAATTATTTGGTCTAACTATACAGGCATATATCAGCTAAATATTAATACTGACATGTAACAAGTACCTATAGTACACCTTACACACAGGATATTCCTTTAAAAAAAAAAAAAAAAAAAAAACTCCCTCCCGCCCACTTCCGTCTGTTAATTACAGAACTGTCAATTGGGAATTGGCTCTAGGTGTTACTCAGATTATCAAAATCTGTCTCTCCCCTCTAAATACCTTATAAATGGTTTCCATATTTTGCCAAACTCATGTCCCTTGTTCTGTAAATGGAACCGTATACATTCTTGATGAAAGAAGTGTCTTTGTGAGTTCGTTGAGCCAAAGCTGGAAAGGTGGAGGTAGATTATTTCTTTAACCAAAAGGTTCAAATAAGTTTTTTAGCCGTTAAAAGACAATAGGAGAGGACCTTTTTTTGAGACAAGCCAAGAGCATATCTCAAAATTCCAAACACAATTAGAAACTCATCAGGTCCAATAGGTTGACCAGTGATTTCAGAGACAGCCCTGAAAATCTTACACCAAAATTCCTGAAGAGTATGAAATGATGCATAGCTATGAAGCAGAATTGCGTCAACTATCTTATGTTTGTCACGTTTTGGTGAGACACTCTGAAATATTCTGGATACTTTTGTTTAGAATAATGTAACCTAGGCAGTTTTCGAACTGAATGAGACAGTGTCTGGAATTTAAAGAACACCTGTTAACTTCTTCAGAATGGTCAATCTTTTAATAGGAAAAAATATTGAAATGCTTTGTTAACTTTTTGGAATGAGATGCTAATGGTCTAATCCGATTCAATGATCTATGCTAAGCTAAGCTAAAAGTACTACCCACCAGACCTGGAGATCGGCAGTATAGATTCAAAAACCGTAAAACTCAACGGATATGGAAAATATAATTTTCATAAAAAGTGGAATGTTCCTGCAATGATTGATTAATTAGTTCATTTTAAGAGTCTAATGTTCACACAGAAAACATCAATCTGTAATAGCAGCACATTACACATTAAAAAATGAATATCTTCATTTGCTTATTTGACTTAGCTGAGACAATCGATAGTAGCCATTGACTTCCATTGTATGTTTTTTTTTCATACTATAGAAGTCAGTGGCTACCATCAGTTGTTTGGTTACCAACATTCTTCAAAATATCTTATTTGGCGTTCAGCAGAATGTCATTCAGGTTTGAAACAACTGGAGAGCGGTTAAATAATGACGGAATTGTCATTTTTGAGTGAACTACCCCTCTAATTTACTGTATTTTGTTAATTGATCTAAATTAACACATACAGTTGACAGCCCATAAGTAATAGATTAAATATAACTTTGTCTGAATAACGTTCTAATAATCATCTCTGATTAATTAGTAAAAATGCTGTTCTTTACAGAATTGGGTCAAATATGTGATCTGAACCTGTCCACATCCAGGGCTGCCGTGTTAATTTATCAGGCAGCAGGGACAGCCCGGGTGCTACGAGGGCCATTGTGTGCTATTGTAGGTCACAATGGAACTTAACACTTGACAGAGCCAGGGACTTCTTGTCAGGAGCTGAACTTGATCCTGGTGGTTTGTTCCTATTGAGGAGCTCTGGAGAGAGGGATTTGACCTTGGGGCAGGCGCTTTCTTAATATTTGATTCGTGGGAGTGAAAGGACGGAAAAATCATATTCGTCGATTGGGTCTCGAAATGTCTAAAGTATCAGTCGTCACAGAGAGGCGTTCGCTGTTGAAACTCAAATAAGTGAGAATGTCTTTCTCATGTTTCCCGTGCAGGAAGTGCTGTTGTTTTGCTTAGACAGATGTCAGGTTTGCTGAAGCTGGCCGTACAGATGGACTAAGCCGAGATGGTTAATCATAATGCTCTGGGCAGAGTAGACCACAATACCACAGGCTAGAGGAGGTCACGTTACTGAGGGGTTGGGTAACCCCAGAAGGATAATCCCTGGACCTGGTAAACCGGTCTTTAGAAACTCCCTGTCTACACCTGGAAACCTCAGGCCTTGTCGCATTGTCTGTTGATTGGACGTGCATGTGCTCTGCTTCACTCCGTTGGGATTAGCCTTCCACCGTAGGCTGGACCGCTTTTCCTCCCGTACGCCGTCCTCGTGTCCTTCATCCTGCAATGGACAGCACACTGTATCCAACAGGGCCTCTTAAAGAGATCAACCCAAAATTCTGTCGTCATACTCACCCTCGTGTTTGTTCCAAATCTGTATGACTTTTCAACCCAGGACCAATGGAAGAATGTGCCTGTGGTGATATCTTTTTGAAATGACGTTTAAAGTAAAAATGTCCCACGAGTGTCTCTAAAAGCACTTTTAGTGTCAGTCAGTGTATCCGATGACGTTTTATTAGGTTGTTTATTGTAAGGTTCGTGCCATGTCTTGTGAATAGTGCTAAAGCGCTCTATTTTATTTTTAAAATAACATATTAAGTTAATGAAGCACTGAATCTAACCAATATGTTGTTAACTAAACAAACATGAGATAATAACTAGAGCTGAGATTAACTATGGTGAAAAATAACACGTTTAATTATGACATTTATCACCACCTACTGGCCAAGTGTACCGCGAGTCTTTAAAAACAGTGAAGCCGTTGCAGGCTGCAGTATAGGTCATAAACCCCGCCCTCTCCAAGCAATCTAATGAGACTTGAGAATAATCAAATTTAACTTCTTTTTAGTTTTGTTTTAATGTTGTTTTAGGTAGTTCTTATCCTGATGTATTTTCAAGTGTTCCAGTTATCTTTAAACTAATTATTTGATGCTATTGAAACTGGTTGTGGTGTCATGATTGTGAGCTTGTGATTGGGTCTCCAAGAGTTTTGGGTCTCCGGGACTTTGACTCCACCTCACGATCTCTACTGTGCAGATTCCAAATGACGTCATTTTCGCAAGATGTCAGCGGCCATACTGAACATGTTTATAAAGAAAGGAAGTGGAGTCATGTCGTATTTAGAGTATCATTTCATTATTGAAATAATTTCATATTTCCATACTAATAATAATAAAATGAATAGAAATAAAATTAATAGAAATAAATGATTTAATTTAGTTCACACACACAAACATTTTAATTTTCCCTTATGGTCCAAAATAAATAAAAGTAATAAAATTGATCCAGAAATATTTCTGAAGGTACTTTTTGTCGTTAATTAGATTGCAATTTTGAATCGCTTACCAGCCCTTTCATTTCCGCTTATTTTTATAAGTCTTTGAGTTATTTTATCCCGACTTGTGTTTTATGGGTGCTTTGCATTTCAAGTGTAGTGCATCCAGGTGTGCTTCCAAGCAAGTTTACTCTGTCAGAAAAGCCATACATATTCAGCAGATTATGGGAAGCAAACATTGCAATGTGTTTGTGTAGAAATGCACTACAGGAAAAGCATTATTCTAGGAACCAAGTGAACATTTTTATTAATCGTTAATCTGTCCACATAATCCTAATTCATGTAAAAAAAAGAGTAAAAGTTTTGATACAAAACTTTGTTCTGTCTAACTGTGTTTCGTTCTGACTATAGAGTTATTTTGTATTGAAGCAATTGAAGAAAAAATTTAATTGTGACAACTTTTAATCTCACATTTCAAAATTGCAAAATGCTAATGTTCAGTAGCAAACTCATTACTTTGAGAAATAAACTCACAATTCTGATGAGAAAAATACAAATTGTGAGAACCAACTTAGAATTGCAAGAAAAAAAAACTGAATTAATTATCTTAATTGTTTTTAATTGATCTTTTTTTTTTTTTTAATTCCTTTGTGGAAACATACAATTCTGTCAGAATTCTGAGGTTTTTCTGTCAGTTTTTGTAATGAACTTGCATTTTTTCACAAAGTTGTCTTTGAAAAAAATCTTGTTTTATCTAAGAATTGAGTTTAATCTCATAATTCTAAATTTAGACAGATATTGAGATATATGCTGATAATTGTGAGAAACAGTGACCCCACTGACATTCATTAAAATAAGCTTTCCTTAAAAGATAAACAGTCATACTTACGGATTTGGAGTGACATGAAGGTAAATTATTCAAAATGTTCAGTTATGGGTGAAGTTTCTCTTTAATTGTAAGAGAAAAAAACGTTGACTTATTTATATGGCATTGTTTATTGTGATGGTTAAAATGAATTATAAATGAATATTTTAATCTGGGTCATATGACATACAGTATATAGCCGGCAGCTTTCACAATGTGTTGTGGAGTTGTGTTTCAGAGTAAACCGTAAGCTCTGAAAGGTCTTGTCTCAGTACGTACCACAACATTCCTGCCGCCCTGTTTTGGGTGACCTCAGCTGAACTGTGCCCATCTCCTCCAGCAGACACATCTCCGAGACACCCCCGGCCTCTGCAACGCCCCACCGCAGCTCTTAGCTGATCTGAGCTCATTTCTGAGCGCTTTGCTTTTTTTGTGGTCCATGGTGACATTTACAGTGGAAAAAGCCGAACCCCCTCCCCGGTGTTGTCTCGTCCTCTGGAATGTGTCTTTTGCTCTGCCTGAGTGTCAGAAAACAGCTCAATGGTGCTTCTGCGCTCGCTCCACTTTAGCTTTCCTGCCGTCCAGATGTGAATGTTTAGCGATAAAACTCACTCCGTCTATCAATCTTGTTACACTTCTTTCTTATTTATTTTCCTTTCGTTAGTTTATGATGTAATTTGATAAAATTAAGTTTTAATAAGATTTGATTTTGAAACTTATCAGAACAAACATCTGTATATATATATATATATATATATATATATGTTTGTTTATTTTTATAGTAATGATATATCAGGCATATACAATTATACTTGCTCATATCATTGGTGCTAATATCATAGACTAGATGTGCAATATAGATTAATATTAATGAACTTTTGTGGTGTTATTCTGCCATTTGCCAGTTAGCAGTCAAATCCAAGTTTCACATTACATCACACCTGGTTGATAAAAAATCTCGGAAACTGTGGTCACACACATAGACAGTCATTGAACAGTTGGTCAAGCCATTCTTGCAGATAGATTCCAGCGCCTTCCCTCGCAATTCTGTCTGGTAACAATTACTCCGGTGATGAATTCAGAGCCCAAGCCAAAAACCAGACACACACACATTTGCAATTCCCACAAAAAGCCAGAGAGGCTACTTTTCAATGGCTTCTCAATGCCTGGAAGATTTCCTTCTGTTTATGTTACTCTTTTGCTTATTTCTGCAGGTGCCCGTTGGCTTTTGTTCACTTGAATCAACGAAATAAAAATATGCATTCAAGGAACTTGATATGACTATTAAAATAACTTTCACTGCTGTAATACTATGTATTTAGGCCTATTGTTTCATATTAGATCATTCATGTGTCTTTACAGGTCTAAAGTTTGGAAGAAGTATTCTCACCAAGTCTGCAAATTTTTGAATTATTAAGAAAATTATTATTATTTAAACATATATTGAAATGTAAAGCTGCAAAGCTGTATTTTCAGCATCAGTGCTGCAGTCTTCAGTGACACATGATCCTTCAGGAGCAAATATTATTTAGATTTTATTTTACTTGATTTATTTATTAATTGAATATCCAAAAGAGCAGGATTTATTTTAAACATAAATCTTTTGTAACAATTTAAATTTCTTTACTGTCTCTTTTAATGTGTCATCGCTAAATAAAATTAATTTCTTAAAAAAAAAACAAATAAATAAAGTATATCACGCTTTCCACAAAATATGAAACAAGAAAACACAGCAAAACATGTCATTTTTGTCTGATCAAAAGTAATGTCTTAAATGGTATATGTAGGTCTACAATACGGTTATTTAGTAATGAACATACTATTTGGATTAGACTGCCTTTACCTTGTCAACAAAACAATTAAAATTTTGCTATTATTCTTCCTTCTGCGCATCGTTAGCTTCTCCACATTTCACAAAGGTATTAGACATGTTTCATAATTACACTTCAGCTCCTTCTCTCTCATCGTCTCACTGTCATTATGAACTATTTAATCCGTTTTTAGTCACTTGCGTCTCTTGCGTACCCGTCGATGCTGAGTGATGCTTGTACGAGGAGTGGCAGCAGACAGTTCTTTGATGATTCCAGCTAATTATCTCAGGGAGTGCTGGCGGCTGAAACTGCGTGTTTTGCACATCTCATGGTTTCTTACATGATTTCTGTATCAGTAATCTGCAAGATATCCCTGTGAATGGTCACATATGAATGTCCTGCCCACACACACACACACACACACGCTCACACATGCCAATTAATGAAACTGTGAGGTGCTGTGGACTTTAAACACAAGAGGAATGAGAGCTAAGGGTGGACCGCAGAAAAGCGTCCTGGGTCTTCCAGCAGCCTGGAGCACAGATTAACAGTCTTTATCTTACAAAGCACACCTACCTCTTCCTCTGACCCAGAATGCCCCCCGGCCAAAACATGAGTGGAAAAAGACAAATCCTGTTGTAAACATTGCTGTTTGCAAGGCCCAAGCACGTACACTACCCGTTAAGAGACTGTTTAATGTTTTGGGTCTCTTAAAGATTTGATACAGTAATACTGTTTTCCATTTGAATCTGTTTTTTAAAAGTATGGTAATACTATTTTTACAATTCTGATTTGCTGCTCAGGAAATTTGCTGAATAAAAGTAGTCATTTTCAACCTGATCTTATGAAAGTGCGTATAAATAGTACGAAACCAAACCTTGTGGTATTTACTTTGGCGCGCAGTGTTTGGGATAAGGGTCGTGGGGTAGAGGCATATTATACGTATGTATGCAAAGATATGCAAAAATGCATATTCAGCCTGATCTCGCAGCAATACGTAC
Organism: Enteromius trimaculatus; assembly: GCA_032361065.1. NCBI lineage: Eukaryota > Metazoa > Chordata > Actinopteri > Cypriniformes > Cyprinidae > Enteromius > Enteromius trimaculatus. Next base: position 3,028,577 of record JAUMHP010000062.1, on the reverse strand, counting down.
ATATTTTAGGAGGTAGCTAATTCATACGAATTTGTACGACCTCACTTGTAATTTATAAGTTGCCAGTTTGTATGAATTTGTACAAATTACCTACACCTAACCCCCAAAATCATACGAGAATTAGCCACCTCTTAAAAAACGTACAAATTGGTCACGAGACTGTGTTGGCTTCAAATTTTGTATCATATTCATGCAAAACTGCATATTGTATGCACGCCAAACACGTTCATTTTATATGGATCATGCTAAGGTCCATTTTTCCTTATCAATACTGGAAGTTTTTGTTTTTATTTGTCGTTTATTTGTTGTGCAAATCAGCATATTTGAATGATTTCCGAAGGATCATGTGACACTGGAGTAATGATGCTAAAGCTTAAATGGCATTGCAAAATATATTTTTATAAAAATTTGTTACTTTAAACTAAGAATATTTTATGGGTAAATCAGTTTTTTACTCTATTTTTGATCGAGTAAATGAAGACTTAGTGAGCATAATATTTAAAAATAAAAACATTTTTAAAAAAGCCATTGGAAATTTTAAAAGTAAAATTTTGATTAAAACAAGTAATATACTCCGAAATGGGTGCAACTTAATATATATATATATATATATATTTACAAAAAAGGTGATGGAGCCAGAGGGATAACGCTCAACTGATTGGAATGAAAAAGGAATGCTGTCTCTCCACATCACTGGACTATGATGGACTTAACAGGACTTTAGCGCAGTCCAAGATTCACACGCACACTTCCACCCTCACCTAGGAAGGTTTCCCATCTTTTCTGGTCTCACACACGCACATTCACAAAGACGTACGTGTGCAGGGCAGCAGACGCCAGCCAGTCTGGGCCACGTTCTGGTGTATTGTTATTAACGTTCAGTCTCGTGTGTATTAAGGCACGGTGAGGACACATCCCTGCACTATGACTCCAGGGCTCCGCTTTGTTCTTCTCCGTAACACAGGCATAATTACAGCCTTAAAGAGCGTCTACCTTTCCTTCTCACCCTCTCCACTCTATCCCACACCCCAGACCGTAACAACAGGTATTCACAGGGATCTGCTCTGGCTACAACTTTGCTCTCAAGTTCACTTTGCTGCATTGTACTCATGCATGTGCACCGCTCTTGTTTACCATTTACAGTTCCTGAAAAGTGTTCTTATATTGAAGAAACAAATTAAATGTTCCAATGTCATTGCATTCATTTATTAAATCTTAAGCCAAATGGCATTATTAAGATTATTCAGACATGAAGATATTTTTATATTGTATTTTCAGTGCATACCAAATTAGTTTGTTTTCATATAAATATATGCACTGCCTTTTGAAAATGTAAAAAAATTTTATGGTCACCAAGACTGCATATTAGATCAATAATAGTGTAAAATATATTGTTAGATTTTATTACAGTTTTAAAAACCCAATTTCTATTCCAAAATATGCAGTATATATATATATATATATATATATATATAACCCAAACTTTTGATTGGTAGTGATTTGTCTTTTGTTTGTTTGTTTTTTACATTTTAAACATTAATAATAAGTATTTTTGTGCAGCACATCAGCATATTAGGATGATTTCTGAAGTATCTGCATTAGAGGAATAAATTTCATTTTAAAATATATTGCAAAAACAGCTTTAATTTTATTGTTGTAATATTAGTATTAAAAACATGACAAAAAGAGTAACCATTTCAAATATTTGACTGGTAGTTTGTAAAGCTTTTACTTGTAACCGAACTGATAAAACTCTCCTCTGGATGAAATTGTCATGCTGCATCCTCACTGTAATTTCTGAGAATGCGGTTTAGCCATGACAATAATTTGTGGTTGTGTTTTGGTCCATTGGCCTTGGAGACCACGAGCTGCCATGGCTTGGGTCTCAGCCCACTGTGGTCCCCTACGGCCCCGGAAAACTCAGCTGCGATGAGAAACACGACCAAAATGAACAAGTGGCACACCAGCACTTCAGCAACATATGGAAATTGCTTGGCTTTAATGATCATACTATGAGACAGATGCAGAGGGAGTTATCGCTGCAGTCTCTTGCTTGCGATGGCTGGGATTTTTCAGGGTGTGATTGAAAATCTGCAGGTTTTTCTAGAAAGCTGAGCAATACAGTAATTATGTAAAAAAACTGGCAGGTTTACTAGACATCTGCAAAGCGGAAAGATTACAGAATTATTTTCCTCATTTAATCTCTTTTTTGCTTACTCTGCTTAGACTGCATACACTCGTTTGTGCCAGAACTTGATGATTTGCTCATGTTAAATTAGTTATTTCTACCAGACTTGACCTATAAAATAGTTTAACTGTATGAATTCATGTATTTAGGATGATTCCGCTATATTAATTTATAATTTTCACTTCTATAAAAGCAGTTAACTTATATGTTACTGTTTTTTTTTCATTGAAATTCAGTGCAATAAGACTAATGTTCTGTAATTTCTCATATTTTTGATATGAAATGTCTCTTTTTTGGTGCTAAATATTAAAGTAAATATATTACTTATGACTAAATTGTGTGCCTTTTGTGCATATGTTTGTTGTGGAATTCAAAAGTATGTTGTTAAAATAATTATATTATTTATCATAACCACCCACTTTTTTATTTTTAATTCAAAAACTGTATAGGAAATGTTAAAAAAAACAAAAAAACAACAACAATAAACCAACAGGTTTGGGTAAAATCCCTGATGATATTTGATATTTCTATTTTTTTGTTGTGTGGATGATTGGCTGCATATCAAATTAAACAAGATCTGTCATTTAACACTTAATAACATTGACACTAATCCGGGCATGAGATTTTAATTTCTTTTTGAATTACATTTTTTTACACAGACACCTAAAACATCTACTGACACCTCACGTTGCTATGTCTGGTAATTATTTCACCCCCACGGTTCATTTAAAACTGATTAAGCATCCTCCTTTACAGTGTGTTCCGCTAAATTACTAGGCCAGAATTCAAAAAATAATAATAACACCAATAATGTCAGATAAAAAGTCTCTTACAAAGAGCGTAAAAATAATACTGGCAGGTTATGAGTATGAATTCTTCATGGTAGTCCTGTCGTGCGCTCAAAGGCTTGTCAAACTCTGACTGGATTACAAAGCTTTTACTGATTGCTACCAAAAAAATAAATAAAATAATGCATCGCGCCAAAAATAAATTTAAAAAAGCAATGAGGGGATTCTTTATGATCGTTTTATTATTCGTTGTGTTCGTATTTGGAAAGTCATATTGGCTACTTCACAAACAGGCATATCTTAACTGGAAATTTCCGCTTGCAATTATAGTAGCCTTGATCAATCCTTCTTGGTTATAAAACATAGATTAACATGCCGACGTGATTGATAGCATAATATCATCTATAGGCCCTGTATGTCTTTTTTTTTTAATAGCCAGCTCTTATAAATAAACGCAATAAAAAAGGGTTAATGTAGGAAGTCAGCTTTCGAGGGCTGAGTGCGAGAGTTCGGGTTCCCCTCTTACTTGTTTAATACACTTTTAATAAACTTGTAATATTTACAGCTGTGTGCCAGTAAATTTATATCAGCGCTTGGTTGCATTTTGTGATTTCACGGTCAGATGAGCGAAAAACAGCTGCTGGAGGACTCTGCTGCTTCTTTTTCTGCCTCCTTGCATGATTTGAAACATTTTAGAAAAACCAGTTGGTCTCTTTTTAATTGATTGATTATTATACATTTATAATAGTTTGTTGTGTCTGTCTGTTTTTAAAGATTCGTTTCCTTCTGTTTAACCTATTTTTTCCAGACCTGTCTGTATTTAAAACAACTAATTTAAATTCTATAGGACTTCTGTTTCCTAAAAGCACACCCATTTCCAGCTCGTTCGATGTCTCTGTAAAGGCCTGTGTACAGTTTGTATTTTAATGAGAATAATCGATGTACCCAATACTTTTATTACTTGTATAAATATTTTAAAGCACAGTTCGGAGTTCCTCCTGTTTAGCGGGCCCACTCGCTGAAAGCAGCATGTTTGGAACAAACAAAAACTGGACTGGAGGAATGGAATGGATTAGCACACTTCCAATCATTTTTGTTTTGAATGGAAGGTGGAGGAAATGACACACATGGCGCAATCCACTAGATTTTTAGAAAGGTTTTTCTAAGCAATCACTGCCTACAACTACTGTTAGTGCACCAAACTCATTTCAATAAACATGGAGAAGCATCACATAATCACAATTTCAATAGAACCATGCATTAATATACTGACGTGCATTAATATTTTAATATACATTTTATGGTCGTTGCAGATTAAATGTAGGCTAATTAAAATAATAATAATAATAATAATAATGTATTTATATTATTAATATAATTTAATGTTTAATTAACCCCTACAGTTTGACATCAAGTTGTGCTGTTGCCATCATACTTTCATGTTGTGACAAAAGATTTTACTCCTTTTATAATACTTCTATTTACCAATAATTGTGAAAATGTCCAATATCGTTTATATTACACACATTTCAATTCAAAGAGTAATAACTATACCCTTCACTATATACAAGTGATTGACTGTAAATAATTTCCAGCTCTCTTTGCCGGTGGTTCGTTCCAAACATTTATATAAAGGTCGTGTTTAATTTAAAGATCATTATTATGTGAGATGATCGATATCAGGGCTCGGCATAATTCGATAGCAAATGCTCATCAACTTCATTTAGCTCTCCCCGGTGTCGCGTGACACACCAATCAGCGCGCGCTCTCGCGGAGCGCGAGTCAGTCAGAAACACGCAGGACCGCGAGCCCGGGGTGACTTCGATATTGCGCGGTTTTGTCATGATTTAAGAGAGCTAAACTCGTATTCACCTATGAGATTCGGCGCGGTGACTTTGGGAAATACTTATTTATTTAGAAATTCGTGGTCGTTTGTTTTATCCCGGATTATTTTGGGATGGATCCGGTTCAAGATCTTTTTGGTGCACAGTGAACGTTCAATGCAGCACTCAGACCATAATCGGGCTTTATGGACTTGACTGTTAATGATGTCTATGAGTTTCATGTCTGATACGCTGAATAGTTCAGATCCTTCCAAATCAGCATTTTTAGAGTTCGGCCACGGGCTTGCAAGCAACCAGCAGCATTTATCCGGATTCGCACACAATATTTACCCAGTTCATGGATTGCACTCCGGCGGACACCTCCAGCACGATGCTCCCTACCCTTCCACCGCGTCCCATTACAGCCGGCCGCTGGGATACGCCTACCCCGGGCCGGTGAGCGCTCCTGCTGCGGGAGCATATATGCCTTACCAGCCAAACAACCACAGCAGCGCACTGGCGCACGCGAGGGCTGAGGAGACGAGTGAGTGTCTTCAAGAAACGCCAACAAGATTCTGTATGCGTCTGTTTTGCAATCTGTAATCAAGTTTGCTAATGCCATTTTCAATATAGCTGCAGTATGCAATCATTTACAAAACGCTTTATGAATGCGTGTTTCGTTATTTGATTAATGTCTGTCTTGGCCTATGGCGTATACATATTTATTGCGTTTGAATCGAAAGCTAATTTAATGCATGCTGCATTTTAAATAAATGCCGGATTTAGTTAAAGAAAAAAAGCGCTCGTGGTCTAATTAATTTTAAAGACCAAGTGTTTCAGTGAACTCGAGAGAAATCGGTTGCAAACGGTAAATACAAGAGTCTGTGTAGATTGCAAGCCCCTGACCTTTTCATTTTAACTTTCATTCAAAAAAAAAAAAAAAAAAAAAAACATTTTGGGGGATTTGTGTTTAATGCAGTCGTCTGAAATGTCACTATAGATTGCACATTGTAGCAGTTAATCGATATGAGAGCTATTCACGCACTCTCTGTAGGTTAAATCCGTTGTTAAAATGTATCTGTTATGTTAGTAAGCTCGTAAATACATAGCTACTAAATGTAATATTTTGTACGTTCTCCAGAGGTCGAGCGCATTTCAGTTCTGTCATATAGCGAATGGGCCTTTCAAATAGCCTAATATTATTAATGTAATTTTAATTCCTCCAAAGTGACGTTGTTATAAATGGCTTTCGCAGAATGACATCGTTTGCTTTTAGGTTCAAGTTTAGGCTCGGTAGGCCTGTAAACTTGACTTTAAAGCGACGTTAATTACGGTTTACTGATCTTAAAAATGATGACCCATTAATGTTCCCCCTAAAACACCTGATAAATCTCCCATTTGGCTGCTGTAAATCAAACAGACAGTTACAGCTCTTTAGTGCGTCATAATTGATGATTTTTCTCACACAGTAACCTGCTTGTTTGCAGACATTTATCCTTGGCTTTTGCTGTGTCGTAATGCTGTCGTTTTATTTCGTCTGCATGTCTGAAGACCACGAAAAGCCAGCGGTCATTGAGAATGGTGAAATTCGCCTTAATGGCAAGGGGAAGAAGATCCGCAAACCGCGAACCATTTACTCCAGTGTTCAGCTGCAGGCGCTGCACCAGCGCTTCCAGCAGACCCAGTACCTCGCGCTGCCGGAGCGCGCCGACCTCGCCGCGAAACTGGGCCTGACGCAGACACAGGTAAATACCCTGCATTTTCACTTCTGTTTGCAACTGGAGTGTGTTCTTCCTGCTCGCTTCTGTTATGAGGCCTTGTAATACGGCAGGACTAATTGCACAATTTCTGCTGAGGAGAGCAGATGTAGAATAAGATTACGGGTTGCGTTATATTAGGTTATGTACAGTATGATCTGTTGAAGAACCTCATTAGGGTGACGTCGGCATTATGCCCACATTATGCCCATTTGACATTTGCCCTGCTGACAGGGACATCCTCAGAAATTTCTGGCAGTGGTTCCTCAAAGTTTTGAACAAACGTATCGTAAATAACGTTCGTTCAATGTTTAAGAATTTTCAAGAATTATTCAAAATATTATCTGTAGGCTACATGATTCATGGAAGGCTTTAGATGAACGTTCGACCAGCGTTTTTAACGAATATATGTTAAGTTTTAGAATTTTCAGAGAGCATTTAAAAGTAACCTTTCCTTTGCAAGCTGATCCTTTAAAAAAATAAGCCAATTTTTAGAACGTTTTAAGAATTGGGCGTTTTGAATATTCAGAGAATATTCACAAATTAACATTTCTAACTTAATGTCAGCACATTCTCATGGAACATATTTTGTTTTGGATGGGCTCTGTTCATGAACCAACAGCAAAACATCATTTATATTGGGGAACTTCTTTTTTTTTGTGTGTGTGTTGTTTTATTATTATTGTTATTAACAACTAAAAAAATGCTTTAAATTATCAAAACAATAAAGAAATACAGCCCTAACAACTTAACAAAGAAAACCTTTTGTTAGCTTGTCTGGAAATGACTTGGTTATTAAAAAGTATCCATACACATTGTGGAATATGTTCATAGTTAATGTGATGAGCTGTGCTTGTAGTTACTATGATAGGATTCCTGTGTGAGCTCAAGAGCGACTGTCTTCATACATCCCCAAAAAATCTCCAGAACGTTTTGAAGGTGAAGTCACAAGGTCTATTTTAATGCGAATTTGGTGCTATATTCTAATGCAGCAATGTTCATGCATTTTTAAGTAAGGCTCAAGTGGCCAAATAGCTGCTAATCAGTCTGAAAGTAATTATGCTGAGGTGAGGCTTTAAGTCAGTATCATACTGGATTCAGATGAGAGCGTCATGAGTCAGCCAGTACTGGTTTCTGAGCATTTATGTGCTTTGTGTCATGTATACGCAAGTAGGCTGATTTGTTTAGCTATTGTTAAAGCTAAGTGAGGATTTCGTCTAATCCCACCTTTACTTTCATTTTTTAGTTAGCACACTAGCTTTTGTGTTCTTAGTCTTTACAGTAGGAGAGAATATTGTATCCCAAGAATGCTCTTGATTGCTTAAGCCTTATGCTAAATAATAGATATCCAAGCGCTCACTCATGTGATTGATTTCACGAAATACGGTCATTTCTGGGCCAGCAGTGGAGATGAATGAGCGCTGATGAGTTTTAAGGCCATTCACTCAATCAGAAACCTTTTGTGTACGTTCTCTTAGGGAAAGCTAATTGATTTATAAGTCATATGCCTATGCTTGTTACGTTGATGTCACACCCATTAATGAGTTCCTGTTGGGTGGTGTTATGGACATTGACTTATTTTTATACAAATCCCTTCTGTTGACACACACATGCTGGAAGGAACAGTAAAATATTAAAGCATGCATCAGAAAATGCTTATGTGTGTGGGGAGAAATATGGAAACCAAATAAAAGCCTGGGTGCAGCCATACTGGCCATAAGCCTTGCCATTATTCTTGCATTGTTTTTCATTCGCAGCTTTTTTTTTTTGGTTTCCCTCCCTCTATATCTACGTTATGCACTTGCCGCCCTTTGTGGGACAGGTTGCACCTCATTTTTGGCCGTGGAGAATGAGTTCAGTCTGTCTCTCAACTCTCGGGGGTTTCCTTTCTCGGTTGAGGAACGCTTCTTGCGTTCACCTCAGACCGTGGTTGCAAATTCAACCCTGTGCAATATTGGTGGCAGCGATTTGAAGTCCAGAGCATCGCTGCCAGTTTCCATTTGATCCATAAACGTGATTGAAGGCACATAAACAAATGCCACACAGCACAAGTCCCTCCTTGCGCATATAATGCAGGTCTGGAATCCATCACCTCACCATAAAAGCTGTTTGGCAAACTTGCTTTGGAAGTAAAAAAGAAACTCCATTTTACACGTGTTTATTAAAACTGTTGACAGCCAAACTAATAACATTGTGTAAAAAGCCAGTGCATAGATTTTGATTGTCTGAGGTTATGGAAACTCCGTTAGGTGGGCTCTCTGACTCAGCCCTTCAGTGTGGCTGGTGTTTTTTCACGCAGACGTTCCGTTTGAATTCTTCCAAAGGCACAATTTGTGATCTCGCTCTTCAAGGTGTTTCTAAATTGAGTCCACATTCTGGCAAAGGAACCATAAACTCCCACATCATTAAGGACACTTCTCAAACAATGCGTGCAAGTGCATTTGCAGTGAAAGAAATGGATTTAAAGCTATATATTAAGGTTACAAATCAACAGGTTTTAAAACCTTAAACAATGTAACTTGTAACTTTTAAATGGAACTTTTAGGGGTAAAAATGTAACTTGATTAATAACAATACATTGATTGAAATGTTATGTTTAAATATGCAAAGCAGGCATTATTTCATTAAATCAGCATTTATTTCCAGAAAAGAAATGTGAACATTTTGTATTAAATTTTTTTGACATTTAACATCAACACAGCAAGAATTGTTGCTTTTTTTAGGAATAAAACACATGAAAATGCAGCAAAAGAATAAACTCTTCTGTAAAAATAATGACAGAATTGTAATTTTTGAGCAGTGCATGGAAACTATATCATTTATTCATTCTCAAGTTGTTCCAAACCTGTATGAGTTTCTTGGAAAAAAATTGGTAAAAGATATTTTGAAGGATGTTGGTAACCAAACAGCCATTGACTTCCATAGTGTGGAAAAACATACAATGGAAGTTAATGGCTACGGTCAACAGTTCGGTTACCAACATCCTTCAAAATATCTTTGTAAATTTGTACAGGTTTGAGAAAATTTTCATTTTCGAGTAAAATATCATTTTATGGATTGGTGGGTGGCTTTAGCATCAATATGTACCAACTCCACGCTAAATCTATTCCTGATCAAAATCTGCCAAGCAAACTTTCTGGAAGTCATTTGAGTTGAACTAAATCTAGCATATTTTTACGCTGTGATTGTTGTTGTCAGACACATGCTTCACTGCCTTCATAAAAATGGCAGGGCGGAACATTTGCTGAGTACGTGTGTAATGAAACGCAGCAATGTCACTGAGTCCATCTCAACAAAGACCGTTCAAGCTGTCTGGCAAATTCTTCAGAGTGTCAATATCTTCATAAAAAAAGACCTCTGATGTCTTGAAAGCTGTAAAAAATGTGGCCTCCATTCTTGTTGCAAGTATTTTAATGTTTCTTTTCTGTTTTCTGAAGGTGAAAATATGGTTTCAAAACAAGCGCTCCAAGTATAAGAAGATCATGAAGCATGGCTCCAGTGGACCTGAAGTGGAGCTGCTTCACACCACCTCCTCGTCCTCTCCATGCTCTCCGGGTCTCTCTCAGCTCTGGGAGGTCTCTATGGCCAACAAAGTGCCACCCATGCATCCCAGCAGTTATATGAACAATTACGGGCACTGGTATCCCCCGCACCACCAGGATCCTGTGCCCAGATCTCAGATGATGTGATTAAAATCGGAAACACAGAGCCAGAGAGACTCCATTCCGTGTTGACACCTGCCTAACCCGTGAAGGTCTTTTCCTTTACGGCGCTCATATGTGTTTTATTGCTTAGTGTGTTTGAAAGGACTGTGTTTTTACTTCCCCTGACTCCCTCATATTACACTTCAGTAGCTTTTCAACCTTTTCGGATCTTTTACAATGTGCTTGAAATAAAGGATTTATGAAAGGACAAAAGTGTTGCTATGTCATGAAGGATTTATAGAAATGTTGATATTTAAATTATGATATCCATAAACTGAAACGTTTGTTTTCATTGTTGTTTTTAAAAAAAGGTCATATGGTATGTATGCAAAACAATATGAACGGCAATGGCAATCATGAACAGCAGTTTTAAAATAATATTGTTATTAATAAACGCGAGTAAAATAGATCTATGAATGCCTATAAATTGGCCTTCTGGAAATTGATAGCTTAAATAGCACAGAACTAATGAGATTTTTGAGATTAAACGAAGCTGCAAAAATACGTAATTGCATCAATTATATGAATATATTATTAAATTCGCAGAGGTTCACGCAGCGTACGAGTTTTAGAGATTTTCGGGGTTTTTCCGGTGTGGGAAAACTAGAGGTTGAGATTTATGAATTATTAACGGTCAAGGCACACGCATGTAAGATGATCTGTTTTTATTCGGCTCTGACTAGAATTTTGTATAGGCCTATATTTATAATATATTAAAAGAATGTTGGTTTTAAATATCGTGTCGCCTGAAGCAGGTTAATTTGTGGAGTTCTGATCTTATTTTACTTTACGCTATTTTCTGATACGACCTCCTACAGAACAGCATACATGCCATTACGTTAAACGCTGTATCCATAAGAGAACGTACACATACAAAAATCTTTCAGGTCCGTAGGGTCCGATTTAAATACATTTGGAAATTTTCGGAAATATTGCAAATCTAATTGTTTTGCTTTTTTGCAAAAACAAATTTCTCGAACAGCTGGATAGATGAGCTAACGGCTGAATTATGAACAACCAATAACAATTACATGCTCGATGATCCAGAAAAGTTAGATTTTTAAAGTCCGTGTTTCTATTCAAATACCCTTAATATTGTATTTAGTCTGAATCATAGAAATATCATTTGATCAATTCAGTGATAAATACGCGGCTAGATATCGAATTTCAAGACGTTTGTAACAAATCAGCAAACATCTGCATTTCTTATGTTCTCCTCCTTTCTTTCTAAAGCAATGATGATTTAATTTAAAGTACTGATTGAGTTGATGTCGGGATGCCACCGTGATAAATCACCAAAACATCCAATCAAATGCAGGAGAGAAAACATAATTAAACGTACATTTCAGTCCTTAAACTGTCTAAATACCGCGAACAATATGCTTGTTTTACATACGCATCCCAAATTACACTGATGCTCATTTAATGTGATTCACTGTGATGTGCTTGTTCCTGTCGTGGTTATTTACCAAAAGATTTTGAGTCCAAAGCGGCCAAAAAACGCGACGCCTCTTTTTGTTATTTTGAGTTCTCGCTTAGAAGTTCCTTTTTTGGTTCCTCAAAGAACCATTCAGTGAAAAGTTCTCAAAAATAGCCATTTTGTCGGAGATATACGTCTATATACGCATTTGCATAGCAATAGCTCATCATAAATATCATAAATTGTCACAAAATAAAGGGTGCCGGTTTTGCTCTGATACACTGTAACAAGATGCCACCTGGAGAATGCAGGGTCCACTTGACCTGACTTTGACCCAGCTCACTCAACAGGGTCTTGTCTAAACAGCCTTGTTTAAACAGGCATATTACAAAGCATCTCTGTCATTTCAAACTCCTCGGATCCAACACAATTCAGCACAGTGTGGGGCTTTCCCCTCTTGGAATAAATCTGCATTTATCAATCCCAAATAATTTAACTTAAATTGCTGAGTGGATTTTATTATATGGCCTGTTATAAGATAAAATAATGCCTGCCACATGCAACTCTCATGCACAGAACAATAATGACAAAATTCTTCCAAAACCTTTTACTGCATGAAACTTTTAATATCATGTACAATAATGCACGTTTATGAGCCTCCACAACATCTGTGGGAGATTTACTGCGATACAGTTCCACAATCCGTATTTGCTTACTCGTTTAGTCTGAATCACTAGCGCAAAGTCACTTACCTGCTCTCCCTCGATAGGTGACAAACCATGCTTAAAAGTCCACCACGCTTCTGTAAACACAAGCCATCTCTCTGCCCTTAAAGTATGGAATGATTTTAACATGCACCTCTTTATATACTCCCATCCCAGAGTTTGATTTGTGGAGTTTATGCTGCTCCGTTTAGATGACAGTCATGGGAAGAGAAGACAAGTGTTTTTGAATGAAGTAGCGAACCCTCACAAGGGAAATTATGGGCAATTTTACATCTCGAGATTAGAATAATGGGTGCTCAAGTCGGACAAGCAGAGAAAAGGGGCTTTCAAACAGGGCAATTACGTGGGAAGCTGATTTGGGAGCGCACTAAAGGGTGATGGGACAGATTGATAGTGGTTTAAAGAGATTTCCAGCACTTTGAGGTGCCTAATTGTGGCGCATCAGCGTTTTGCGGAAGCTAATCTTTGGCCTGGAGGAGAGTTGACGACGAAACCGGTTCCCGAAATCTTTCCCGGTTTGCCGGGTGAAAGAGAGTTCAGTGGTTCACAGCTGTCAAGAAAACCTCTCTCATTTGATCTTATTTACATTTGGAGCAGAACGATGCTGCTGAGTGAGGCCTGTGGACCCGGGCTTTGAGCGGGTGTCAGGCAGCTGCCCTCTGTCTTTACATGGCAACACATGCATGTCCCAACCGCAGTTGACCTCCTGTTCAACCACCCCAGAGGCCTCCGGTGCCATTTTTTGGATACGGTTTCTCGTCAAACACGTAAAGATTGGCCCTGCCTATCTTTATTTAGGTGTTGCGGTGCACTGAATTGTAGTATCATGTTCAAGTTCAACAGTTCAGCCACGGACAGAGCACACGGGGCCGAGGTGACCATGTCAGCCCACACACTCAGCTTGGCTACGGGTCTCTCTGAGTGAGCGATGCGTCCCACGACGACGCCACCTAGATCATAGCCCGTAATTGAAGGCCACACACCACGAACAAGCCCAATGGAAAACAGATACATTACATATGGCCCAAATACAACTGCGAATATTGCATCAAACAGATAGCAGCCGTTTCTTTATGGACCCTATGGCATAACTGCCTCAGATGAAAGTGGTAAACACATTAGAGGGGATAAAATATCTTAGGGTTTGAGCTATGGCCATTGTACACAGATGACGGGATTATCATGTTTTAAGGAGAACTAAGTGGCCTGACAGGTTTTAGGTGTGAATATGACTCTTTCTTCTCTATTGGAGGTAGGAGAGTAACTCAATCGCATGCAACAGCGAGGCGGGTATTATAAGATCTTCATGACTAATTCCATAGCTATGAAATGCCCAGAAATGACTCGCAGTTGACCAACCAACCATCTTAACCATCTCGATTTATCATGCTATTAATCTAACTACAGTGGCAGCTCACGTTTTTTTGCTGCTCATCCCTGTCAGCATCAGCACCCACATCCACCTATGCTTTGGATTTCATAGCGATATATTTGGACGCAAGATTTACAGAGCTGGTCACGCAGATGGACTCTTGTTACTAAAGCTTACAACGGTTGCTGTTAAACAAAACCAGTTTTCCGTGTGAAGCATCTCTCAATATGTTTACTTTATGCCCTTAAAACTCCGTTCTATGGATGTTAAAGGTTCTGCATGGACCCATCAATGCCAACCTTTATTTTTAATAGAAAATCTGACTTCTCCCAAAAGTTTGCCCTTATTGCTGTGCTTTCCTTGAGGTCCCATGTGAATGCCCACAAATTACCCATCTCCATTTTCATATTCCCAAGAGAATGATGGATACATTGATATTCCAATATCACAGCCTACTTTAGACAGTGAAAGTGCATTTTAATAACCAACCAAACACGTGAAATCAATAAAGAAGGCCTGTTCTAAAATACACCATTGAATTCCAGTTTTTTAAATGTTGGATCACCTTTTAGTCACAGTTTGCGTAAAAGGTTGAATGGTGAACCGCATTAGCGGGTAGTCCGCGTTCCATTTCTGCGTAAACCCCGATTATTTATGGTTTCTGTGGTTCAAATTATGGTTTTGCGCCCATTCCACGTAAAACCAAAAGGCAAGTTGCACAAACTTGAATGAAATCTGTTTTCTCTCTTTCACAGTCATGCAAGAAGACGAGATTTTTTACATTTTCTTTCGTCATGTATTTAGGAGACCGTCCCTTTTTTCTGTGAAGTGGCTAACTTTGTTAATTAATTAAACTACATAAGCACACGGTGTTCAGGCAACACCTAACAATTAGTTTGTCTGAAGGTTTGATTTGCATGGTGTCTGTTTTTTGATTATGTTTAATTGACAGTTTTTCTAACAGACAGTAAACAACAAACTGAGACATTAAAGCACACTATAAGAACACTACGTGCTATAGGCCTGCGTACGCTTAATTATAGCCTACGCTTGAAAATACAGACGTGACGTCTCTGATTTTAGTCAGTGTAACACTATGCACTAGCTATAATACCTTTATTTACATTATACAAGGGTTAACAGATCATTAACGTACATTAAAATAATTAGAAAAGTCATAAACCAATTTCCAATTAGGCCTATGCAGCCTTTATGTTACTACAAATTGTTACACAAAAATTTAGTAGACATTTAGTAGCATAAAACGACCGTCGTCTATTTTTACTATTTATTTGTATTAATCCTTCAGATTTTGGCACATAAAAGCTTTTATATTAATGCCTCGCGAGGGATAATTTAATTTTTTTCACACCTAATTTCTGCGTGATGCTTTGGCATCGGCTGGACGATTTCTAGCCAACGTCCTTAAATAAAACATCAACAACACATGTTTTCAGTAGGACTTACAGGAAATAAATTCTTCCAGAAAACATCTGATGCTGGTAAACTCCAGACCACCAGAAATGCACCAATCCAGCAGACATACCTGAGACCGCGCAAACCCTTTAAAACTCAAGTTGTTTTCTAAGAGACAGAAGCGTAAAATAAACCAAACATGTAAGAATATGAATATGGAGCGCATACCATTGCTTCATTTGGCACGTGAGTGTGAAGTCGAGTTAAAAATATATTTTTGTAAGTCCAGCGCGTTTTTTTAAACTAATGCATTTCAAGTGGATGCGTCTTAGTTTAAAAAACGTCCTGGACTTACGAAAATAACGAAATAAATGTGTCCGTGCCACGAATAAATACCGTGAGACTGGGTAGGATACGTGTTAGCCTTTATTTCTAGGCTGTCAGTTACATGTTTGTGTGGATATTGTGCGTATATTATGACAGAAAGTCATTACGCGGTCTTAAAAACAGATAATACGTGTTGGTATGAAAAAGAAACCAAAACCGCGGGAAGCTGGAATCTGGGAGGGAACATGTTAAATGCCGCTTTGAAATACCGCCGCTCGGTAATTTGCATATACCTGTAGGAACCTCTTGGGGGTTTTCTTGGCCTGGGACTGATGCCTTTGTTTGCCCTGTCGATTCTTGTTGTGACCGAGCGACTATCCCTAAAGCTCAAGGCTTTATTTATTTCAGTAGTCACCCCCTCCTTCGCTGTAGTCTATCTTGTTATCTGCCAACAGAATACTAATAAAATCCAGTGACTCCAACATGTCTGCTCGCCTGTCGCCTCCTACAGCCTCTTTGCACGCAGCCCTACCAGGCTTATGCATGCAAACACATCACAAAATAACATCTGTCTGACTTAACCCTTTCCTAAGAGTCCAAAGAGTGCGATATCACTTACACACCGTGGAACTGTAGACCATTTCAAGCGGAATCGTTTCATGAAAAGGTGGGCTGTGGCAGAAAGCAAACAGCAAGCGATGACATATTTTCAATTCGCGTTTATTCAGTTTGACAGAAAAACAGTAAAACTACTTACAGGAATATAAAATGGTTCGAGCACCAGCGTGCAGTCTCTGTCTTTCGAAATCACACGAATTTAGTGGTTCTGCTTTATTTAAACACATATGTACAGCTTTCAACATTTTGTACAAGTCTATATAACTTATGTCCTGAGTCTCTGACGCGCGCCAACACCAACCCACACTGTGGGTGGCGAGGCTGATAACGACACAATTTGGGGTTCAATCGTTCTTTAAAACATTTTTAATATTCACCTATCAATGAACAAAACATGACAATAAAGGAAGTCGTTAAAACATAATAATTTAAAACCACTCTAAACTTCCTTGACATTGTTTAACCTACACCTATGTGCATATGAAATAGGTCTGAGTAGCCGGGACACATTGAAACATTGATATTATTAATATTACACTACTGTTACTTCAACACAAAGCATTCATATCAACATAAATGGTTTAGACAGTCCACAAAATGCCAACACAGGTGTGTTGTTCCACTCCAGATACTCGCGGAGCATCTCTCAGCTTATTTATGTAGAGTTTTTCAAAAGTCTTTTCCCTCTTATATTAAACTCTTCCGTCAGTGTCTGTTAATACACGGCCCCCACGCTCTGTGGTGGTCCTGGGTGGTGCACTGGATGCTGTAAATGTGATCCCTGCTGGTACCAGTGATTGCTGTAGTCTTCCATGTAGGGGGGTGTGGAACTGAGGGGTGGCTGGGGCATCTGCCCCCGGTTGACCTGGCTTGAGTGCGCGTTATTGTCCCAAACAGCCGGGGATGGGGGCGAGTTGCAGGCCATAGAGTCGCTGGCGTTCGGGCTGTGCTCCAGCGGAACCTCGCCGTTCTTGTAAAGCTTCTTGAACTTGGATCTCCGGTTCTGGAACCAGATTTTAACCTGTTCGGAAATAAATAATGATTGGCGTCAGGTTTCTTTCGGACATATTCACTCAAATTAATCACTTAAATAAAAAAAAAGTTAAATTTAAATTTAAATATTTAAAATGGAAACAAAAGTTTTAAGGGATCAAAGAAACGAAATATTAAGAGACTTTGGAACTTATGTGTTATTATTAAAATATATATATAGGATATATACAACATGCAACAACAGCATGGTTTGATAATTTCAGTAATAGATTGTAATATAGTAGCTTATATATATATTAGATTCTAGACAATGTAGAATATATAGATCACTGTATCTATATATTCTACATTGTCTAGAATCTAAAATCTAAACAAATGTTTTAAATAGGCCCGATTACTGTACAATGTTGCTATAAATGCTGACATTTTTAATTAAATAATTTATGACGAAAACTGAGATTTTTTTAAATAAATGGAAAACAAAGATGTTATTGCAACATGATTTTTTTTTTACTGACAAAAATAAGATTTCGATTTCGTGTTGTTTGTCGTGTTATTTATCTTGGCTGTAACACTGTCCATTGATTTTTTTGATTTTTTTTTTTTTTTTTTTTTAAACATAACGAAATAATATGTTTTCCGCATATTTTGTTGTAAGCACTACCAATAAATAACAATTATTAATTAATTAATCGCGATGGTTAAAATATGAGCAAAAACATTTCAACACGACTGACATGAGCAACGTTTTATGGCCTGATAAGCTTGCTACTTCTCCTTATCTCAGTGTGCTCAGTGTCAGCGATAGAAGTTTAAGAAATCACTCGAAGTTGTTGCCAGCCCAGTATTTAATTATATTAACAGAACTGTAAATGAATTAGAGCTCCAGTATTACCTGTGTCTGCGTGAGCCCCAGCTGTGCGGCGAGCTCGGCTCTCTCCGGCAGCGCGAGATACTGCGCCTTCTGGAAGCGGCGCTGCAGCGCGGCGAGCTGGTAACTGGAGTAAATGGTGCGCGGCTTGCGGATTTTCTTGGGTTTTCCGTTTACCATCCGAACTTCAGTCTCTGGTTCCTCTTTGACTGGAAAGAATAAAAATTATTGGATTAAAAAGTTTATTACACGACCTAAAAGGAAACCAAAAACATTGGTTTCATTTTGACGCAGCTTTAAAAAGTCTCTGAAATTCATACAAGAAACAAATCAGCGTCTTAGAAAATGATACAAGCAACATTATATGGATGCAAAAATGCATGTCAGTTACTAAAGGAAGTAGCAGATAAAGAAAAAAATACTATGTAAATTATGTTTGTAGAAATGGCTGCTTCTTGAAATGTGTAGGCCAACTTCAACCATACTTCAACCGTGACATCTAGCCTAGACTAGTAATAATGATTAATAGCGTTACTGATGCAATAAAAATGTCATAATTGTTTTACAGCGACCGCAAGTCTCTTGTGATAAAGTAGAGGCAACTTTCTACCCCGTGTAATATATTTAATGTAGGCTATAACAATTCTCAAATCTAAACATTTTAGGAACACTAAAACGTTTTTTGTTGTCATTATTATTACTATTATTACGCGAACGTATGTGTTCTCAAGAATCGAGCCGCTCAAAACACAATTCTAGACTATCATATTTTAAAGACGACTATTTTCTATCCCTCTGACATATTTAAACAGAAATTAAAATAAAGCAATCTCACCTGCGCTTTGTGGTGGCGTCTGCAGGTCTCTGTTGTAATGTCCGTATTGTCTGTATGTATTGTAAGGGTACTCTGTCTTGGTGGGGTAAGGTCCTGCTGATGCCCCCATCCCAGACAGATTAAACTGATGATATGAATTCATCTGTTGAGGGTATGGAGGACTCTGGTAGTATTCGTGATGGCTGCTGTAATAACCCATATCTGTAGCCGATGACTCTGGAAGAGTCGGAGAGTCCTTAGAAGTCGGATGGCAACTCATAGAGCCTGAAAGGTCGGTTGAAATACCGGGTATCTTCCTGTCGTATGTCGGTCCACTCATCCTTTAGAAGGGGGAAAAAACAAAAACAACGATCGTCCACTTTATTTCCAAGGCAGACTTGAACAAAACATGCAGACGTTTAGTTCAGGACGCCGTCTGTAACACTAAATCCTCGGCGGGCTGCGCTCTCTTTCTCCCTCGGTTGAAGAACTGAAGGTAATGGCAGGGATCTAGTATGAGAAACTCTGAATTATAGGGCGCATGGGTGGATACTCGGCTCCTATTGGCTCTTCGCTTCTGTGTTTTTTTCTCAGCAGCCCAGAGGGCGAAGCAAAGAGTGTTCTCCGCCTCGCGCCTTGATGTCTCCAAATTTCAGCATTTGGGGATTTTGGCTGTTCTAGTCATAATGAAGATGCGAAATGTTGCTGCCTTTTAGCAGAGCTGCGGTAAAATAGGTTAGTACATAAATTAGTACAACAAAATTACCCGTTGCATTAAAAAAAATAAAAAATAGCATATATATAGGCTGTATTAATAGATTAAACGCGGAGCTATAAGTATAGCCTCCATCGTTTAATTCTAATAAATATCAGTTCCAAGCACATTATATTATTAATATGAATAAATCAATATTAGGTTACATCCCACGCAGTTTTTTTGGAGTCATAGGCTGTGAATTAGAATATAACCTAGGAAACAACTGCATGTTTTTTTAAGTGAATGACACATTTAGAAATTAAGGTTTAAATTATCAAAAACTAAATAAGTTTCATAACAAGTATTATGACGCAAACTGCTTTATAAAACCAATCTGGAGAAGCTGTATCTTAATGTAATGTATTTAGGTAACTTGAGAAGCTTGTTCTTAACAAGGAAGTCTGCAAAGAACCATTTAATGATATCGTAATAGGTCTGTATAAGGCCAGAAGTGGCTGTTTTAAATCTTAAATTGGTTACATAAACAATAATTGATTTGTAAATGCAGCGCACGCTTGAAGGTCACTGTGCTGCTGGAGACATTCTGATCCCATCAGTTCCCTCTTTTCTGATTCAGAGTGTCTTTGGTGAAAGGCTGGAGGAGTTTATCTGCCCCACTGATCACCCCTGCGGCTCTCACTTGTGTGCCCTCTTTATTAGGGCAAGGCGTGGTACCAGAAGTAGCCCACGTCTTAACATCTAGCACTCAAATAACCTTTATCAGCCCATGAATGTAAACGAGGAATAGAGGATGAGCCGACCTGCTTACTGCTGCTCGTTATTTCTTGTCAGTGGGATATGCAAATGCTGTGCACCTGAACGCGCCGTTTGACGGTAAGTGTGTGAGCTTCCAGCTTCAGCCGCGAGACATCGGTTTGTCACATACCTGATGTGCACAGTCGTGGCATGTAGTCAAATTCCATAAAGTCTTTTGAGAGACATGCAAACCATTCTTGAGATCTGGGACATTCTGTCCGATGTCAGTGTCAGGTCTGGTAGTTTTATTCAAATAAAAGAAAATACAATGAAATAAAATTAAATGGAATTAAATTTAAGCCTAGTCAGTCAAGCATATAATCTGCTTTGCAAGGCTTTTCAAATATAGAGACATCCAAATTACCTACATTACGGTTTTTATTTGAAATTCGTTGCCTTTGCATACAATGTCATTTAACAGTAAAAGCTGAATGTATTGGATACATACGCAATGTGGCATTAATATTGTTTTGTAGCAGCAGTGTTTTCAATTCTAGGTCCTACGGGTCCAGGCATGTTACAGAGCTGTGCTAATGTTTGGTGTGATGCTGCCTCCTTGTGGCTTTAGTGCAATAATTCATTACTGTTCCGGATTGTATTGTAAAAAAAAGAAAAAAAAGATCCCGTTTCTGCTGAATGCCTTTATTTGACTGGAGATTCCAGATTTTAAAATGAATAGAGAGTGTTTAACTACTGTCATATTTTAATTGATTTGATTATTTTATTTTATAAGCCTATTTATATTTATTATTCTTTATTAAGAATGCTCTTTATTAATAGTTAATGGTGTACACTGAAGTATACACGGATTAGTTTCAAATGTATTATTATTACATTAACTTCTATTATTTTATTAATTCTACCTCACAGGAAAAATCAGGGCTATCACAGTATAACAAAAAAAATAATCTTTTTTTGTTGTAAT
The DNA here is from genome assembly GCA_032361065.1 of Enteromius trimaculatus. NCBI lineage: Eukaryota > Metazoa > Chordata > Actinopteri > Cypriniformes > Cyprinidae > Enteromius > Enteromius trimaculatus. Next base: position 3,007,323 of record JAUMHP010000062.1, on the reverse strand, counting down.
TTGTTTTACTATGCATAGGATTTTTAGTTTCACATCTTATTATAATTTTTTGTATTATACTTTAC
>JAUMHP010000062.1:2983959-2998115 GCA_032361065.1 Enteromius trimaculatus | reverse complement strand
AAATGACTGAAGAGTTTCGATATTTTTACATTTATTTAAACCTATTTAAAACTTGACTCTTCTGTAGTCGCATCGTGTACTACGACTGGCGGAAAATGCAAAGTTGTGAATTTCTAGGGGGATATGACTAGGAACTATACTCTCATTCCAGCATAATATTATTGCGCCTGCTTCACTCATGGTACGGCAGCAAAATTCCTTGATTATTACACCGGAATGAGAGAAAAGTTCCTAGTCATGTCAGCCTAGAAAATCACAACTTTGCATTTTTCGATTGTTGATTGACAGCAGCGTGTCACACAGACTGAACTGGTGTCTTACCTCAGATCCGCTCTGAGTGAGCCGTCATCAGACCGAGACGCAGAGACAAGCAAGACTCCTCCGGAGCTCGTGAAGATTTAAAGGGGAAGTACACAGAACAGAGTGGTTTCTAAAGAGCTGTTTATGACAGGGGAAAATGAGCGTTTTTTTACACTATCTTTGAGAAATTTTAAAGCAATCTATATTACAAACTTTCCATTAAGAAGAATAATATTAGCTTGTGGAAAATTGCCTTGGTATGAACCCTTTAAAAGGCATAGTTTTCAATATAGCAGTTTATGAAGTAATGTTGCGGCTTATACACACACACAAACTGCCGGTGAAGTAAGATTTTTATTGTTTTTATAAAAATTATATCATGCTTATAAAGGCTGTATTTATTTTGAACACAGCTGTTTCCAACATTGTTATACAACAAATAAGTATATAATTATATATTAATTCATTCTATTTGTGAATTTTTCTTTTTGTAGGAAACACAGCTGGTCAAAGAGGAACACAGGAGCATTTCTCTTTGACTGTCTTAAAAACCTTTTGATAAAGACAGTTTGAACCAAAACACAAACTATTTTCCAAATAGAGTATTATCTTCACCATGCAGAACCTTGAAAGCCACTAAGCTCTGAAAACACTGCTGACATTTTTGTGGTCTGTATTTTGCTCATGCTTCACTGCCTTTTTTTGTTCACAAATAAATGCATGAATTAAACCGGAAGATATGGGTTAGACATGTCAGAACAAGAGCTGTACCGTCAACAAAACCTTGTGTGCTTATAATAAATTATGCTTGTGCACTTGGATTAATTGCGTGGTATCACATTCTCAGCTCCTGTAAAGTTGCTCAAACAGTAAAAAATGTCACTGACAGCTGAACAATCATGAGTATGATCACTGACTCAATCAATGACATACATTTGGGAGAGGAACGATCTGACTGATCTTACTCTTTGTTCATCCCTGACTAACTGCACTGAGAAACATAAAGATGCATTGCTTAAAAATATGGTGCAAAACCAACCTGATCTCAGAGCAATTCATACATATTTTACAAGGTGGCTAAATCGTATGAATTTGTACGACCTCACTCATAAGAATTCATACGATTTATTATAATAGTCAAAGAAAAAAGAAAAAAACTTTTCTCTCCCCATATGCATAGTTTAGATGTGTCATTAATCTTATATTTGTTTAATGTTCGTTTGAATTATTTGGTTTTCTTTTAAGGCGATGCAGAAGTTGTTGTTTACATAAACACACAGAAAGCAAGCAGTGGTTTTTACAGTATTTTTACATTGTCTACATGCCTTTTCTCAAATTAATGTAAGAGTAGCACTCAGTCAAAAGTCTTGTGCTGCGTCTGAAATCACTTTCTACCATATAGTACTATATAGTAGTAAGCAATATTCTACTATAAATAAAAACAGTATGCGAGGCGAGTAGTATGTCCGAATTCATAGTATTCGAAATTCAGTAGGCGAGAAGTACCCGGATGACCTAATGCTTCTGCCCGAATTCTGTAGTATGCATACCATGAGGCTCCGGAAGTGGAAGCGTCATATTCGAAAAATGGCGGAAAGTTGAGGCGTGGCTCATTTCAAGTGTAAGTCCCTCAGGAAAAAACGTTGTTTATTGTGATTAAATTACACGTGTTCAAAACAATCTAAATAAACGGATGACTTTTTAAAAGTTTACATTTTTGTGCTCTTGTGACGACGCATGACACGTGACAACATCAATATGGTGGATGAAGTACATCCGAATTCCATTCATACTACCCACATTCATACTATATAGAACGGACACAGCATTTGTCTTTAATTCATTGTACTTATGAGATTTGATACCACTTTTATACTTTAAGAGACACCATTTTTTTGGGCAACAATCTTAATGCAATAAACTTATGCCGCAAAAATATATATATTATTAACAGATGATACTGTGTAGCCTGTCACATACGGTGGCCCAGTAGTGCACAAAACAACAGAATTACAAAAGCTCACAACACAACGACATTAAGCCACAACACAACGGAAATGCTCCTAACCACTAGGGGGCCGCTGTTCTACAGAAACAGCTATTGTGCACATGTCACGAGTATTATCGGGCAGTCTGTACCTGTTTTGATAGTTTTAACGCCGAAATTAAAACCATCCCCTGTCGTTATTTCAGTTTGCAATGTATTGTCCATTTTGTGGGTCCTACCAACAAGGTTTTACTACCAACACAGGCCAAGAGTACCTCGCACAATAGCCATTTCTGCAGACCAACTGCCCCCTAGGGGTCGGACGCATTTCCGTTGTGCTGTGAGCTTATGTTTGCTATTTAAATTGCATTGTGTTGCGAGTTTATGTTTGCTTTTTTTAATTTCGTTGTGTTGTGAGCTTCTGTTTGCTTTTTTAAATTGGTTGCGTTGCACACTACTGAGCAACATGAACATATTATATATGCTTATGTATTATCCAGAAGCTCCCATGCTGTTTCTGTGATACAGCAAAGTGAAACAGTAAAGGTCACAGTAGAGCTGGAAAACTTGGCAGGGCTTTAAAAGAGCTCAGTGTTGACCTCCCTTGACACACATTTGGAGAGCATTGCACACATAGCAACCAGGGTCTCCATGACAACGGCAGGCCTTGTCATCTAGGTGCGGACAGGAGTGAAGCCGCTGACCGAAATCCCCAAAGTGTTACACACTGCAGATCTGCACAGTAATAGATTATAGTCTCTGCAGCACTTCATCTCTGATTTGCCTTTGAAAGATAGTCAAGTAAATGCCGGGTTATTTGCTCTTCAGCCGATCCAGACTTTGTTTGCTTTATTATTGTTTGAGAAAGCCGCAATCTGTCTTTCTTTTACTAGACATTATATATTGTTCACTCAAATATTTACCATGGCTATGAATAAGTCTTGAGCACTTTGGTCAGTATTCATTCTCTTCTGTTATTCCAGTTTTCTCTGTTTACACCAACTGACAAAGTCTAAAACAGATTTACAACTGATAACCCTTAAAGACCTGAAGAAATAGACAGAGGCCGTGGGGTTCAAGAGCCAAAGGGATTGTGCCATTGAAGAACAACGTAACGAGCCTTGAACTGATCCGAGATCAGATTTCTCCCTCTCACATTCATTTATCTTAAGTGCATGAGCTGATTGAGAAACGCCCTGAGGTGACATATGCATTGTCATTTAGCCTGTGAATTCCTCTCATCGTGTCGCTCTCTTACTTGTAGTATTTATAGGAATAATTTGCCCAAAAATCCTCCTGTTGTTCCAGCTGAGTTATGTGGGGTTTTTATGTTGGTTTGTGACATCTGTGTGAACTAACGGCTAACTGGTGCATACTGTAAAATATTTCACTCCATTCCAGTAGGTGGCGAGAGTGTCTTCCTCAAACACAGTAAACATATGATCTCAGGTCTGTGCGCGACAACATGAATGTCCAGAAAATTAGGTCAGATTTTTGAACATGAAAAAAAAAACAGCATGAGGGCTAAAGGAAAACACAGTTTAACTGTCTGACACTAGGTGGCGCTTACTGGAAAGTAAAATATGTTACACCAGCAGTAGTCGCGGGCGGGTGTGGGAGTGGGTGGGGTGAGTAGTTAAATAAGAAATAAGGCGCTTTAGGGTATAATCATACATTACATGCGAGTATGTACTATGGTTGGACTAAAATCTTTCTGTGGTGAACCTCAGGGCACTAGGTGAAGTCAGACCAGTGTTGGTTTACTCAGGGTCTCAGTCTGAAACAAATACAACTGACATGTCTATTGTTACAGCACTGTTAATATACACGTTATTAAGGGGACATACAGATCAGAATTAACATACCGCTATAATATCCCAGATTTGATCTCTCCTAGTGAGTCATTTGTGTCACTAGGACTCATTGGCTGTGATATATTCACACTCACGGATCCAGCACAGCATTCCCTTCATGCATATGTAAAAATGTTCTAGTCATGAACAAGAGTAATATCTGTGTCCATAGAGAGAACAGATCCCGACTAGATTTACAGAGCTCACGGTATCATCTGTCGGGCTGAATAGACGCAGATATATATGTGTGGTTGCTTCAGGTGCGCTGAGGAGCCGGAGGGGTGTACTGAGAGCATTTTACAAGCCTGGATGCTTCACTGACAAAGACACTGGAAACGCAAAGCCAAAGGATCCAGTACGGAGGGGAAATCCCACCTGAAGGAAAACAGTCATCTAAATGTTTTCTGAGCATAATGTTAGTTAGTTAATGATAAGGCAGCTGCCTAGCCACTGATAGGGGGTTTCTAGGGGGTTGCTCCACCCCAAAATGAAAAATTTTGTTATTAATCACTTACCCCCATGTTGTTCCAGACTCATAAAAGCTTTGTTTCTCTTTGGAACCCAAATTAAGATATTTTTATGCTTTCTGAAAGCTCCCTGACCCTCTCATAGACAGCAATGCAATTAACACTATCAATGTTCAATAATGTAGCAAGGAGATCAGTAAAATAATCAATGTGACATCTGGGTTTCAACCATAAAATACTATTTGTGCTCAAAGAAAACAAACTTTATTCAACAATTTGTGCCCCGCATGCCACTGAAATCAAACAGCGTAGGCTACATCACAGATACTTTTTCTACATTTATTTATTTACACTGTAAACATAAAAAAAATGGCAGCTGTGGTTGCCAGAATTTGATCATAAAAAATATGGTAACAACATTTTAAACTTTCAAATTTACAATCAAATACCATAATTTCATTAGCTGATATAATGTTCATATACAAACCAACCTGATATCACAGCAATTCGTACATATTTTGACGAGGTGGCTTATTCACACAAATTCGTAAGAAGTTGCCAATTCGTTTGAATTTGTACGAATGACCTAAACCTAACCCTGCTCCTAAACTTACCCATCAAGTGGTTTTAGACAAATCGTACAAAATTGTTCGAGTGAGCACTGTACTGTACGAGTCGTACAAATACGTAAATATTTTTGAAATACACTGATATGCACCAAATGCAAGCAGTGATGAGTTAACTTTTACATAGAAACATTTAAAGAAGGTGCTCAGTGTCATTCACACAAGCACTAAACACCATCATGGTTAGAATTATTAAACTGAAATATGCAATAAACATTCCTTTAACAACATTACATGTAACATACAACCCTAATAAACATAACTGATATGAAAAACCAAGAAAAAAAACATAGTTTTTCAAAGAACAAAACATAGAAACATACAAGAAATACAGGGAATTCTGGGAATGTGATTTTACAGTTATTCTCTATAAATATTTGTAGGAATTTACCATTAACCCTTTAACAGGTTTTCACCATTTCAAAACATCATATCTGCTGGTTGAGTTCAGTGGATACTCTCCAAAATAGAGCTACGGTAGCCTATTATATACGAATTGGTGAAAAAAGTCATTCTTTTTGCTTTTTGGTGTGCAAAAAGTATTCTCGCAACTTCATAAAATTACGGTTGAACCCTGATGTCACATGGTTTATTTTACCAATTTCCTTGCTATTTTCATTTAGTGGTGGAGTAACCCTTTACCTACGGCTTTTGTCTCATTAAAATAATGATCTAATTTAATCCTAATTTGCTATTAATTGTTAGTAAGGTAGTTGTTAAGTTTAGGTAAAAAGATATGGTAATGCAGAATAAGGCATTAGTGTGTGTGTTTTTAAGTCTATACAGCCAATATGCTATAAATGTGCATGCTATAAGCAACCAGGTAATAGTGAGAATTGGTCCCCTAACCAAAGTGATGGCTCAAGAGTCTTGAGTTTTAAATATTTGTGTTTGGAAACAGTGTTTTGGGGAAAAGTGATACATATTTGTTAAGATTGTGCCATTTTTTTTTTTTTTTTTTTTTACAAATGAATGTTTTTTAAACAATGTAACTATTATTTCAAGTTTGTATGACTTTTTAGGGATTGACCTTCGTGTTTACTTTGTAAGCTTACATTAGTGATTGATATAGCATTCATACTAAATTAGCACCTAGTAAAATCTGCTTTCCTGAGAATGATTTTTTTTATTATCTGCCACTGCTTATCATCAATCATAAGCCCACTTGCTTTTAAAAGTATAGCAGGTCTCTTCAGGAAATGTAGGTATCATTCAAGTCTGTAGAAAAAAATGATGTGCAATAATAGTGATGTTTGTCCTAACAAGCACAGTAATTTAAAAAGGTGTATTTAAATATGGTTTTGAAAGCTTTGGATATGGAAAAATATTTTCCATAACCAAATAGTATCTCATGGTGTGATTGACTCTGCCTTTGTACTTCACCATTTCCATTTTTCCATTTGAGTGTTTTCATTGCCCAAAACAGATCATTTCTAAAACAGTCTAATGATTTTTATGGGCGTACCATGCAAGGCTAAAGGAAAACCCAGAAAGCTCCCAAAAGCACATCTATAGGGCATATGTATTTAGTAGCAAATTAAAAAAACCTTCCAGGCTTTTTTAAATAAATTGAGATCTGCTGGAAGACTCATATCTGCTTTTGTGTTTTCCCATGAGTTGGAGTCTTCCTCCCTCTTACAGAAGTCGAGGCAGTCTGTCATTTTCCTGTGATCTGCTATCTGCAAAGCTATTATTTTAGTTCAGTTGGTGCATATCCCCCCCCACACACGCACCTCCATCCCCCACCTCTCTTGGAAAAAGGGAGGAGAAACTCCAAGGCATGACAAGGCAGATCAGAGCGGGACCATTATAAGCTTCCATGACACAAGTGGAATCAAGCCTTGACCCAAATGCACAAACAGGCCAAATGAATCATAAAACTAATGTTATATGAAAGTTAGAAACAGTTCATGTGAGGTCACTGATTCATTTTTAGTCTGAGTGTATTCAGGCCGTGATGACCTGGGGTCAGTCGTTTGTTGGTGATAACGCTCTTATCAGGACTCTTGTGTGGTGGCAGTTCTGCTCCAATCAGCTCATCTGAGGGAGTCAAGAGTCTTGATTCTAATGAGGAGCTGAACAAACACTTTTTCAGACATTTAATGAGAATTTGCATAGAATGCTAACTAAGCTTTTTAGACTGTTTTAAAAATGTGGGTTTTTTTAGGGTGGAATGGAAACATTGTCTTTAGGTTTGTCTTAAAGTAGCTAAATCACAAAAACAGGTAAAAACAAAATCCATAATGGTAAGAAAAAGATGTTATTACCTCTCTTTTGCCCCTGTGGTGCTGTAGTGTTGTCCGATTCATAAAGTATTTGCAGTGATTCTGTTGAATGGTTCAACTGATTGAGAACTGTTTGTGTTTGTATTACTAACTTATTATTATTCACTTTTTTTTTAGAAATACAAAAATACAGAAACAATAAGGAGCATTCTATTGTGGATTGTGGTATTTTATGAACAATTAAGCACATTTTTACCCAATTCTGAAAAATAGTTTCTTGTTCATTATAGTATACCTAATAAAAAACAACAATTCTGTACACTCTTTAATGTGTAAAGTGTTTATAGGCATCATGATAGCATTTGTTTTGTGAAATGTGACTTGAACGTGTTTTCTTGAGACCACCACGTTACGATTTGAATAACAAAACCTTGAATCATGAAATCTTACGTGCAGCACACAGCAACAAGCGAAAACCGATGTGTGCGTGTGTGTGTGTGAGAGAGAGAGAGAGCGAGAGAGAGAAAGAGAAAGAGCACTGCTGTGTTTAAGGTCTCTCTCTCTCTCTCTTATCAGACTTGTGAGACATATCTCCTCTATTTGTGGTAGCAGGGCTGGTGAAGTGAGGCGGACGGCGGCAGGTTGGAATTCACTGCGGGTGTGTGTGGAGGCGGGGAACAGAGAACTGTAAGAAACACCTTACAGCTCCAGTGCCAGAGACTGAAAGAAGACGCTTTCCCATGGCGTGTAATTGATCAATTTAGTCTCATTGGCTTTAGTTGTGCAAGTGACAGAGAGAGGGAGAGAGAGGAATATCAAATATGGCTGTAAAGTCTCTGCACTTGTGCGTATTCGTGATTTGCGCGATTCAAACGAACACTGGATTTAACATTGACGTGCAGTTCCCGGTCATCAAAGAAGGAAAAACCAAGGGCAGCTTATTTGGATTTTCTGTTGCATTGCACAAACAGACCGAAAAGACAAAGAAGAACTTGTAAGTCCAAGAATGATATTACATATGTCGAAAGTTACTTGTTTTGCTTCTTTTCTTTCTTTCTATCACAGACTAGAACGAGGAATCGCATATTCAACACCACAAACCTTTAGATATTTATGCCACTTGGAGGGATTCATTCACATGAATTAATGTCTAGTTTTGAACCTCCAAATAAACTTAAACACCACTCTTTCGCACCTGCAGCGCAGTACTAGTGAGATCCGATTCGCGAATCATTGAGCTATTAAACCGATTCTATTGAATGATTCAACTGATTCGAGAAGCCAATAAAGTATAGCGGCTACAAATAAAGGATTATTTGAATGATTCAAGAGTAAATTTTACATGCCTAGGGTTGGCTACTATTATTAGGAACCAGCTACCAGCTGTACATTTTAATATCAGCCTTGCAAACTGTAAAAGCATCATTATTGGTTGTTCAGTGTATCGGTTCATTAAAACGAACCGAATAACTAAAACGAATCTCAGCGCTAACCTGTTCCCTAACTTTAACAAACTGCGCAGACGCCACAATTTAACTATTAATCTGCAGTTTTTGTTTTTATTACCATCTGAGTTGTTCTGTTTTATAATTATAGCCTAACCAAAGTTATTTTGAAGTAAATATGCTGCTGGGCTGGCTATAAACACTAACAAAAATAGGCTACACCAAGCGTGTTAAATTTTTGTCCATGTGATATTTTTCATAAATATGATATTTATTCAGCTTTAAGCTACAATATGTGTCACAATCTGATGCCATCAATAAACCATCACAATACGTTTTGATCTGTTATGATTCCTTTTAACTTAAATAGCTACAGTTGTTTAAGAGATACTTTAACATGACTATAAATGGCTCCATAAATGGTGTGCAAGCTGTTTTTGTGGTCTGTATCAGTTTACCATTTCCACAGTCTTCTAGTTACCCTCTGAGGTCATTCGAATACAAATCTGGTGAAATAGGACGGGTGTTAACACGCCAACAAATGCCAGGATCAGCCAAAACAATAGGACTGTGTCCAAACCGTGTAGCTGAAGAAGACAGGACAGTAGTATACTGCAACGTATGAGATCATTGCATTATTTTTCTCCCTATTATGAGAAATGAGACATAGATGAACCTATATACTTAGGGTACCGGCTGTGCCAAAGAAAATTACACCTCAGGACATGGATTTATAGTTGGATGTGGGCTGTGCTTTCATTTCAAAGACAGGAAACAATTGGATATAAACATAATCCGTTCTTTGGGCTTTTATATCTGTTATAGGGTAAAACGTTTTATCAGAAGCACACAGATTTATGTACTGGCTTTAAAGTCGATATCATCAAAGATATGCATGTTTTGTGCGACAGAGCTTTGTCCTTCCCTCATATCCTGTGCCGGTTTAACCTGTTGTCTGCAGACTGATAAACCTATTACCCTCTCAGTGGCTGCTTTTAAAAGAAATACTCGCTGCTATTATTATATCAAAGCATGTAGCACCAGAATTAGAAGCACAAATATGGGTCAGCACCTACGCTTTAGCAAGAAGATGGATTGCATGCGATGTATATCATAATGTCGCTTATATACATTTTGTGAAGCTGTCAGCTACTCCTCTGTTGTGGGATGGAAGGGAGTTCCCCACAAATTGCTCTTTCCTTATTTATGATTTCCTGCTAATTAAGAGCCTATCGTCTAGTTTCATCTACAGACCCTGAAGCAGCTTCAAAGAACCGAGGAATCTCCTTGGTGCATGTTTTAGTTGATGACGCTGCTTTGAAAGTAATCACTTAAATCACGTCACCTCTCTGCTTCATCAGGCTGTTATAAATTCGCCTCTTAACGCAGTGTTATTGTTAAGGACTGGATGGATGCTGTGCCCTCTGGGCAACGTGATATTGTCCAGGCACTGAAACATGAAACGGGCCACATGGCCACGGTGAGTGTGTCCATCGCTCATTGGTGATTGAGGACACTTGTACAGAAATGGCATTTAGGATCTGTGTCTAGAATGGCTAGACGGTTAAAGAAGACCCAGCTGTGCTCTCTTTAACAATATCCCACTTAAAAACACCCTGTAAGATGCTTTATATATGCTGTAAAACTGACTACATGCCAGCTTTTGAAAGGCCAGCTAGCCAACAGTCAGAGTAGTGGATGTATGATATATATATATATATATATATATATATATATGCACACTACCAGTCAAAAGTCTAGAAACAGTAAGATTGTTTTTTAAGATGTTCATCAAAGCTGCATTTATTTGATCAAAAATAAAGGAAAACATTTAGTATTGTAAAATATTATTACGATGTAAAATAACAATTTTCTATTTTAATATATACAATTTTCAGCATCATTACTGTAGTCTTCAGTGTCACATGATCCTTCAGAAATCATTGTCAGTGCTGGAAAATCTTGTGCTGCTTAATATTTCTTTTTTGGAAAAGCATTTATTTCAAGCAGAAATCCTTTCTAACAATATACACTACCATTCCACAGGTAGTTTCTTTTTCACTGGTAAATTTGTTTTTAATTACTTGTAAAATTGATTTATATTATGCAGATTTTGCTTTTATTATAAAGATTCTTTAAAATTATTAAAATGAGTAAAGTTACAATTAAGTTTCTAAATTCCGACTTCATGTGTCACTATGTAAAATATGTAAATTATATATTATATGTATATTATAATATTTTATGAAAGATTCTACTTATATTATTAATATAAATAATAATATTCAATTTAAATAATTATACACAGAGAGAGAGATTTTATTATGTTTTATTTAATTTTTTTATTTTGCCCAGACAGTATGATTTTTATTTCTGTTGTAGTGAAGAGTAAAGGATTATTAATTTATTGTTTTTTTGCAGTACAGTAATTAAAATTTGGGGTACAATGTGCTTAAGGATGTAAATGAAGTTGTAATAAAACACTATAATATATCTAAATATGAGATTTTGATGAGAAATATACTTTTAAAACCTTTTGTGACATCAGTATGTCATCTTTGGGAAGAAAAAATCATTTTTTTGTGGTTGATACTTCAGTTGTGCGTTACTGGGGTGCTTTAGAGCTGAAGTGAAGTTGGGCTGCACGAGGGCATTTTATTGATGCATCTTATGAGAGAGATCTAATCAAATCTCTCTTTACTGTAGGCCATGTTTGTCTAAGCAGGACACTGCACAGACCCCTCTCTTCCCTCCAAATATCCTGAGAGATGGAATGTGCTTGGCTCAAACTTAAGCGTTTTCAGTGGAAAAAAGAGAAATACGTTTTGTGCTGTTTTCACTGCTTTTGTGCATCTGTCAACCAAAAACCAAGTGTCTGCACTGTCTCACACTTGAGCATAAGGTTGACTATAAGGAGTGTGAACTTTTAAATAATGAGTGCAGAAGTGCACGGCATCACCCATTTACAATCTGCATTAACGCTGCTTTAGTGCTTTTAGCGTAAAATGAAGAGTTTGAAAGAGAAAGGGGAGGTGAAGGATGAAACTTTATAGTTTTTTAGGGATTAACATTTAGTTTCATTAACTAAAACTAAAACTATAAAAAAAATGTTACTTAACATTAACATTAATGTTAATAGTAACATTTCACATTTTCTTTAGTTTCACTTAAAGTACTAAAATATGTAAAAAAACAAAAAACGTATATATAGACATGTAAACAACTAAAATCAAACAAAAACATGTCATTGTTAACTTGTTACTGTTAACTAAAACACCTTAAAAAACATTTCTGTTACCTGTCAAAAACTATTTTAAAAAACACCTAATAAAATGACAAAACTAAACTAAAAATAAAGGGAAAATATAAAAACATCAAATTTAAATACTGACAAAAACATCAGAATCATTGTTCAAGTTTTTTCAAGTAAAAAAACTAAATATTACAAATAAAAACACTAATGCTAAAAAGGTTTTTAAAAAATGTACTTAAATTAAAATTTAAATTAAATTAAAACAGATAGTAAAACATTAAAGCATTAAAAACAAATCAATGGTACTAAAATAGTCAAAATAAACTAAAATAGTTTATATCAGTGTGACAAAATATAAAGAAATAGGACCAAATGAGAACTTAAAATGAAAAGGAAAATCTTTTTCTTTCATAATCTGTTGTATTTTATAAATGACTATAAGTCAAGTCTCTGACAGGTGCTGGAGAAAACAGGAGAAAGCCAGAGAAAAGTATTATTCTTCAATTAAATCACAGACATACACTGTATCTTTGGATTAAAGTACAGCAATGAATCATGCATAGTAAGATCAAGAATATACGTTAAGGGTTAAAAGGGGTCAAATTTAATGTCAAGCCAATTTTAAGCCTGCTAGAGTGAACTCTTCATATCCCGACTTGATCCCTTTTGCAGAGGACAAAACAAATATATAGTCCTCTCACAGCCTCTTTAAACAGCTCGTTCAGCATGGAGTGCCCAGTGCTGCTTTATCTTCTCTTCCTGTGCAGGAGCTAGTGGCTCTTTGATTGGTTCTTCCAGTCCTCTGACCCTGTGGAATGCTGAGAATTCCTCCTCCTGCCCTTCTCAAGTGGACCTGCCATGGTTGCAGGTTGGGACAGGACCGCAAGAGAGGCAGAGGCGTTTGGGAAGCTGCTACCTCTAAAAGAGAGGAGGATTATGGTGCTATTAGAGGCCTGTGAACCAGACATGCACAGTCATTTTCTGCCTCAGAGAGAGGGAGTTTATTAAATGCTGCACTTTTGTTTTTTGACGGAGAGTAAGATTGGATCAATGGGTCCGAGTCCTCTGAGTCACACATTTAATTAAATGAAATAAAACGTGTTGCTGAGCCAAACTGTACTGTAAGCGTCTGCGATCTGTAGCTCAAGGCAGTGGTTTTTAATTTGACAGACATGATCTCTAAATAAATCCGTTAATGTGAGTTGAACCTCTTAAACATTCCATGAACATTTCAGCCCTCTCTTATAAAACATCACTCTTGCTCCATAAAAAATTATCTGGTTTTTCATTCCCACAATCCTCGCCTGACGTACCCCCTTCTGTCTGATTGTTTACAATGAGATAGAAAAAAATTAATGCTCTCTAGAGCAAATGTTTGCCTGGACTTTCACGTTCCCAAGATTAATTTCGTGTCACTATATTTAAACGGGAAAAATGCGTTTGTTTATGCGTGGTTAAAACAGAACGAGCTGTTCAGTGCCTGGCATGAATACGTGAGATTTGGCAACCCTCCAGCCTTCTCGTTTGATTCAGGTGTGGGTCTTTGAGAGCTCCAGCTGTGAGCTGGGATGATACCGTGTAGGATTCTGTGCTGACTTGTTGACCGATGAGCCTGGGTCTCCACTGAAACGTTGAATCTGAATGCAGCGACAGTGATATTTATCATTCAGACATTTGAGACGTTGAAGATGTTAGCTAAATTTAAGTGGTTAGTCTGTGCCAATTCTATTTTTTACGAAATGGAGCCTCCAGGGATAAATTGTGAAGCAGGTTTGTCCAGAAATAATCACTTGTTCATCCTCACATCATTCCACACCAGTATAGGATATTTTTTTTCTTTGACTTTTTTCTTTTATGTGAATTTTTGAGGAATATCCTGGCTGCAGTGCTACATAATCAAAGTGAATAAGGATGTGTGCTGTGTGAAAAATTAAATTAAATTAAATTAAATTAAATTAAATTAAATTAAATTAAATTAAATTAAATTAAATTAAATTAAA
>JAUMHP010000062.1:2963623-2983776 GCA_032361065.1 Enteromius trimaculatus | reverse complement strand
AAATTAAATTAAATTAAATTAAATTAAATTAAATTAAATTAAATTAAATTAAATTAAATTAAATTAAATTAAAATTTAATTTAATTTAATTTAATTTAATTTAAATTAGTAATTGAAAAATGTGTGTTTTCATGTAATTTTTATTATTATTTTTTTTAGATTTAGTCATCTTAAAAACTAAAAAAATGACACTTTTTTACATTTTATTTCATTACATTTCATATTTATTTAATTTTAAGTAATTAAATATTTGTTTACAGAATACAGAATCAATATCACAAAAAACACTTTTAGAGAATTTTTTTCCCATCTTATGAACAGCATAAACAAAAGCCAACAAATCTCTCAAAATCTGCACACTGAGCACAACTAGCAGTGAGCTGGGAATAGACGTAGCGTTATAGAATGTTATTATGGATATAAATATAGTTATTACTAGTTATAGTTTTCATTCTTGTTGTGAACAGGTGGTTTTATGTTGACTGAAGGTTTATTCTGTTTATTCAGTCCTCTAAGAGACGATACATTATTTTGTTTATTAAATACAAAATCACCAAACAAGCCCTAAGAAGAATTATGTATTTTCTGAATTAGGAGATGTGCTTGTTCAGTAATAATTTGTCAGCATGTTGCTAGGGCGCTCAGGGTTGTGTTAGGAAGTTGCTGGTTTTGTATTAGTAATTGTCTTAACAGCGTTAGTAACATTTGGGGCTGAAGTCTGTTTTCCAGATCATCTTAAGCTGAGCTGTAAAATATCTGGCCATCAACAGACCCCTGTTGGGAACTTGATGAAGCCCTCACAGGGAACTGGCTTTAATATCTCATCCCGGGCAGATTATATCAGCGAAGGAGTGAGGGTGTTCACACATAGGTGAAAATGGTCACCCAGGGAGCTGGATACGTTTGGTTCCTCGCTCATCATTACTCAGTGCTCTCAGGAAAACGTAATACAAAAGGCCCACCTTTCAACACGTACAGGAGAATACAAATTAAATGACCCCCCCCGAGCACAAACACCGCTCACAACACAAATGTGTCTTCAACCACGGGACTATTTTGTTCCACATTTGATTAGAACGAAATGAGTTAAGGACTATAATGGTTTATTAAGATGTTAGCAGCCTTGTGCTTTCCACAAAGGAGCTTGCTTTTTAAAGTGCCCCTATTATGGGTTATGAAAGCGTCATATAAACAAGAGGTTCACATGCATACAAGGTCAAAAAACACTTTCATTTTCTTAAAGGATGCATTTATTTGTACCTTATTTGTTTAACGACTCCTAAGCGATTCGTTGAACGGTTAATCTTTCCAAACCCCTGTGACTGGTCGATTTCATTTAAAGCAGTGTATGTGAGCTTTTAACGCTTCAAAGGCGGTACCTAGTGGCACAGAATGAATTTACATTTTCATTCAGACCAACATGTTCAGACCATGTTGCGAATAATGCTAATGAATGCAAATAAATCATGATTTGCGTTTCTTCTCATAGTCATTTAAAATATGACTGGACTTGTAAACTAGTATATTCTATGCTGCATTTTTAACCACTGCTGTTTCTAAATCCAGCTGTATTTTAATCCTCTTTGCATATCTAAGGTCAGAGGTCTCGGTTAAGTCAAGCATGCACTGTAAGACTCAAGCTTGGCATCTTTGCTGGTTTCAAATTTAGACTGGTCTGCTACAGGAAGCGTGTCTATATTTTTCTTTGTTTCTATGTACGGTTGTGCAAATCAACACAAATGCAGCCTTGTAATCTGCAAATAGTGGTGAGGGCTAACCAGCATGCTGGAAGGGGGTTTTAAGTGTGCATAGGCTGAGGGCTTTAGTTGGCTTATTCAACATGTTCATTTTAAACACTTCCACATCTACCAGTAAGAAAGCAATGATGCGTCCGACACAAATTAGCTAAAGTAGTTTCAAGTTTGGAGCTATTTTAGTCTTCTACAGAGGAAGCGAAAGGAGCACCTCAGCTCAGATTGGAGAACTGTAGCTGAAGATGTTCAGATCATGAAATGTGGTTTGTTTGATCATTGTTTTTTAGGTCACAGTCTCGCACATCCAGACGTCTGACTGCATAGAGTGTATTCCTATTATTGCCAAGAAATGACCTGAAACAGTTTATGTACAGCACGCATGAATTTATGAATTTTTGAGGTAGAAAATAGTTGGTAATGATAACCTAATGACTTTTAGTAGGAACATCATTTTTATGTACTCAATAACTGCGTATCAAAATCGTCAACAAATTTGATATCATATAATCTTGAAAACTTCATATAATATGCATGACAAAGTCAATTTTTGCATACCAACACCAAAAGTTACTATTTTTATTTGCCGTACGTTATATGTGCATTTTCATGTCATAAGTATCCCACAAAAACTACATGTATTCTACCAAAATGAATGACTAATAATGTGACACTGATAAATGAATGCAAATACTTTTAATGCAAGAAAGATTAATTAATTAATTAATTAATGGACAAAACAGCAATTATTGCAGAATTCTAAATGGATATTTGGGACCATTTATAACTATTGAAAGTCACTTAATGAAATGTTATAATTAGTGCAACCCAAAATTAATCACATCCAAACTAAAGCTTTTTTAATTTGTCGATTATGTATATATAGATACACACACGTACATGTATGTTTTTATATTCAGATAATTTATATAATATATAAATATATTTCATATAGAAACATAACATTTGTCTTAAATATATGCATGCATGTGTGTTTATGTATACATAATAAATATACACACTACACACACGTATATTATGCAAATGGATGTGATTAATCATTTGTCAGCACGAGCTATAATAGCTGAGACAGTATTGGAAGTGATATTTGTTCAAATCAAAGGTTTTTTGTAGATTTTGTTGTACTATCTGAACTGATGTTGAGTTTGATGATAGAAGTGTCTTCTACTACTCTGACAGGATGTTTGCCTGCCGGAGCTGCCATTGACAGGTGTGCCTGTATGTACAGACACACACTCTTTGATCAAAACAGCAGCTCTCAAATAAAGAAAGATGTTCTGCATTGGGACTGAAGCATATAGTCATAAATAGACTACTGTACGTTTTAGTGAATATTCAGTTGATATACTGTACTGATCTGACGGATCTCTCATCAAAAGATATGTGCCTTGTCTTAACAATTTTAAGAAAGCTTTGAGGAAATATGAATTTACAAAAATTGTAAAGTTGAAAAAAAAAAAATGACTAGGTCAAAATAAGATGAAGCATCATACTGAGTTTCAGTGAAGAGTTTAGCTACTTGACGGAATGTTGCTCTCAGGCTAGATTTTGGTGAAGAAAATGTAATTCTGTTATGAAAATGTTAAAGAAATATCTGACATTTTAACACCAGTTAGAGAAACTTTTGCACTTCTGCTTACTAATATACCTTTTTTTCTGAATTTATGAACTGTTGAATCATGGCAAGTAATGTTGATAGATGCTTCATAATCAGGTTGTGAGTCTCCTGCTCAGAGTAGTAATTATGCCATTTACAAAAAGATAAATAGATTAAAGACTTTGTTCCCGGCTTGCGTTGTCAAATTCAATATGCCATCTGAGTGGTTGCATTACCCTGTTTACCGTATTTGTACTGAAATGATTATGTGGTCAGCAGGGAACCTCCCTGAATAATCCAATCACCAATAATCTAATCCATTGAACAATCTATTTATAGAAAAGTATGGACATCAGAGAAGAAGCCCTGGTGTGACGGTGCTTCTTAGTCTTGTCTGAGTCTTGTTGTGCCAGTACATTTGTCTTCAATCAGGATTGTTCATGTCTTTCAGGCTATATTATATTTTATATTCTATATTCTATCTTAATTATTATAATATATAAACAATATGTAATATTTTATTTCATATAATTTGTAAGCATTAAATACTGCATATATAACAAAAAATGTGTTAGACTATTTTATTATACTACATATAAATATATATAGCCTTAATTTTCACAAAATATGATTTCTTCATGTTTCATTTTGACATGTTCTGACATGCGTTTTATGAATGATATCAGCTCAATCATATCCCTACACAGGCGTAAAGATCTCGATCAGTCGTCTGGCAGGTTAAAGTGAGTGTAAGTGCGGAGGAATCAACAATTTTGAGGCATGCGGGTTGTTTGGGTGTTCAGTCTCAAACAATACGGCTGAGGATCTGCTCTGATTAGATTAGGAAGGATCACCACGAACCTAAAAGTTGTCGCAGCAATGCATTTCCAAATGCTCTTTAAACTAACAGCACATGCACATTTTTAAATATACTCTAAAGGTATTAGTTACCCCAAAAATGTACTCAAGTAAATGTAACGAAGTAAATGTAACGCATCACTACCCACCTTTGTTGCTACGAGCATTATACCACCTTATGTTGTCCTACAAAGCAAACATTTTCACATTGGGTCTGTAAGTCACACTATTTTGCGCAGCTGAAGCTTGTCACAGTGTTGCTAGTTCTTAATGTCAGTCTCACAGTTCACTAAACAGCCCTGCTCTCAGACATGCCCTAATTCCTCACAGCATTACTGGGACAAACTGAGGTCATGTTTTTTGTTTCATTTTTCCACAGACTGCTTGATGGCCAAAGTTACAGGAGTTTCCATTGATGCTACATGTTGGCCGATCACTTTAAAGGGACAGTTCACCCAAAATTAGCAGTCTGTCATCATTTACTGTTGTTACAAAACTGTGCAACTTATTTTGTTCTGGGAAACACAACATATTCTGCGAAACTGATCTTCTTTTGTCTATAAAATAAAAGTTAATTGGGTTCATTTTTTCAGCTCCTGAAAATAAAATACAGATTTTGAATGACCAGTGTGGGAATCATGAAGACAGCAAGTTTTATTCTTTCATATTTTTGGGGAAATCTAAAATGTAAGATCTTACATCTAAGATAAAATACAGCTAAGATTAAAATACAAAAATCCCATTTGTTGGCAACCATGTAAACGTGACTTGCATTATTGTATGCATTCATAATGTGTGGAGGCAGCGTTAGGTGTGTTAAAACATTCACAGAGACTGAGAAGGATCAAAATGTAAAATAGCATCATGTATGAAGTCCATAATAAGTTATTTTATGCTTTGGTTACACCCAGAGGCTCTGATTTTGTTAAAGTAGCAGGCTTTTAAGCTGTGTTTCAGTAGGTGAACCAGATATACAGGAAGCATTGAAGAAACCTGTTAGTAAACAGTCATTATTATCACAGTTTGTTAGTTTTATCCACTTTACTTTCATCCATACATCTATGTTTCTGTCCAGGAGAAACAATGAAGATATTAACAATATATATTTGTGTTTTTTTCTGTATGTGAACAGTCATCTTACCCTTCACTTTTCCCTCACACACTTATACACACACATAGCTGTGATGCCCATATCTGTGACTGTCTCCTGCTCTGGGAGTGTCTGTGGAATCTCAGATAAAGCTGGTAGTGAGTGATCCTGAGAGCCAAGACCTCGCTCTTGTTCAAAGACTCTTACTGCTGTAAACCCAAACTATGCTTCTTACTGTTAATGTGGTAGTAAAGTGCGGTTTTGGTCAATGTGTGTCCAAGATACCATTATTAAAAAAAATAATAATAAATTGGTTCTTATTTATTAGTGATATGGCCTGTTTAGTTAAATATCGACACAGTATATAACATAATTTTCAGTATAAAATAATATTAAAAATATATTCTGTTGACATTTACTTTATATTGTTTTCTAATGTAGTCCAATGTAGTTTGGACACCAGTGTTTATATATATATTGTCTTTTGTGCTCGTGCAATAATACATTTTAATGTAAGTTAGGAAATGTAATTTTTGGGTGAGCCTTCATGTAATGTAACAGGAGCTTATCAGGTCGTCCATTGTCTCTTTGTTTTGACTACTCTGTAGTATCTGAATTGAAAGTATGATGTGTCATAGCGAGGCAGGAGCCTACTAGCTGCATTTCAAAGCTGCATTAGACTTATGGGAACAGTTGCCATGTTTTTAGACTTTTTATCAGGTGACTTTCATTGTTCAATATGGTTTCTTAGTTTACCATGTGACTGTGATCATGTTACATATCCAATATGGCTCCTTGATTTACCTTGCAATCAGGCGTCAGACAGGTCACGTGTAAGTGAAATGCACACTTTAAAATCTGAATTTGAATATGGAATTGTTGAAGAAAATTGCATTCTGAAGATGAACAAAGCTTTTACAGGTTTGGAACGACATGGGTGCTTAATTGTGTTGTGTACCAGGTGCGCTACAGAGCAAGTTTACTATGTCGCAAAAGGCAAAAATATACAGCTGGTTATATGATGCAAATGTCAAACTGCATTTACAAATCATGTACTGTGATTAGGGCTGGGCGATATGACTGAAAACTGTATCACGATATCAGCGTTTCATATCGGTCGATAATTATTGATATGTTTATGACCCATTTAAAATAAGGACCAGGAGAAAAATATTTTACATTTAAACATTTTTATTTTAAATGTAACCTTCCTCTGATAAGTTATTTAGACAGAAATGTCAACAACCATGGAAAACTCAAATAATTAAAATGTAAACATAAATTGTGCGGTGCTGCAACTACAGTACAGATGTTGTTGGTTGAATAGGGCTGTGCTGTAAAGGGTGCGCGCGGCTATATAATGCGCGCGACTTATAATATCCAAAAAACTGCCATACTAGCGAGCTGACTTTTCCTCTTTTATTTACAGTTTCCTCGCTCGCTGCGGCACTCATTTTCTGCTTATGAAAAGGAATCCAGCAGACCAGCGCAAGACAACAATATGGCGCAACCAAACGTGTACATGATTGGCTGTTAGCGTATCACTCCCTACGTTGCCAGGTTACCAGAGAGCGAGTGCCTTTGTTAATGCAACCAAACTAGCTTCGCAGCCTCTGTTTTCTTCCAACGAAGAATAAAAAATATAGAACGTTTTATCAAACACATTTTTATTGATATCGATCACTTGCCTATCGCGATACATATCGTTATCGTTTTGTCGCCCAGCCCTAACTGTGATAAAAGTGTTTTGAGGTCATTACATTGTTTATTTAACGCCTTTATCATTCAATAATGTGCAGCATATTAAAATGAATACACATTTTGGTTGCTTTATTACCACTGTTGTTGATTTAGGCTGGTAATTGCAGTGAATTATATGTACAGGTACATTATTGGAGTTTTGCCAAAATGAAGGCAGTAGCTAGCATCTCATGCCATTGTTTTAGTGATTTCCTGTAAGTGCTTCTCCCACTCCTCTGTGGTTTGCTCAGTGTAAACACTAGTGTAAGCAGCAGGGTATCGGTGCTAGTATGAGACAGGTACTCTAAGTTTGGGGAGGAGAGTCATTCCTGCAAAAACCACTGACAAATATTAGTCATGACTGATTGCAGGTTTGGTTCAGCACTCTCACCTGTAAAAAATTCCTGTAATGCCATTTTACTGTGGGGGTCTTGTCTGGACATGAGTAAACTCAAACCTAATCATGGAGGCTGTGTTCACTATTTAGTGATTCTCAGAATGGAATGTCTTCCACTGATGTCCACCAGAAGATCACTCAACACTCGTGCTGATTTTATATTAAAAAAAAACTTTCAGCAAAGAACAATCTCACATGGTATATTACAACCTCTGATAGTCTAAGAAAAGCTTTGTCTTCTGCTATCAGTGAGGAATGGGCTCGAGTTTAACAACTCTACAAGTCCAAACTGTTCTTGCTAAGATCACAGCGCTGACACCTGGTGATAGAGCGTGTCCCCGGGGCGCTGAAATAGCTCCCGTCTTTCATGACATTATTCACACGCTCTCAGAGAAGCTGAATTTCTTAGGTCCAAGGGCTAATAAGTTGTGGTTGGCAGCATTGAAGAAGAAGGTTAATATAAAAAAAAGTAGAGAATTTTTACCGTTTAAAAAATAAAGCTTTACACACATAAGGAGAAAAAATAATAATAACGCAAACAAAACACACATAAATAGCACCTATATTAAACACATCCATTGGTGTGAACATTAATATCATTTAAATTGAATTTATAGTTATCGTTTTTGCTGTGAAAAAGGCCGTTTTAATTTATTTTTTTCCTGTTCTAGCTCAAGTACATGTTTTCAGTTTATTATGTACTCTTTCCACTTATACCTGCTACCTAGCAACCTCGTAAAAATCTCCTTTCTGTGACGCCATCTGCCTGTGAAGGCCAAAGCAGCTATGACTCTGAAGCTCTGGGTCATGTGACAGAGCCTTAAAAACCAGTGATAAATCTCACGTTCAGCTGCATATAAATTTGTTTCGTTCGTTTTTTTCTACACAGCTATGGGCAGATACTTGATTACAGGACATCTCTGCCACTTTATTGAATTGCTTTAGCCTCTTACCTCGTACTCTTGTACTTACTCTTGTATAATACAGTTGTTTACAACATAATATGCATTTAGAAAATTAGTAACTTTATTGATTTGAGTGTTTGCTTTTCTTCTGCAGGCTCTTAGTCGGAGCGCCCCAAGAAAAGGCCCAGCCCCAACTCAGCAGATTCAACATCAATGAAACCGGAGCTGTGTATTACTGTCCCATTACCACTGACCAGCATGACTGCGGGAGGATGGACCTCATCAGTACACGTAGGTATTCATATGACTTATCAAAAAACTATGCCTAAAGCAAAACAATTTGATAAAAAAGGAAAAATGTATTCTCTGAAACCTCATGAAGAGTTAATGTATTGTTTTATGGATGTTTTCTTCATGGAGGCCCCTGATTGTATTGTGATTTATAAAATATTAAATACTGAACTGTTTAGTGGTGTCAAACAATTAATTGTGATTAATCACATCCAAAATAAACGTTTTTGTTTACATAATACATATTCATATATATATATATATATTTATATAGTATGTGTGCTGTGTATATTTATTTTGTATATATTAATACACACATGCATGTATATATTTAAGAAAAAAAGGTTACATTTGTGTATTAAATATACTTGAATTTATACATTTATATTACATGTATATATATTATGTATCTTTGTTTCTTTAAATTTTCATATATTTACTGTGTATATTTATTATGTAAACAGAAACTTTGTGATGAATCATTTGACAGCACTACTACTGTTCAATACTTTAGTTTTTTATATTTTTGAAAAATGTTTTATATGCAATCAAGATTGTGAAATATTATACTATTATTTTTTTATTTTAATGTTTTTGAAAAATCATTTCTATGCTGATTTGATCAATGTTAAAAACCATGACTCTTTGATAAATAATGAACCTTTATTTTAAATAAAAATCCTTTGTAACATTAAAAAATTAATTTAATTTAATGTCACATTTCTGAATAAAAGTATTTCTAAAATACTAATTTACTGAAAATAAAAAATGTTTGAACTGCATTGTACTTTCATAGACACTAAATGTCATTGACAGTGTTGATGCAGATCAAAGGACTATTGCAAATTTAGGGCATTTAGTTCACAGATTATACTGTATAATGTGTCTCACATCCACAGATCAGCACTATTTCCCAAAATTACTCCTGTTTTAGACATGAGTGAAAGTTTAAACAAGCCACAACACGGCTTCACACAGACATCTGTCTGAGTGCTGTCTCACTCCATGTTATTCAAAAGACCTTCATCTTCACATTCTCCCTCCTCTGTCAGGTCGGCTCGACTGGCTCATGTTGCAGGCAGGTATTTGCTTCAGAATTAACATGATACGTTTAGCACAGGAAGCATCTGTGCAACATAAAAGTTACTTTGAGCAGACCCAGAGCCTGTCTGTTCTGTTTTACAGCATTTTAGCATTTAGACATTTCTTAGCTTAGTTTGTTAGATGTTGTTACATTTTTGATTAATAAAGGCTAATTTTCACACAATTAGTTGCAGAATGTTATGTTACGACTTTAAAAACAATTGTAACATCCTGCATGATTTGAAAACTGATCCTTTTGAACGTCGTCGACACATACAGTATACAGCTTCATGTTTCAAGTTCAGTTGGTTTACTCAGTAGCTCACGTGGAACTATGGTTCAACAAAACAGCTCAAACATTAAAATAGCTTGGCTCCATCAGCGAATATGTTTTAACACTATCTGGTTGGTTTAGGTTTGGGTTTGGTGTAGTGGATATTTCCAACATGATATAGCATTAATCTTTAGCGACATTCACTGGATATTTTGAATTCTGAACCGCCACAAATGTACCTCAAGCAGCAAAATAAAAATGCTGCATAATGTAGCCTACCTGTACCAAATGTAATATAGACGTGCCACGGTCATGTATTAAATATGTGGATATTTCACTTTGCAATGTGCAGCGAAACTTTCATCAAGGTAGCTACATAATTGTGACGGTACAGAGCTGTATGTAGATGCATGTCTTTCCGAAGAGCCTGGGCTGCATAAACTATACAGCAACACTCTAGCAACCTCAAAAAATAAAATAAAATTAGCATGGTGTCAACTTTACCACTACAGAGTGCTAAGTTTTGGTTTCAACACAAGCTCTCGGAATATGATATCTTTTGAATTCATGAGAAATATAGATTACTAACATTTAAATTTTCATTTCAAGTGTCACAGTCTTTAAGTCTCTAAGTGTGCTTAATACTTGTGCACTCTTAGAAATGTATTTTGTTAAAACTATATTTGGCAATAAAATAATATTCAATCAGTCAATTAGGCTAAATGTACTAAAATATAATGCACTTTCATGACTGTATTTCTAAAAAAATATGACTAACAGTCATGACTATACTTTTTTTGGTAAATTATTATTTTTGTGTGCTGAACAGTGTTTGGCAAGTTACTCTGAAAATGTAATCTGATTACTGATTACTCATTTTAAAAGGAATCAAGTTACTTTTCTGATTACTTTATTCAAAAGTAATTAGTTACTAGTTACATTACTTTTGTCTCCATAAAATTTTTGACAAATCCAGCATGCATCCTCCCGATAAACAGTTGTTAATAAAGCATCAACATGTACAAAACACTGCTATTTTTAACTAAAGCAAGAGGCTCCTGCATGCACAGTTTGACAAAGTGGCTGCATTTAATGTCTAAGACAGCGCAGCGCAGTTCATCGCAATCTCACAAATATCTGTTATAACACAATAAATATATCCATAATGAATCTTTCATAATGTCTGTAATTCGTTTGTTATAATGAGAGCACACGCATTTCAGCCCTCTATTGATCAAAGCTGCAAACAGGTGTTCATATTCCTTTTTTGCGCAATAGATATTTATCAACTATTTGCCACTTAATCTAAATATAATAAAATCAGAGTGTTATTTGTGTCTTGGTGTTTACATTGTTATCTTTGGTAATAGATGTTTTTCATGCTACTGGTCTGGTGTTGATGAAGCATTATTGTCGAGTCCTGGAGTCTGGGCAGTCGTGCCCTAATGGATGTGGAGTTAGACTTGTTACTCAAAGGTTGTGGGTTCAAGTCCAAGGGAACACATTTTCACTTCACTGTCCGACAATATTTCATTCAGTTCAGTGGAAGTATATTATTTCCACTGTAAATACTCAGCTTATGTTATTATTTGTGTTGGAGAATCTTCCTCAATTCAAAAACTGATCATGCTGGTGCCTCATCATTCAGATTCAGATACAGAGAAATGCTCTCAGGCAGACTGAGGGATAAAGTCAGTGCTGTCTGATGGGGTTTGTTTCTATCCAGCGCAGTCAACAGAGATGGTGGAGGGCATGTGGCTAGGAGTGACCGTGGCCAGTCAGAGGAATGGAGGACGTGTTCTGGTGAGATCTTTTGTTCCTTTTTATATATATACTGTATATATATATATATATATATATATATAATAAACTGTTTATATCCAAAGGCAATATCATCACTCAAAATGGACAAACATTGGACAGAAATCATTTATTTAAAATTATAATAACATTTCAATATATTGCTGTTTTTCTTGTATTTTTGATCAAATAAAAAAAATGCAGGCTTGAGTAGGATAAGAGACTTTAATTAAACATCTTAGTATTAGAATTTTAACATGTAGTCTATTTTATAAAGACTTAAATAATAAACTTAAATACAGTAAAAATAAAAATGACTAATCACAGATACTCTTCTTTTATGTTGGCAGGCATGTGGTCATCGCTATGTAAAGAAACTGCTGGGCGCTGAAGAGCAGCAGCGCATGGTGGGAAAATGTTACGTGCGAGGAAACGACCTGACCTATGACCCATATGATTACTGGCAGTCGGACACTTACGAGCTCTGTGACTTCAACTATGACCAGAACCTGGAGGGCATGTGTAACATGGGCATCTCAGGGGGCATGACAGAGAATGACGTGTACTTTGGGACACCCGGCAGCTTTGTGTGGCAGGGTGAGAGAAAGAAACCCAACTAAATCTGATGTCAGCTCTCTTCAGATCTTCCTTCAGGGTCAAATAGTAAATAAAATGTTCTTCTCTTCATATAGGGACCGTCCATATGAAAGAGAGAGACCCCAACGCAGATTTTGCTGGAGATGCCAATGAAATAACCTTCAGAAAGCTAGGCGAGGACAGACTCAACATCTATTTAGGTATGTACTTCATTTTGGTTTTTATGATGGCTGTACAAACATGCTATTGTAACACTCTTACACACTTAATCTTTCCTTTCACACGCATACATTCATTCTTCTTCTACATTGTGGAGATCTGAGGAATTACACAACCAGAAATTGAGTGAAAAGCCCCCGAAGGGGAAACCGATGAAACTAGTGGAGTAGTGCTCAATCTTGGGTGCGCTGTGCTTGCAGTGAGCCCAGTGAAGTCATCTTAGTGAGGATGGCGATCAGTCATGGCTGCTGTCTGCGGTGGAAGAGAAAGAGAGGTTAGCGTCTCTGTAGAGCAGAGAGCGTTTCTCACTTGAGCTTGCAGCATCGTGCTCTTTTATGCACTGTTGTAATGAGCTACAGCCGTGACTGATCAGCCGGGGGTGATTGGGTGCAGCTGGATTGAGTTTGTTGCCAGAGCGATGCTGACGAGTGCTGATGCGGCTTGCCACACATCCCGGTCACATCAGGGTAAAGCGGCCAAGCACATTGGGACTCCCCACTTGATGGCGAGGGCCTCTTTCT
Source organism: Enteromius trimaculatus (assembly GCA_032361065.1). Classification (NCBI taxonomy): domain Eukaryota; kingdom Metazoa; phylum Chordata; class Actinopteri; order Cypriniformes; family Cyprinidae; genus Enteromius; species Enteromius trimaculatus. Next base: position 2,970,632 of record JAUMHP010000062.1, on the reverse strand, counting down.
CAATAGCGGCATATCTTGTCTCGGCTGAGGTCAGCTTCTGGCTGAATTGGACCACGGGGTGTCTCCATCCCGGACATGGGAAAGGACCAGGCCCGTGTCCAATGCGTTGGTTTGCAGCAGGAAGGGGTGAGTGTGGCTTTGATGTCCTGGAGGGCCTTCTCAAGAGTGGTGTTCCATGTAACCTTCTCCGGCTGCCACTTCCTGGTCAGGTCTGTCAGGGGAGATGCTAAGGTGGAGAAGTTAGGATGAAACACCTGTAATACCCCGCCAACCCCAAAAAGGCTTGTACCTGGGATTTGGTGGTTGGACAGGGAGCTGACAGGATTGCCTCAACCTTTTTTCTGTTGGGGCCGTATGAGGCCACGGGTCACCTGGAACCCCAGGTACTGAGCCTTCGACGAGTGCCAGGTTACATTATCGGGGGTCGTCCAGCCCGTCGGATCTCCATCAGCACCCTCCGCAGCCGCTTAGATGGTCTCAGAGTGGATAATGACATCATCCAGGTATGCAGCGGCGTAGACTTGGTGGGGGGCGTAGCAGAATGTCCATCATCCGCTGGAACGGGGCATCGGGTAGCTGTCGAACTATTAGACCTGGTTGAGTCGGTGGAAGTCATTTCAAAAGCGGAGAGTGCCATCCGGATTCGGGAGTTTGAATTTGAATTTAAATAAATGTTGTTACTATTGTCTGTCAAATGTATTTATTTTTGCTAGATAAAAACTGTTCTGTATGCATAAAATAAAAGCCTATAACCATGTTGCATGATATGAGTGCCCCTATTATGGGTTATGAAAAGGTTGATATTTTGGTTTTGGGAGTCCCCAACAACAGGTTGACATGCATGCAAGATCATAAACACTTTATTTATTTTCTTATAATATGCATTTATTTTAAATTACTAAATGATTTAAACTCCTAAATGTAAATGATTCGTTCAACAATTAATTTTTCCAATTCCAATTCATTATTCACTTAGAGCTGTGTTACACACTGCAAGAAAGGTAATTAAAAAAATCCATAATAGGGCACTTTAAACTTCTTGACAAGCTACAGTCAAAATAGCTTTACTGCTGGTCATATCTTTCTTCAGGTTACTCTGTGCTGGAGGACATAAAGTTACTGGATCGCTCTAAGTACACTGTGGTGACGGGGGCTCCCAGGGACAATTTTAAAGGTTCAGTGATCCTTGCAGAAAAACAAGATTTGATTCTTAACCCAGTGATGACGATCCCAGGGGAACAAATAGGGTCATACTTTGGCAGCTGCTTGGCGGTGACGGACCTCAACAATGACGAGTAAGTGACAAATGCTGTAAGAGACTCATCTGTTAAATGTGTTTTTTTGTATTTAATGTTTGGATTTTATCAGATATATTCAAAAGAACACAAAATATACAAAAGAACTATGTCTGTACAATGAAAGTCAATGGTGTCCAATGCATCACTGCATTAAAAACACATGATATTACTTACACAGCTTTGCTTAGCTAACCCTATTGATGTAACTTACCAGTTTCATACCTAATAATCCATTATCATCACAGAGATTGATCTGTACCACACTTCACTGCGTTTGAAAGCCAATTCAAAGCAAGTAGACCTGGCAGACTTTCTCTGTGAACCTTTGCAAAGATCCCGTTGAGCTTCATACTTGAGCATGTCAACAGATACACGGCTGAATGCTTCTATATGACAGGCTTCTACTTCTGTTCCACATTTATGAAAGACTTCTAAGAAAATAAACAGCGGTAATTTAGACATAACATGTCATTTGTGTGTTGCCATAGTTGGAACGACCTGATCGTTGGAGCTCCGTTCTACTTCGACCGCTACAAGGAGGAGGGAGGAGCTGTTTACATCTTCATGAACGAGAACGGATCCTTCCAGGAAAAAGCTAGCTTGGTTCTGAAGGGTAAAAAAAGCTCTGGGTTTGGATTTGCTATTGCTGCTGTGGGGGACATCAATCAGGATGGATTTCAAGGTATTGCTGAAAATAAAAGAACTTTTTTTGTGTGTGTATATATATATATATATATATATTAGTGCTAACCAATGATTAATCACGAGTAATTGCATTAAAAATAAGTTTTTGTTTGCATAATGTATGAGTGCATACTGTGTATATTTATTATGTATATATAAACACACACACATGCATGAATTCATTTTGAAAATATTTACTGTCACGTGGTTATATATATACAGATAAATATTCATAGTACACACATTACATAAACAAAAACTTTCTTTCTTCTACCGATACCGAAACCCTATCCAATACTTCTATAATACATAAAGAAAGAATAAATAAGGGTGAAGAAACAGATACAGGATGTTCATTATTTTTATTTAATTCACTTTATTTTAACATTCGACAACTCTGTTAACAAACAGAGCATTTCTGTGAGGTAGCTTTAATAATTATATAAGTATAATAAGTATAAATAACATTAAATTTTTCACTTTTGGACCTTGCAACAGTAAATATATAAAAAAGTCTAATTTAATCTTAATCTAATTTAATCTTTAATCTTGTAATGCACCTTCGCGCTGTCACTGGGAATTTTTTCCCTCCTCTTCAAACTCTCCTGCAGCATGTGCTTCGGCTGGGTTACCTGGGCAAACTCGCCTGTATTGTGTCGGGTGCTTCTTTTTGAGGTGCCGTATCAGGTATCCCGTATCTCGCGCTTTACGCTTCAAGATGCTTCCGTGTTCTACTTTGCGTCTCTGCAACAAAGTGATGTCAAAAGGAGTCAAAAGGTCTAATTCTGTGCCACCGCAAAACTATAGATGTGTTGAAAAAAAAAAGGAGAATATATATATATATATATATATATACAGTACATATATTCGAGTTCTGATCGGGAGATAAGGTCTGATTCCGATCGAGTCTGAAACCACGGGATCGGGCCCGATTTCCAATCATCCCTACTCTCTCTTTCAAAAATGTTTTCAAAAGCGGCACAGCTTTATTTTTTCAACATGAAAACAGCTGTAAATTAGCATATTAGACTGATTTCAGAAGGATCATGTGACTGGACTAATAATGCTGAAAATTCAGCTTGCATCGCAGGAATAAATTACATTTTATATTATATTCAAACAGAAAGTAGTTAATCTAAATTGCAATAATGTTTCTCAATATTGCTGTTTTTACTGTATATTGGATCAAACAAATGCAGCCTTGATGAACAAGAACTTTTCAGTGGCAGTGTATAGCAGAAATGTATCGTTTCATGTCATAATGCTGCCATCTGGAGGACAATGGAGGGTTAATCGTCTTGTTCTGGGGTTTGTGTTTTGGTTTCTTCATTCAGATTTTGCTGTTGGTGCTCCGTTCCATGACTCTGGGAGAGTCTATATATGGATGGGAAGTAAAAATGGAATAAATAAAGAACCCAGCCAGGTAAAGCAAAGCATCTTGGGAATTGTATCGAACACATTTAGAATGATTTATTTATGATTATTGGCTAATGTTTCTACAATTACCGTTCAGTGTCAGTGACAATGAAACAGCAATACTGTAAATATATCAACAATATCTGACATATGTGGACTTATTGGATACCATGAGAATAAGAAGAGAGTGATTTAGTGTGTGTAATATGACTTTCTCTTAGGTAATCGAGGGAAAATCATTAGATCCCAGTGGCTTTCAGACATTCGGTTACTCTCTCAGTGGAGGAATGGACATGGATGGAAATGATTATCCTGACATTTTGGTGGGCTCCATGGATGACCGCGTCGCTCTCTTGAGGTTCAGTCTTTCAGCAGTTCTTGCCATTTATAGATGTTCATATTATTCAGAGGGTTTTCTTTCCCAAACACAAAAGCCACATGAATATACAAATACAGATTTTCTATATACACACATACACTTCCAATCAAAAGTTTGGACACATATGACTGAACATTTGTTTCTCATGATATTAAAAACCTTTTTAGTAATTGGACATTGCTCTATATACAAATATAAATGCCTATGTGTTCATATTTTTGTGCCCAAGAATTTCTCTACAAAATCAACGATAATGATGATGATTATTAATACTTATTTTATTATAAATGTTATTTATACATTTTGTATCTTATTTCATATGTCTTTGTTTATATTTCCAAATAAATTAAAATAAACATATTATTATTACTATTACTATTACAATAGTTTTTTTTTTAATTTGATAACTATTAAATATTTTATAATTTATAATAGTTTATAATTTATTTGTTATACATTTTATTTAATGTAATTTATGAATAAAAAATGATAAATGTATATTTTTTAGTATTATTTATTCATTACAAATGAACTGATGATAATAATAATAATTATTATTATATTGTTCACAATAAATTGTGCATATGGAAGGACTTTTTTTTAAAATTGTATTATTATTGCTGTTTTTTTTGTATATATATTTCTGTATATTTTATATAATTTATATTCATTTATATTTGCAAATAAATACATAAATAAATACTATATTCGATAAAATAAATATAATGAATTAAAGTATGTATTATTATTATTTTGGTTGGTTTGTTTTTGTTATGGTTTGTTTATTATTTTAACTTTTGTATATTTTACATAATTTACATTTATTTATATTTGCAAATACATTTAAAAAAAATATATATATATAATTATTAGTTTCTTTGTGTATTGTTTACATTTAAACTAGTCTATTTTTTCAATAAATCATTCTATTCTGCGTTTAACCTAAAAATGATGTTTTTCAGGGCTCGTCCGGTCATCCACCTCTCAAAAAACTTCACAGTAGAGCCAAAGATTGTGATTCCAAGCCAGTGTGTTAATTCCTGGTAAGAGGACATAGTGCACATTTGTCTACTCTAGTAAATGTTTCAGGCACATGCATTTTATTTTCAGTATGAATTAGTCATGAACTTATACTACTTTATATGTACTTTGTTTGAAATCATTAATTCTGTGTCATTTTACTAGCATTAAGGTGAAGGTGTGCTTCAGTTACACTCTCAGCAATGGAAACAAAGCCTTCAGGAAGGCCATCAGTAAGTGTAATGCCTCCTTCAGGAGTGTTTGCCCAGAGTTTTATTCAGTTTAACCGTGTGTTTGTTTCTGTCTGCTACAGCTGTGAAGTACACAGTAGATGCTGATCAGAATCGTCGTGGCGCTCGAGTACGTTTTCTTGACAAGCAAAGCACATATACAGGCCTGCTCTCTTTCTCCGCTCCCGCATGTCAAGAGCTGGAACTTACTGTTAATGTGAGAAACCAGATCACCCGCTACACACACACACACACACAGGTTTCCTTGTTTCATGGGTTCATTCTGACACGGAGGTGTAAAGAGAACCTGGAAACCATACTAGTTTACTCCACTGCAAATTACAAGACACCAATTACAAAACAATTTGAGCGAAAGTCTTAGAGTATACAATTTTAACAGTACTTAAGTAGTTTACGGTAACCCTTTATGGTAACACTTTTTAAGGAATCCATAATACAGAGTAATTGCCTATTATGTACTTAGTAGTAGCTATTGCACTTATATAAAACAAAATTCTACTGTTACTAAGTTTGTACTTGTAATTACGTATGTAGATGTAATAGACAGCTACTGTTACACATTTGTAACGGACCGAGTTTGTTACACAGCTACTTATGTAACCAAAAGATTGCACATGTTGCAGACTTTATACAACGTAATTATAAATTCAAGCTCACAGACATAAGCTACTTAAATAATGTTTATCAAGATCAAAATTAATCAAGTGTACTATTATGTGTATCTATACTGTACACCTTATCTAGCTGCACCTTAGTTTGATTTAACCCATTTAACTATTAATAAGCACCAAATTAAGATTGTAAGTTGTAGGGTAACGAGTACATCGCGTGTTAAGAGGAGAGTAAAGGGATGTGTCTTTAATCTAGATTTAAAGTGACAAAGTGTGCCTGCCTCCCGAAAAGTATTAGGTAAATTGTTCCAGTTTTAGTTCTAGTCTAGCTAATACTAATAAAAGTTAGGTAAGATATGTATGTACCCAACATAAATAGTTACTGCATATAGAAAATGTGCATAAGATAAGATACTTTCGAGTTAGAGTGGAATAGTGTGGAATAGTGCTGTGTGTTAATAAAGAATTTAAATGTACTGTCAGGCAATTGCTATTGAAAAAAATAATAATAATTGCAATTTTACTTTTTTTAAAGTACTTTATCTTAGTTAGTTTGTTAGTCTGTTTGTTTGATATTTATAATAATAATATATGAGTTATCCAACATACGGTATATAAAGCATTTGCTTGATGCATATGGACAATTTGCATAGGATAAGATACAGCTAAGTGCTATGCCACTATGATCCAGTAATGTGAGTTTAGTGCATGTAAAGAAGCAACAGTATTAAAAGCTGTTTTTCTCCGGTCTGCAGACTCCTGTGAGCGACAAACTTCAGCCCATAGCGTTCACTCTGAACGTGTCTCTAAACCAGCAGAAAGCAGCAGCGCAGCAAACGCTCCAGAGTCTGGATGAATTCCCTGTGCTGAGCGGCCAGCAAATCCTGACCGACAAAACCGAGGTACAAACCAGTTCACTTTTCTATCCCGGCTGAACAGAACCCTCTGCTGACAGCTCTGGTGTGTTTGTCCTCAGATCAACTTTCATAAGGAGTGTGGAGATGACAACAGATGCAGCAGTAACCTGCAGCTCACGGCCATGTTCGCTGATGAGAATTACGTTCCCTTCCCTATGTAAGTACGAAAACTGGTCAATATGAACAAAGAAAAAAATGTATGTTTATTAATGTTTAAGTTCAGAGGTCTTTTGAGTGAATTCAGTTATTATCATGTCATTTTGGCGGGCTTATTCATTAATCTTATCATTAATATGATGTGTACAATGTAAAACAATGAGTGGAATAGTAACGGTAATAGCATGATGTTTACTATATAGCGACCAATTTATTTGGTTAAAATAATTTTAATAATTTAGTTCTAAAACCTGAAAAAGATAATATTGATGGCATT
>JAUMHP010000062.1:2941256-2952024 GCA_032361065.1 Enteromius trimaculatus | reverse complement strand
ACGACATAAAAATACGTAAAAAAACTTTCATTCTGGCTTGTCATGGTATGTCATTTCAACGTCTGACAAAGACGATTGTTCAGTGGGTAAAATTACAATTATATTCCATTCCTGAAAAATAAAAGCGCTTTTTTCCCCTATTTGAAATATCACCCAAATCCAGTGGTTTACAATTGTGTTGGAGCTTCAGTATGTTGGAAAGTCATTGAGATTGGCTTACTAACATTCAAATTTTACTATGCTCCAATTAATTTGACTGAAATCCATCCCAGTTTCCCAGCTTAAGCACATTTATTTTTCAATAAAACGCAGGAAATTGAGTGGTAAACCAACATTTGAGTGTTGATTCCCGAACTCCAAGCTTACTTTTGTAAGGCGTCCAGTCATACTCTGGCCATCCCAGGACGTCACCGTTGTCTTTGTTCTCCTTTTCAAGCCACTCGATGAGCGGTTGGAAATACTCCATCAGAGGCTGGACTGACATTTTGGGCTGGCCAGTAATCAAAGTCATGGCTTCAGGCCAGGGTTTACTGAAGCCCATCTTCATCACATCACTGAGGAGGAGGCAGTAGAGCTCTTTTACTTGCAAGCAAAAAATGATGAGAATCTATAAACTCTTACTACTTTATTACTTCTAGTGCTTGTAAAAACTGGAAACAGAACAGTTCTCAGTGATTTACTGACCCCAGGAGTTTTCCTGCTTCTTTGGACTGGTAGATGTCACAGTTGTGCAGCGGAGTTGGCTGACCGGCGGCTTCACACAGGGCTTTGTGGAACTGGAACTGGATTACAAAACTCACAAAGTACCTTTTGGAGACAAACCAAATAAACGGTCAATTCCAAGGTTTATTTGATCACATGAGTCGTGTAACATGATAGATGCAAGATTTTTCCACATTAGTGAAATGTTTTACTGTCTACCTGACGTAGGGCACATTAGCGGGGATGTGGAACTTTGCACCAGGGTCGAAGTCTTCCTCAGTGCGGGGTACAGGTGGACACAATCCCTGGTACTTCATTCTGTTAGTATAATATACACAAATTTTAGCTGTGGTATAATTTTTCATATTGCACAGCTTTTATGTCAAGACCTCGAAATAACAATCATTTGATATGGATCAATGCAACAGTTAAATGATCAATATGATGTATACATGCGACATTCAATATGTAAAGTAACGTTAGACGAAACTGCGACGTTGACTTTATATGTAAATAGCAGTCCTTTACGCTTTAATATTCACAGATGGTGGTCCATATCACAATTTGATTAAGCATTCATTCCTACTTTTCATTTATTTCCCCGTATGTTGTCTGTCCATGTTTTCCTCGTTAACGTTACCTAAAGTGCTGTATGAACAGTAACATTTGTTACGATTTATGGAAAAAAGGTCACCTCAGGTTCCACCATTCTTTGTTGTACTCTGAGCTTGAGATCCTTCCATCAAACACCTTCCACCTCCACTGGTCCATTAGGTAACCAAAAGGCAGGAAGGCAATCTTATCCAAGGCAATGCTCATCAGAAAGTTGATGGTGCTTTCTATAGACCAGTAAGACATTTGGGGTTTGAACTAGCTTTTTTGTGTTTTGTTGCAAGCTTCTTTGTAGATGTATGAGCTGTACCTTTATTGTCCTCCACCTTGTCCAGCAGGCCAATGCTCTGGAGGTGTTTAGGTGTGGAAACAGACAGGGCCAGTACGTCACCGATGGCCTCGTGGAATCCAGGGTTGGCGCCGTCACGGAAAGAGATGGGTTGATCTTTATACTGCAGGAAGTACTGAACATGGCCCATCTCATGGTGCACGGTGATGAGGTCGTCCATGGTCACCACCGTGCACTGCTTGATTCTTGGTAAGAGGATGGGAAAAGTTAACAGCGAGGTTCCCAAGATAACACATGGAAAAGTAAAGGTTAGAAAGTTGTTGTTTCAGATGTCTTTACAGCTCTAGCATCCTCTCCTTATCAAATGAACAACAGGAGTAGTTAATGAGTTCCTGAGAAGAAGGCTCTGCGCAAAACTGGGGAGCTGCCTTGTTGTGTACTGCCTATAGGAAGCCTAGTGACTGAATTAAGACAAAACCAAACACTACTGTACAGAAAAGCTTTATATGATATATATATATATATATATATATGTTTTTTTTTTTTTATTAAGTACTTTGAAACAATATACTTAAGTGTGAACTGAATGTAATGTTTTCACACACCTGCAATTGCATGTTGTTTACAATTACTTAAAAATGTATTAAAGATTTATTATATAGTAAATACAATTAGTTTAACTTCCACTTAAGTGCACCTTTATATATAATTCCATAATTTAACTAATTGTCCTAATATAAAATATGGATAAAACTTATAGCAAACTCACTAACACTTTTGTAAAACCTATACAGATTAAATTTGTAATTATTAAGATGCAGTTTACTACATTTAAAACTTAAATATTAAATAACACACTTAAGTTACTTTTCTAAAAAACGTACTTTACATGTGCTGTAGTATGTTAATCAACACATCCAAGTGTACTTAAAAAATATTATTAAACTAATGTAAAAACTTTTAAGTCTAAGAACACTTTTCTTATTATCTCCAAGTACAGTACACTACAAATGCACATTCAGTGTGCACGCTTATATCAATTTAAATTATATTAAACAGTTCTGCTACCTTGGATATTTGGACAAACTTTATGTAATTTTTTTTACAAACTTTTTCACATACTTCAACATTAAACTGATATATCAAACCTCTTCTGCCCTAGTATGGACCTTCTTACTGTGATATGAGGCTTGTACCTGAAGTCTTTGCGATTGTAGAAGTCCCAAGCAGATGCATGGCAGACCACTTCACGTCCATCTGTTGGCTTTTCCAGCATGGACTTGTTCCAGAACTCAGGAGGCATGGGCAGAAGACCTATCGAAGTGAAGAACCGGTCCGATTCCTCGAACATCCGCATGGGTTTCCAACCCTGAAGAACCAAAGAGCATCTCACAATCAGAGGACACCATACAGGTATTTACAGGTATGAGGGCAGTTTATGTCTTTCATATGCATTCACAGAAATGGTTATTTCCGTATTAGATTTTTATATCATTTACAACAATGTTTGTATTTCAGTAAACAAATAGGATTTTGTATGCACACAAGGCATAAATCTTGTCTGCCATACCTGTTTGCACTCCAAACAAACAAGAAGCTATTTGATGCTATTTAGGCTTGGTACAAACAGCATCTACTCAGTGTAAACAGCCACTGCTTTCAGAAAATAGGGCTTTTTCCCAAAAAAAGCAGACTGTTGGAATAGAAATACATTCAAGAGTGTGTTTTTTGTTTGTAATCGTACTTGAGCAATCATGGCTGGTGTGGCATCCACTTGTGTGGCATCAGGGTAGGGTATGACAAGGTCCATGATAGCAGACCATGTTTGGGCCCACATATTTCCTAAAAGGCAAAGTAGAAAAGAACATTAGCCAACTGAAAGGCAGTATGTGAAAGATTGTGTAGTATCTTTGACCGATGGCACTGGAAGAAACCACTGGGCTTGGAATCCCAAGCCATTTAATCTCCAGCCATGTGGAACCATTGCGTACACACAAACACAAGTACACACAGTTTCCCACACGTGCAAATGTAGCCACTGATATGTACACACACACAGTCACGCTTGTTGATTTTGAAAGCACATTAAATCCTGTCGATTGCTTTGGAGTTGCCGCAGACAACTACAGAATATCAATGTAAACCCTCAGGAAAAAAGAAAAGAGGAGGACGTTTTTTTGTTGGTTTTTAGCAGAAGAAACAGTGTAATATCCAAGTCATTTTCAGTGATTTTAATCTTTGATAAATTCATTACAGTAAATCCGGCATGAAAAACATATCACACACTATTTTGGTTTCAAAAGATGCAGAATTCAGATTTGGCTGACCCGAAAAATAAATAAAACAACATTTTATCATCATTTAATAAGTCATGTTGTTCAAAAACTATATTATATTTTTCCTGCAACACCACTTCACTCCACTATTCTAGAATATCCTTATACCCACTACTCTTAGTGGTAGTACACTACTATTAAATGGTACACTACTACACACAATGGAGCCAAAAGAAATACTGGTACTTAATATTTTTTATTTTATTTTTAGATTGATAAAGAAACATGCATGAATGAGGATATCAAAAGAGGGACATGTTTGATGCTAAAACGAATTATTAAATGGAATAAGCCATGAAAAAACTCAGTCATGTCAGGGTGCTGAATTGAGCTTCTTTCACTAAAATGGTCAGATGCACAGAATTTTGTCAGACATGCCCGTTGTAGAGAGTGTGCAAGTAAAAACATTATGTCTTAAATGAACGAATTATGTCTTGAATAAATAAACAGTTAGAAGGATATTGAATTATGAAAAATCATGCACTGCTTTTGACTAAAAAACGAAAACTAAATGTATTTAGATTAAGTTCAAACAATAAACACTATGTGATGTTGGTAAACAAATTTCGGGAGAAACGCATATGAATTAGCCACTGGATCTGCATTTCCCAATTCTCCCTTCTGCATCTCGTTCTTGCATCCCTTCGAATATTTACATTTTTTCCTCTAAAATGTTAAAAAGGTGTTTGCTCAATACTGTTGTTAAAAGTTAATTGCATCTCCATCTCAGTGCTTTACATGTGCATTTCCAACAAATAAACGTGTATTAATAACTGCACTTTTAATGCAAAACATTTAATTATTAAAATGTCTTTATAATAATAAAAAAACTACATTAGAAATTATATTTCTACGTTTCACCACCCAGGTCCAGGGTTTTGGCAAATTGGTGACCTGTTTGTACATTTTGTTTGATCTTCTTGTTGCCTAGTGATAGGGGTAGGCCTTAATTCTGACTTTTTATCTAAAAAGTAAATTCTAAATTTATGATAAAAAAAAACAGCAACTTGTAAAATAGATGTGAAATTCTGTGAAAGCATGCTGATTTAGTCACAAAACCTGCTGCTATTAAAATTTATTTATTGTGTTGATGAAAAAGAAAAACTGATTCAAAGTAAAATTCAGTTCCTGTGAAGTAAAAGGGGACAGTTTTTAAATTCTAACTTTTGATGTCAGTTACATGTATGTCATGGTTTCGGTTTACCCAAGCATCTTAAAAATAATTCATCACACTATGTAAATTTCATCTCTCACCGAGCAGATGTGCTGGAATCGGTCCTTTAAGATTGATTCGTTCTGGTCCGTATTTCTTGTGCAGAGCTCTGCGCACATAGGCATGAACGTTGAGGTAGAGCGGTTCTAGATCTTTCCACAAGGCCTCCAGATCTTCTTCAAAGGTGGGGGTCTCATACAGAGAACGCCAGAATGCCCCATTATCTGTGTGACCTGATATTATAATCAACATCAGAGCTCCATTCAAAGCTCTCAGGAACTATTCTTAATCTGAGTTAGTGCTTATTTTCACTTGGAACACGTTTTTTTAAATGTGAAAACTGAAAATTAAATTCGCAGAAAGATATTAAACATGAGGTACTCATACAAAAAGTGCTTTATTTTCAGGCACTTACCATTGCTCTTTGCGGCTAAGTTGGCAAGCTCCACATATCTGTTGTAGCTGCTGCGGAGCTCTCTGCCTGAGGCATTACGCCAACCCTGCCAGGCGAACAGCAGCTCATCGTAATCCCTGGACTCGGCCATGATCTTATTCAGATCTGCAAAACAAAACACAAACACATCAAAAACAGCATAAGGGTGTTATAGTAATCAATTTGGCAGGCTGGGATATGAAAAGCAGACTCTGTGAGCACTTTCATTGTTCACTATTCCACTATGAACAGTTTGTGGTTAACATACAGTAAATAACGACAGAAAAGGGTTTTTGCACAGTGTTTTTATAAAATAAAAATGTAAAGCCTCTTCTGTTCATCAAGACTGCATTTTTTGATCAAAAATAAATCAGTATTGTAATATTTTTACAATTATTATACTTAAAAGAGCTGTTTTCAATTGCAATACATTTTAAAGTATCATTAATGTTATTACCAGTGCTGCTTAATATAAATTTTGTGTACAGTAAATGTGATATATGATACTTTTTTTGGGGTTAAAATTAATATTTGAGCAAGAACATAACCAGCCAGTGTCCAATGCTATCATCTTACTTTAGCTGGATTAAAAATAATAATAATAATAATAATAATAGAACTTCTCCCAAACTCTTGAACTGTATAGAGTTCAAATAAAAGTGAACTCACCTGGATCTAGAGGCAGACAAGTTGATTGATCCTTGCAGACTGTGGCAACACTGTACAGGGTCTCCATGGATGCTAGCAAATTATTGTACTATGAACATGAGAAATATATGATAAGTCATAGTCTTTCAAAAAGCCTAGGTTCAGCTCGAACAAAAACAACTGTAAGCTGTTGAGCATTACCACAGTCAACTAATCTGTCTGTCTGTCTTACCGTCTTACCTCTATAAGATCTTCTTCAGAAAGTGCAGCTCTCTCAAGGTCACTGAGTTTGGTTAGGATTCTCTTCACCGACTCATCCTGGAAGTCGCTGGTGTCAAACTTGCGGGCCTCTAGTCCATAGATCTTTGTGTGGTTGGCCATCTCCAAGTTTTTTTGCAGCTAAAGCCAGAAATTGCAGCATGAGACTCTGTGAATGACTGGCGTTGTACAATAGAGAGCTGGTCGGGCCTCACCATGATCTGCTTGTTGGCTTCAGTGATGTCAGTGTTGTAGGTCCAGGAGGCTTCGGTGTAAGCGTTCCAGACCTCCTCCGCTGTGCTGTTGTATTCCTCTAAGAACTGCTTGGCCAGCATCTCATCTGTTATTTTACCTGAGGCGTTAAAAAAAAACACGAGACTGAGTTCTGCTCATTTTCTGTGAAGGCATTGTAGATCTAATATTTAAGGTAACAGCATGTTAAATATAAATCAATCAAAATCATTCCTTTAAAGAGGGAAAACAAATGTCTCTGTGGAAAAACATGCACAAGTATATTAAAAAAGTTAAAAAAAAAAAGGTGTAGTTAAGAGTACTTAGATGCAAGAGTACTCAAGGTTGAAGATTTATTGTCAAAATATGTTCCCCTAAAATAGTTTGTTTACTACAATTTACTACAATAATGGGGTTATCTCCCATATTTGGTTATAGAAGTGTGTGTTTGCAAAGGTTGCTTAAAAAAATATGCTTTATTTTTGTGCTAAACTGGATGTGATGTTGGACATTTAATTGCCTTTTTGTTTCAATTTATTTCAAATAAGTTTAAGTGTACATGAAATCCAGTTAGTTTAACTTAAGAATTTTTTGTTATCCATATATATATATATATACACTTTTAAGGTTTCAAGCACACTACATTGAGTACAATTAAGCACACTTCTTTTTCACGAGCTTAAAAAACATGGATTTGGCTAAGAGACACAACGTTTCCACCGGCAGCATTTTATAGCGGGTCAGGGGGCATGAATAAATGTGTTATTTGTTGTTGGTGTTAAGTTATTTTCTTTATGTAATTAACTAAATTAAGAAGCTGAACTAGCTGTCCTAATAAAAATAGTTTGCACACGTTCTTACCGATGTCTTCAGGGTAGCCTTCTGGAACTGGTGGCACCCAATTAAAATCAGGCCAGCCCAGTGTCTCTCCCGTTTTTGCGTTCTGTTCCTTCAGCCAGGTAGTAACTGGCTCAAAATAGCTCATCAGGGGGCTGGCGTCCATTTTGTTAGTGCCCAGAGCCTCTTGTAGCACTTCTGTCCAAGGTTTTGAAGAGCCAGCCTTCAAGACGTTCCTTCGGACAGAATAAAGTAGCGCTAAATCTCAACGCACAGACTTTCCGTCCATCATGATGATAGAGTTTCATTCAAACCCCCAGCAGTCACAGTATCAATACATACTCTAAAACAGCTCCAGCCTCTTTTGATCTGTAGATATCGCATTTGTGCAGAGGTCCGGTATGTCCAGCAGCCTCACACAATTTCTGATGGAACTGGAACTGGAGAATGAAACTCACAAAGTATCTACGAGAGGTTAAATGAGAGAAAGCAGTCTTAAGTTTGATTATTGACTGATAATTTAGCACGGGCAGCTCATTGTGATAAACCCACCTGATGTACGGTGTGTTTCCAGGAATGTGATATTTCGCTCCAGCATCGAAATGCTCCGCTGTACGTCTAGTTGGTGGACAGATGCCTTGGTATTTTGTCCTAATAAAAGGAAAAATATTCATATTCAGTTCAAGACATTTAAATAAAATATGTTGTCTTAGATGACTGATAACCCCTCCATACATATGTATACTGTATTACAGGAATCATTACGTAAAAACGCTTTAATTCAATTTCGAAAAAAAAGTTCGACTGGAAGTGTCACACCCCTGGACTGTTTTGTTTTCATTTAGCATGTGCCCTGTGTGACCTAGTTTTCTGTCATTGTCTAACTGTGTTATTACAGTATGTTGTAGTGTGTCATGCCTATTATCCCTGTTTACTTTCCCCATAAAAATGTGGTTCTGTTCTGTGTTTGATAGTCCAGTATTGTCTATGTATACATGTGGTTCCTGTTCGTCTTTGTTGGATTACCTTTCTGTGGATTATTAAATACTATTAACTGTTATCATTCATTGTTGTGCTTCCTACCCACACCACACCGTGACAGAAGGCAAGACAAAAATCCAAGTAAGAGAAGCATTTTTTGCAGTGTGGTTGTGAATGTAGAGAAGCACACACAAAAAAAAGTAAGGTAAGTGACCTAAACGATATTATCCTGACCTGTTTAATATTAAGCCACCAGTTGTGAAAAAGAAGTGCACTTAATTTTATTAATTGTGTTTTTGTAAACTACTTCAAGTATATGGGACAGGCATACTAGAAGCACTGCTAAAAATGCTTTTCTAGCCTCTTTCTTGTTTCCAGGCAAAATATCTAGACAAGAAAAAATGTATTGTCTTCAGAAAAACAAGTCAAAATTAGTATGTTTTTCTTGAAATAAGCAAAATGATCTGCCAATGAGGTAAGCAAACTAATCGCGTTTTCTGATTGAAATAATTTTTCTTTCCTCATTGGCAGATTATTTTGCCTGTTCTATGCAAAACGTCACTTAATTTTGACTTGTGCTTTCTGAAAACAAGACAATAATTTGCACTTGTCTCGAAAATCCTTCTTGATTTAAGTATTTTCTGACGTTTTGGCTGGAAATGACAAAAAAAATCTATGCTAAAAAAGCATTTTTGCAGTGGTGGGCTGGTGGCAGAAACAATGGATTGCTGACCACAGTGTTTCATTATTAGACCCTATTTTGTCTTATTTTTAAACTGTACCTGAGGTACCACCATTCTGCATTGTAACGCTCAGGCGGTGTTTGTCCACTAAACACACCCCAGCGCCACTGATCAATAAGGTATCCAAAAGGAAGGAAGGCGATCTTTTCCAAAGCCATCTTCAGCAGGTAGTTGATGTCACTCTCTATGGAATTTCAAATACGTCATCAGTTTATCTCAGGTTCACTCTAATAAGTATCATTCTGAACATCTTTCACCCACCAGCATCATCGGTCAGTTGGTCCAGAAGACCGATGGTGTGGAGATGTTTGGGTGTGGACACAGACAGAGACAGCACATCTCCTATGGCCTCATGGAAGCCAGGATTGGCTCCTCTCCTGAAGCTGACCGGCTGATCTTTGTACTGGAGGTAATATTCCACATGACCCATCTCATGATGCACGGTGAAAAGCTGCTCCATAGTCACAGTAGTGCATTGTTTGATTCTGTCAAGGATCACACATTTTGCTGTATTAGTTAAGAATATCTTTGGTGGTTTGGGTAACTATCTGCCAATCCCCACTAGACAAGAGAACACTGACTGAAATCATAACAATATGAAATAACAGCAACATGATAAAGATAAAGTATCAATTTGGAGCCTTTTCTTTCAACCAGCAAGCACCTTATTACAACCTATTTAAGCGCCCTGTGTTGCGTTGGTTGCATCTGTCGTCATGAAATGAAGTATGACTTTCAAAATGCTTGTTTATTTAAATGCCATGTGGACTTTTTACACCGATCTCACTGTAATTTTTACTAGGTGTAATTCATTCGAATGAGCACCTAACTCACAAAAATTGTTTTATGTGCAATATATATATATATATATATATATATATATATATTTTATGAGCACTTGCTTTCTCAGGCACTGAACCACTGAACCCCTGGTTGCATGATTACATATCATCACATAACGCAACAAGCTACCAATTGTGCCACAAGAAACCTGAATTACAATAATAATAATAAAAAAAAAACATTAAAATGACAGGTTGGAGTCGTTTAATTCTAAATAAAATAAAAACCTGATAAGAACAAGGATTACTTCTGTGCAGCAATATGAGATAGATTATCATTTGATAATTAGATTAGAGATGAATATGATTAATATACCTGAAGTCTTTGCGGTTGTAGAAGTCCCAGGCAGAGGCATGGCAGACCACATCCCTTCCATCAGTGGGTTTCTCCAGCATGGCCTTGTCCCAAAACTCATCAGGCATTTCGAGCAAACCCAGAGAGGTGAAGAACTCCTCCGCCACCCGGAACATGTGAGTAGCATTATAACCCTGTGGGTTCAAACCACTTTATCAGTCTCTGGAGTGCTGAGGATATTATTCACTCATCTAGATATAGTTCTGTCTGCTTACTTTATCAACCATGGTGTTTGTCACATCTACATTGGGCTTGTCAGGAAAAGGGATCATCATGTTGTAGATGTTG
>JAUMHP010000062.1:2923810-2935442 GCA_032361065.1 Enteromius trimaculatus | reverse complement strand
TCTGTCGTCACGACATAACGTCTCCGTTCCCTCCATCAGGGAACGGGGGTTACAATAGGTAACCTAGACGTTCTGTATCCCTCTGTGTTGTGGTTGTTTGCTTGTTTGTTACTTAAAAATACTAATTTAAAGGCTCGGTCATCTTCCTTTGTAATAGATATGCTTATAAATCAAGAACAAGGCATTTATATGTGTATTTATAAACTGCTTACTAATGACTATTAATGTTGGGACCATGCTTTATAAAGGATGAACTGACAATTTACTAATGCTTAATGATTCATAGTGTACAGTTATTATTAGTTATTAATTAGACTATGCTATTTGCACTGTATGTTTTTGATTCACTAAAAAGTATTGTTTCATAAGTCAGACTAGTTATGCTGCATATTTTATGAATTATATTTCACAGGATGCATTGTATTTTTTGATTCACTTAAAAGCATGACCCATAAGAGCCATTGGTTTGGAAATCAGATGACATTAGTCACAGTGAATATTTTTGCATCACTAAAACGTTTTAGCTCACAAGCCTAATTTGTGAATCTGAATGCACTCATTGCATTCTATGTTTTTGTAATGTATTTAAATTCATTCTTGTTTTTTGGGGGGGGGAATCAGAATAGTTGCAGTATATGTTGTTGCTTCACTAAAAACAGAAATACATTTCTCATTTCAGTCTATTTTGCATCACATTTAATGCAGACGGCAAATTCACATTTATAAGTTAGATTAAATATGATTTATTTTGCCATGGCACTAAAGATTCTGATAAATGTTCTGTGCAGAACTTGCTGCATCAAGGCTCATAAATTAACTCTGTTCTAGCATGTAACCCCCAATATTCAAGATCCAAGCAATCCTGATAGATAAATTGAATGTATGGGTCTGTATGTCTTGGCGTTGATATTGTTTTGCACTCGGAAAGTTTTCTTTAATTGCACATATTTCAGTAAATAAAAGTATTTAATCTTGGCCTAGTAGTTATTACATGTGCTCTGACTTAACATGATGCTTTGTTTGAGTTTTTTTTTTTTTTTATAATCGTGTCGTGTTATCGTATCTTTCTCTCCTCACGACTTTCAGTCCTCTTTTTTCATTCTCTGTTAATAATCATTTCTCGCTCTTGCTCAAGCCTAGAACTGTTTCGAGTTTCTTTCATTCTTGTTATGTTTTCAATAAGACCTTGAATTGCTTTTGCAGCAACAAGGGATGAAATGAGGTGACTTAGTTCGCACCATCCATCAGTTGATTCTTTGGATCCTGACAGGAAATAATTTATTTTGGGGAACACAAATAGCACCTGGAACAATCCGGACCGAGGTATAAAGCACCTGCTAGCTCATATGCCATAAAAGTGTAGTGTGCCTGCTGTGGAGAACCTTTTAGTCATTACGTTTCAGTCAGTTAGACATCACTGAGCTGAGAAGGTGTGCTATATTGTCAGGGACGATGATTTCTCCCACACTCTGTGTATTTGAGAGGCTTGTATATTCGTCATTGGACATTTCAAAACTTCACCAAAGATTTACATGTTACTCGCTTCTTCTGCAGAACACAAAAGCTGGTAACCAAATGGTTTTGGTGACCATTGACCACCATATAACCAAAAAATATGACATTCTTTAAAATATACTGTATATTTATTATGTTGCACAAAAGAAAGAAAGTCATAATGTTTTAGAATGACACAAGGATGGGTCAGTGTTAACTGAATTCACATTTTTGGTGAAGCATCCCTTTAAGAAAAAAATCTTTACATGGGGAATTGTCTATTCAGAACCAGTTTCTGTGCCTTGACCTTGTGGTTGGACCTTTGCTGTCTGTAAAGGGTCAGAAAACGAAGATGAAAGGTCTTGCGGGTTTGTAACGACATGAGGGTGAGTTATTAATGACAGAATTTACATTTTTGGGTCAACTGTATATTTAATGAATAAGGATGTGATTAATTTGCTGAACTGCAAGTTATCATCGCTTTTAGTGATGTACGTTTACTTCAGAATGTCAAACTTAAAGCAAGCTTTTTACAGACTAGTTGTTCACAAACAGGATTCTCCAGAACACACTAAAAATGACACCAAACTAAAATAGTGCAATAAACTAAACATCTTCTGATGAGAATAAATGCTCACAAAAACAAACTATACACCACTACTTCAATTTTATATTCTTTTGGTGTAAATTAAAGGTAGTTTATACTCTTTACCGAAAAACAATAAAATCAAAATTTTAGAATAAATTATTTGTAACTATAATTATTATTATTTGCAATTATTTGAAAAATCTTAGTTGGACATAGAGGTGTAACGATAGATGATCAACAATCAACTTGAAAACAAAAATGTATGTAAACATGTAGATTTTACACAATGCGGTTTGTAACTAACTAAAATAATAAAATAAAAAATAATCAAATGTGTAGGTTATTTGTTCTGTTACAGACCACAATGGCCAAAACACCATTCATTATACAAATTTCTTAGGGAAAAAAATACTGTTTTTGTTCGGTACACTTGCGAACTGAACCAAAATACCTGTACAATAACAGTTTGGTACGAATATGTATCCCATTACACCCCTAGAAGAATATTTTGTGTATGTATTTTTTTCATTATTTTATCATATGTCAAAACAAAAGCAAGCATTTTTATGTTTTTCTGTTAAAAATTCCTTATGTGTGTAGTGTACATTCTTCCTAAAGGATTACTGTATCTTGGACTTGGATGCATCATGCTTTTTTTGATGTTTTACCCCTTCCTTCCTGCTGTGCTCGTTTGACCCCAGCATCCCTTCTCTGTTATGATAACCGCATGGCGCGATGACCCTGTCACAGCGGTTGCACTCATTTGTTAACAAGGTGATACCTTTGTTGACCCGAGTGGAGATGAGCTTCCATCACTGATTAACAAGCTGGTGGCATGTGCATCTATCTCTATTATCTCTCGTCCTTCACTTGAATGCTCACACTCAGTTTTCCTCAAAGATAAAGACGGCTGGCTTCTTGTTTTTTCACCTCTTCTCCCAAGGTCCCATTTGTCCTGTCATGTTTATGCAAGAATGTGATAAGTCCAAGCAGGGTGCAAGGTTCAAGGCTTGACATGAAACAGTAACATCATAACGACTTGTGACTGACACCATAAAAAGGGTGATGAGCTCAATCTAGTGAGCTTTGGCATGGCTCCGAAACATCCCTGCGAACCTCCCCAAACACTTCCCCCTCTCTAATCGGCAGATGTACTTTTTAAACTAATTAAAAGACCTCTTGACTGATTCCAGCCTGATGACTGGCCTCACTCAAAGCAGAAATAAAAATTAGGGGCTACACATAGCCGCTCTGCCACAGAAATTGAGCAGAGATAAAGAGCGTTTCTAATGAATGGGAGTGGCATGGCAGTAAAGCGGATTGTGGAATTTGCTGCATGAATAATGCAGACTCTTGGGAGGCATTTACATAAACATTTTTTTTCGCAGACATCTGGCACAGATCAGATTTTTGACATCTGATTTAGACCAATTACAAATGTGCTTCTATTGCTGCACTCTCTAAATAATAATTTAGTGGCTTTGCAAGTATCACAATAATAAATAACCATGCTACCGTAATAAAATCTATGAACATCTCTTAAGTTGGAAATCCAGTCTAAAGCCTGTTGTCTAATATAATGTAGTATTTTTAATTTTATTTTTGTTAAAGTTCACTCCAAATATTTGAAAATTGGAGAATACAAATTCAAATCAATACCCATTGCTTATAAATATCTTTACTTTTCAGGTATTATATATTTCTTTTAATTTATTTTTTGGAGTGTTAGTAAATGTTCCGAAATAAAAGTTTTGTTTGCATGTATATGTGTGTGTACTGTCTATATTTATGTATACTGTATATATAAATGAGCACACATACAGTGTATATTTTGAAAATATTTAAACTATTAAACTACTGAATTATTTCTTTATTTTACGCAGTTAATTTGCAGAGCTAAAATCAGGGTAAAATATTACAATTTATATATAATTCTGACACAAAAGATTATAGGTGCACCACAGGATACATCAGTTAAGTTTTAAGTTGCCTTGGATGAAAGTGCCTTCCAGATGAGAGAAAAAAAAAGTTCTATAATGCTTTGTAACTAATCAACAAGAAAGCTCATTTTAAAACTCAATTTTATCATAATTTTAATGCAGCAATTCTGACTCCTTGATGCATTTTATTTGCTTAAAACTGAATCATTATCTGCATGGGTGCCACCGTGTTTTCATGACATCACATCACAGTTCAGTTGGGGTCGTGGCTTTCCACAGAAGTTTTTAATTAGGAAATCCAAGTTTTCCAAGCTGCTTGGAAGCTGGCGATTTCAACTTTCTCATCTAATTTGACTTGCAGACATAAGCCGCTTCTCGCTTGTGTTATTGCTGCAGTCATCAACAGCGCCCGAAAGGCACATCAGCATATGTCACATTAGCATAACCTCCGTCAACCATCTGTTGAATGCACACCACCAAGATGCCTACAGTCATGATGACTGCGAAACCAAAAATACCTGCTCCAGCAACCATGAGCGGCGTCCTGTGACGGCGGTCTCTGTGGAATGAGTGTGACGGGCGTGTTGCTTTGATACAGTGCTGCTTTATCTTTATACACAGTCAGGGTGAGTCCCGCTCACAGCAACTACCTGGCCTTGTGCCCGCCGCCTCCAATAGAGATGCCCAAAACAGAGGCTCTTTGATCACCTCGTTTGATGTGTCCGAAATAATAGACATCACTCCAGGCGTCGCTCAGGTTCTGCCCAGATCTCTATCAGCTCTTTTTGCAGCTTTTTGTGTTCAGATGTTGAGCAGTGAGTTAGCGGTACCAGCACTCATTTGAAAAGCTGTGAGTGAGTGTTGAGACAGCTGTGAAACCGTGTTGAGACAGCTGTCTGAAGGAGGCGAGTGTGTGTGTGTGTGTGAGAGAGAGAGAGCAACGGTGACCACCTCGCCTCTGCATTCATCAGAATGGCATCCAGTCAAACTTTTCTTCACAGTCTATATCAACTTCTGTTTTTCTGCGTAGAACTTAGCGGAAGTGCTTCATCATTCAAACACAGATTGGATAGAGAAGCAGTTTGTTTTACCATGCTGAGCTATATATATAATAATATATGGTACCGTTGCTGTTCGTGGATGATGCTTTGGTAGCGTTTAATAACAAGGTCCCGTTATTTAATGCATTACAGATATAGTTCACCCAAAAATCTGTCATTTACTCACCTACAAGTTTTTCCAAACCTAAACGAAGATACTTTCAACGGTAGCCATTGAAGTCCATGGTATGCAAATGAATATATATATTTGGAAATCAATGACTACTGCTGATATCTGACGTTCTTCAGAATGTCTTCTTTTGTGTTCAACAGAAGAAAAATTCATACAGGTACTAAACATGAGGGGAGTAAATGATGACAAAATGTTTAAGAATGATGAATACATTTATTTTTTTAATCTTTGGTAATATAGTAATAACTATTCATTGTTGTTGTTTTTTGATCATGTAAATATTGAACGTAACATTAACTAAGATCAATCAATTTTTCAGAGGTATTTTTCATGATAATTTATTTATTTCCAATAAAAAAAAAAATATATTATTGGAACTTGGAAATATGATCTGATTGCTTAACATGATCAGGACTCTTGACATCCTATATGTAAGAACGTCCCAAATGGGGTTTCAACGTCTCAGCATTGATATTTTCCTGTCCTTATTGAATTTAAAGGTGCTGTATGTATGTTTTTGACTCTTAACAATAACATCATGTGTTTTTATATATTTAGGAAACATGTCATGTTAGCTGTTTCTCTGAAAAATAATGCTATAATAATACTATACTCTGCATTGTGTGTTTCAGGCAGAATTGCAGTAACCCTTTCAACCACTAACTGGCAATATTACAGACTGCACCTTTAATCTGAATGATCCTGTCCACTTCCAGTCGTCGGAAAACATAGCTTATGTCAAGGAATCATGTTTTGTTTACCGTTTCTCTGAAAAAGAATGATATTGCCAGTAATTCTCCTCTGAAAAGTGCTTTCCGGGCCAGAATGTCTTTGTTTGTGCAGTACCCATTTCAACCACTAGCTGTCAATCTTACATACTGCACCTTTAAGTCCCACCTCGATTTCTTCAACCTTTACTGTAAAGCCCTTCCTTCTCCAACAGTTCAGTCTGGCTTGTTAGACTCCCTGGTATTGTACGGGACCCTAGACCTTCCTCATTAGCTAAGCTAGGCGCGCTAGTGAGGTTGTTCCTGGTCCTGCGTTCCTACCCGCTTCACCTCAGTCCTCCGAGCCTGTGATGTTGCCCTGCCTTGGTCTCCACCAGCAGTTTCATCATCACTTCACCCTTCCACTTCTTCCTCACTAGAGATACGCATCTGTGTACGTCACGTCTGGTTTGGTTTAGTTCTTGTTTTCGTAGTTTCTATGTCTGTCTTTGGTTGTTGTCTGTGGTTTCTGATTAGTTACACTTGTGTCTCATTTAGTTCCTTCTTGTTCCAGTGTGTGTTTAACTAGCTCTCTGTTTGTTTACTGAGTTGCCTTTTGGATTCCTAGGCATTCTCGGATTGGTTTGTTTGTTTTAATAAACACCTTCTGCATTTAGATCCTATACTTAACTCTGCCCAACTTCTTGTACGCGACAGAGCAAGGAAATGATGACAGATGCATATATTCTTGTAATGATTACTCACATCCTTAAACACAAGTAAATGTTACTCAACGATCTCACAGTTCTTGCCCGCTCACTTTAGTGAAACTTTACAGGAGTCCTCAAACTATCTGCTGTTAATCAAAATACCTATAATAAAACTCAGTGGAAGACATGGAATTGTTTTGTCGTAAGCTGTTAAATTCTTACAGGCTGTCCAAATGGCTGATTAATCTGTCCCGTATGCAAACAAAACACCTGAATTCAACCGTTCCACATGCAAATCAATTGTGGATCTTGCCACATCGAGTTATGTGCAGTTGTAGCTTTACTACAAGCATTGTTACTGGGTGTCTGTAAAACTGCTTGTTCACAGTACCTGGAGCTGAGAATTTAGATCTGTCAGGTTGGTATTGTAGTTCCAGCTGGCCTCAGTGCTGAAGTAGAAGACCTCCTCGGCGGTTGAGTTGTAGTCACTCACGAATCTCATAGCCCCTTCCTCTGTCATAGCATAATTCCCCGGAATCCACTCGGGTTTCAGAGCCGCGCTCGTGCTGATGAGAGTCAGCAGCACCACTGCCCGATACATAATGAACCACAGCTGCGACGTGAGGAATGGGAAGAGTGCAGGAATGAAAGTTCCCGGAGGAGCCGTCTTGACACACTCACTGCTGGATGCTCCTGTCCTGTGGTTGCTTCCTATCTGTGTCCTTCCTTCCCCCTTTCCCCTGTTAATCAGGCACAGAGCAGCCACAGTCGGCTCTTTTAAGTGCCAGTTTAACCCAACCCTCCCTTGAAAGATACACACAGTTGCTCTCTTTCGCTCTCTCTCTGTCTGTCCCTCCTACTTTCCCCTTCCTCCTCTCTCCCAGGATCTCCCTCTCAACTTCCCCTGGACACCAGGATTTTATAGAAAGAAAAATCTACCAAAAACGATTCCAAGACCTTGCATGCGGTTCAGGAAACAAATCTCCAGCTAAAATCAGTGTCTCCAGCTGTTGAGGTTTCCAAGACATTCAGTCAAAAACCTGGATATATGAACTCAAATCGTCTTAGAACAATTGATCATTCATTTTATAGCTCTTCTTACTGTATGACAGGCAGCATTTGTGTTTGTTATTATTATAGAGAAAATATGCTACTACTGTCTTCATCTATTGTGTTGATTCAAACCTATATGCCATTCTATCTTCTTTAAAACATACAAAAACAAACATATTTGGAGCATTTTTCCTTTTAAAATTTACATTCTGTGCAACATAAAATATTAAAATATTCATATTTTGAAGATTTTCATATATTTATATTTTGTTTATCATAATCTTTTGACATTCTTTAAAGAACACTTATTACACATTTTAGTAGAAATTACAGTAAAATATATTTTATTATACATTTTTGTCAGTACTTTTCAAAGACCATACAATTACCAAACTGGCATAGTTTTGAAAGGGTTGTAGCAGTACTATAGAAGAAGGATTTGCCTGAAGAACTTTTCTGTGAAGAGGGTTTTTTTTAAAGAATCTTTTTTTTTATGTGGAATGGAAAAGTTAAGTGGATGTTCTTCATGGAAACATTGATGTCAATAAAGAACCCTTAATTTTAATAGTGCAAAGATGTACCTAAATAGGTCAAAAAGCACTGGTGCAACTAAATGCATTTAATTTAATCGTAAACATGCTGTTACAAAAACATTGCATTTAGTATATGCTATCAGTATAAAGTGCTCTTCAGTTAAAGGTATGCTATAACTGTACTACTGTTTTGCAAATGTGTCCTCTGGTGTTATAATTTCTTTGTGTGACGTTCTTTTCTGGCGGCATCCAGAATCTCGATCTGGCAGAATGAGGCATTACACAGCACAGCTGTTCAATCAGTGATTCTATAGAGAGAGGTAGAATATTGCTTTCTATTCACTGAGGAGGTAAATCTTAGTGGAGCAGGTAGATGCGATTTAAATAGCTTCTTGTACTACAGTGGTTACATCTGCAATGTTGCATGAAGAGCTCTGAAGAGTCTGATGTTAGAATAGAAAATGTTTTAATATTTATCCAAACTGAAACCTGTTGTTTTGGTCCACTGTAGCAAAATTCCCTACATGGCAAAGCAGGCATCTCGGTGGCCAAAAAACGATTTCTCAAAGTTGTAAACAACAGATTATTGAAGTGTGCTTTACAGGAAAATATTATCTTTCTTTATTACCTAAAAAATCAATAAAAAAATCATGTTTATTTCAGCAATTTGTGAAATCTGTGAGTGTAAATTCTATGGAAACTAACAACATATTATTCTTGTGAAAATCAGTAAAGCTTTGATCGCAAAAAGATTTCACGTGTGCATCTATGGCATGAGACAATGAACTCTTTTATGCAAAAAGCTTGACTTTAATTCCATCATGCTGCTATAATGCTTGTTGTGATTTCTTCCATTCTTATTTATGTGGTCCATCTCCTCTTACAGGAAACTGTCTCTCAACATTGGAATGGATGTTGTGGCATTGCAAAGAAAATAACAGTGTTGCAATTTGCACCGATTCGACTGTAACCATGTTGTTCTGATCTTGGCATCGCAGTGAAGCACAGCACATGCAAGAAACCTCACTGAGAAACCCAGGGAAAGATGGGAAGATTGAATCGCTCAGTCAGAGGGTCTGTGTCAGTTTATTCCTGCATGTGACTTTGAGAGCAAGTCTTCTTGTGTTGGGAACGGAGAGGTGCGTAATCACACGTCCAGCTGAGCATACTGGAGAATCTGTCTGTAATCCTTGAGCAAACGATGTCATCCTCCTGGAATTTATGTGATGTGCTTTTTTTTGAGAGGACGGCTTAGGGCAGCTTATGGTGTCATGACCATGTCCATAGTTCTTCACTGACTGAGCTAACGACTGCCTGCTCTGAAAAAATCTGCACTGCATGACCTCCTATTAGGCATTTTTTATTGAAGCATGGTCCTTTCGAGACGCCGAAATATCTAATGCCAAGGACACTTTACACACGGCAAATCTAAGCCTTCTTAATAAACAATCACTCTTTTCTGGCGGTCTGTACGCTCGATTAAGGCGAGGCATAGCAGGCAAAAAGTATTTTTGCACAATTAAAATTGCAAAAATAAGTAAATAAATAAATAAAATAAAAACTTTAATCTGGCAAGGACTAATCTGATTGTTAGGCTTTATGGAGATTTTCGAAATCAGGATGTTTATATACAGTAGTCCACCGAAATGGGCATGTTTGAGAAAAATTAAATATTGCAAACATGCAGCTTTTCAGTTGTTTTCAGGAGTGATGTGGTTTACTTGTGGATAATTGTGATGTTTATATCAGCTGTTTAGACTATCATGCTGACGGCACCCATTCAGTGCAGAGGATCCATTAGCGAGCAAGTGACACTATGCTGCATTTCTCCAAATCTGCTATGACGAGGAAACAAACTCATCTACGTCTTGGATGGCGTAAATTAGATTACATTTTCAGGAAATTTCTATTTTTGTGTGACAGGACTCTTTTGTTTTTTCCTCACCTACAGCTAATCTACTACACATTTTGTTAACAAGGTTAATCGTGTTAATTCCTTCATCTATTCATGTTTCAGGGTGAAAAGCATTGCAATAAGGATTCTGTTTTAAAGCAGCACAGGATTTCTATATGTGGATCTTTTATATTCGCCTAACAGTCTATAGGGAAATAACTTTTCATGAATGTGCTAAATGGTCTCCATATCTGTCAATACAAGAGATAAATTGCTCTTAACATGCTGACATTGAGTTTTTCTGATAAGTGCCACTTTTATTGACCGACAACACAGTGCTGTTAACTGTTAACTGTTGATAGACTATCAAATGCAAAGGTGAGATAGATACTTAAACATAGATAGCAGCAGACATTCTTGCTAACCTGCTGTATTTCAAGTGTTGTTTACTTAAATTATATGATATACTCATTTATCATCTCACTAAAGGTCTAATCAGTGTAGAAGGTCACCATGGTCAGCAAATGACATCTAACACAGCATCTGATTAATAAAATATCTGATGAATGTTGACAGCAATAAATTACAGGGGTTAAACATTATTCTAGAAGTTAAATATAAAAGGAAGCAAAAGACCAAGATATACATTATTTATGGGGCTGTCAATTTACTGTGATCATTTAGAGGCATGATTACCCAATTGTCATCATAAATCTATAACTTAATGTTTGTCAGTCGTATATAAATGAAACGTAAAAAGGTCAAATTCTGTAATATTACTGGTAAATTGAACTTGTTTAAATACACAATAAATAAATCAATACGATGTTATCTAAATACATTTAAATAATTTCACAATTATGCTGATTTTAGGTAATTGGGAAATATATTGTGAGGAAAAAATAATTTAATTATATGCATATGTACAGTGTACAGTGGAAAGTATTCAGTATAAAGTATTACATTTTTCACTCTTTGTTATAATGCAGCCATTTGCTAAAATCATTTAAGTTCATCATTTATTCATTTAAGGTCCCTCATTAATGAACACAGCACCCCATATTGACAGAAAAACACAGAATTGTTGACATTTTGCTGATTTATTAAATTAGAGAAACTGAAATATCACATGGTCCAAAGTATTCAGACCCTGCTGTGACACTCATATATTTAACTCAGGTGCTGTCCACTTCTTCTGATCATCCTTGAGATGGTTCTACACCTTCGTTTGAGTCCAGCTGCAGCATCATTGATACCCCACGAGGAGAGATCTTCTGTGGGGCCCCAGTCTGAGGGACATTGACAGTCATCATTAGCCTCTTCCGTTTTCTGACAATTGTCATCAGTTGTTCTTTTTTCACCAAGCTGCTCGGCAATTGCCCCATAGCCCTTTCCATCTTTCTGAAGGTCTACAATTTTGTCTCTTGTGTCTTTTGACAGCTCTTTGGTTTTGCCCATGTTGCTACTTAGACTTTGGCT
>JAUMHP010000062.1:2883526-2896198 GCA_032361065.1 Enteromius trimaculatus | reverse complement strand
TTTAGACAGACTGAGTCTTCGAACTGCTTCACACGAGTCGTTTATGAATCATTTAGAAATGGGGTAAAATTAAATCTATTTTTGGAGAAAACTAAAGCGTTTTTTGACCTCGCATACACGTAAACCTGTTTTAAGAGACTCATAAAGCAACATTAGCAACCTTTAAAACTGCATAATAGGGGCACTTTAATGAATCAGTTGAACAAATGCACAATTCAGAATGTTGCATTAGTGAATCAGACTAAATTTAAATTGTTTTAATAATCTACTGTTTTTATCTAGTAATCGCATACTGACCAAATCTACTGGTTCAGTGAATCTTTAGGAAAACAATCACCATTGAGTCTGTATAGTTCATAGTAAATCAGTCTGCGTTTGATGTGCTTCAGTGAATCTGTTGAGCTGATTCATAGTTTGGTTTGAATGATTCACTAGCAAATCCGCCTGGATTTAAATGGTTTTTAACAATATATGCCAGTATTTGCAAACTGACAGAAATTGGTTTAATGAATGACCAATTCTCAGTTCAGTCTAAATGATGCATTAGCCATTCTAGTAACTGCTAACCGACACAAATGTGGAAAGGTTCAAATGTGTTTTTACAATCCAATCCGCTTAACCAATAATTGTAAGCTCATGAAATCAGATTACAATTCAGTCAAAATGATTTATCATTGAATCAGTCTAAATCTGAATGGGTTTTAACCCTCAGTTTTACTGAAGTTTAATTACAAACGGACCAAATTTGATTCAGTTTTGGTCTCGATCGCATAGAAGTACGTTGGTGAGAAAATGCATAGCTGGTGTGTGTGTGTGTGTGTGTGTGAGCGGCTGACTTTAAGCTCTCCCCGGTCGTCTTCCTACTCATTTTATGGAAATGGTGGTTATTTCCTTCCTGTGCTGCAAGCCCAGTCTCACTAATCACATGCTAATTCATGTTTTTGTTTTCTGCTACGCCTTCCAGCAGTGTACTCTATAAAATGCTGTTTTATTAGCCTTCGTTTGGTGTGTCTCAATGAATCTGTTCATAAAGCTGGTTTTTCATAAAGTTTGAACACAAACAAACCTTTCACATCTGGCCCTCATCACAGCACAACACTAAGCTTGAGCAGATCCTCGGAGACTGACAAACACCAGAAGAGCGTGTTTATCCGCACAGGACGATTGTGATGTAGATATAGTAGATATATAATAACTCTCTTTCGTGATTTTAACCATATGAAATAATAGAAATATGCACATTTTCTGCCCCCATATCTTATCATATCATATCGCAGACGGTATATATTGCAGACCCCTAATATGACTTGATATTTTTTAGTGATATTGTGGTTTTTACAGCAGACAGTGCCGACCGTGAGTCCAGCCTGGACCTGATCAAACTGGACATCTCACGCACATTTCCACCGCTCTTCATCTTCCAGAAGGTACGGTTCACACTCTTCCTCTCACTGTTATGGTATCAGTATAAGTGTAAATATTATTAGTGACTACCGTTGCTTTCTCTTGTGTCAGGGTGGGCCGTACCATGATCTCCTGCACAGTGTTCTGGGCGCTTACACCTGCTACAGACCTGATGTGGGATATGTGAGTGATCATTTACAGAGACTGAATAAAGCAATAAGCCCCAAAGAAGCCATGCTTCACAGTGAGTTTATAACAGTTAAGGAAGGGGTGTTGCAAAAAAAACCCTTAAACTGTTATAAATTCACTGTAAACCACGGCTTCACTTGGATTGTTACTTTTATAAAACTATTATGGTATCGCCAGATAAAACATAGCAATGGTATTTAATGAAAACATTATCGTTCCAAATAGACAATGTAGTCCCTCATTTTAAGGGCCTGTCCTCATTACAGCCGTTTGACAAGGATAAGGGGCTCTGAAATGTCTTTATTTTGGCTGCAGGTTCAGGGAATGTCCTTCATAGCTGCTGTGTTGATTCTCAACCTGGAGGAGGCCGACGCTTTCATCGCCTTCGCCAACCTCCTCAACAAACCCTGTCAGATGGCTTTCTTCAGAGTGGACCACGAGCTGGTACTGTCCCTCAACACACGACATTTTACAGAAGCTCTGATAATTTACATCCCTTTAAAGGAACGTTTCAGGTTCGAAACAAGCCAAGCTACAGTATGTCGAGTTGACAGCATCTTTTTTTGCTTTACAGTTAGCTTTCCTTTGCAAACTTTATTATATTTGTTGAATGGAACCCAATGCTTCCTTCTTACTATCATGCTGCTTACTGTTGCTTTTATAGGCATTTAAAAAAAATAGTCTGTTTTGTACACATTTTGGAGTTTAAGTGTTGATGCCCTTAAGAATATATAATTGCGGTATAAGTAATAAAAAGCTAATTAATATGTTTTTACAGCTCCTCTCTCAGGAGCTCTGTCCAAAACAGGTCGATTTTGGCCTGTCTATAGTTAATATTCTCTAATCTTCTGATTGGCCTTGTTTTATCTGAGTGACGCACGACCAGGCCAATCAAATGTAACGACGTCACCACAAAACATAGTGAAGACAGTAGAACAGCACAGATTCAGCTTAAAATATCATCTTGTTGTGATGTTGGGTGCCAGAATCGACGAAATACAGCCTCAATTTAGAAATATGATCGCATACCTGATGCCACTGCCAGACAAAAACCGATGACAGCTGTGGTTAAACACGATAGAGCGAGCACGACTATGTCGTGAGATAACGTCTGTGTGCATGAGTGCGAACTGATTATTTATATATAATCATGTGTGATTGCATATGCATTAATTGTAGCTGGAATAATAATGTAGCTGTAAGTGAAATCTTCATCATGACTAGATTCTGTCAGATCGTCAGCTGCTTTATGCAGGCTGTGTGCAGTTTCCTGCGGATTGACCGTTTTGTAACTTGTATGGTAGTCACACAGCCCCTAGACCTCCCCTATGATGACAAAAGCCAGGAAATTTCAGATTTGACTTTATGAAAACTGCCTCAAAGACACAATT
Organism: Enteromius trimaculatus; assembly: GCA_032361065.1. Lineage (NCBI taxonomy): Eukaryota > Metazoa > Chordata > Actinopteri > Cypriniformes > Cyprinidae > Enteromius > Enteromius trimaculatus. The sequence goes on along the minus strand of JAUMHP010000062.1, from coordinate 2,893,214 downwards.
CCTGTCTTCCTCTGAGCTGCTCTTAGATGATTTTCACATGTATGAATTATTCGAAAGACATTTTATGCCCGATTGCCCTTTGCAGACACGTTTTGAATACTTTTTGTCATTAAAAGGCCATGTTGTCATTTTGACTCTTGACTGCTTTTGCCAAGTTTATTGAAACTCACACATATATATATATATATAACATTCTTATTTTGTGGGGAAATAACTGTAAATGATGTCACATTTTGACTGATATTTAGAATAGTGATGCTTTTGAAGTCATCATTTGAAATGACATCATTAAATTAGATAATATTAGACCTTTACTGCAAAACAGCAGATTTTCTAAACGGCATACAATTTCACTTCATACTGATTAAAGTGGATTTTGACACGCGCAGCTTTTGCATGAATTAGTAAGAGGTTTTAATTTTGTGTCTCTGTCTTGTTAGATGCTGAAGTACTTTGCAGCGTTTGAGGTGTTTTTCGAGGAAAACCTCCCGAGACTTTTTAATCACTTCAAGAGTTACAACCTCACGCCTGACCTGTATCTCATAGACTGGTGAGTACACAAAGAGCTTTTGAGGAGGAAAAACACTTCTCGATAATTACATTGACACGATTTCTTGACATTTAGGTGTAGATCCTGAAGCTACATTGCATTTAAAGCCAGATTTCTAACCATGGAGACTAAACAAAACACCTGGGCTGAAGTAGTGCTGTAATTGTTCGTGTGATCGCTTTTCTTATGAAAGGCTGCGACAGACCCAAATCATCACTGCTGCATAGCTGCTGAATATGTTAGTGCAGCTAATGTAGTGATTACTTTCATTTCTGGCACTCGGAGATCTTAGCATGTCTAAGATCAGTCACAAACATGATCCAATGTGTAGCATCCTATTAAATCACTGTCATGCATTGTGTGCAACACATTCATTCTCCTTCTTCATGTTCGTCCATTTTCTCCAATGCTAAAGAAACTCTTAAGCCTCTTAAGTCTGTCATCCTAACAGTTTCGACCTTAAGACCTCTTTTAAGGGTTAAGTTGCTTATTGAATTACTTTTTTCTTTACTAGGATATTTAACTTTAGGAGGAAACGCCCACATTTCTAGGACTTTTCTTAGAATTTTGTTACTAGGAGCAACTCTGGGCCCTGGATGCATTACTGTCTTTTTCATGTACTTCTTTATTCCTAAATCTCTCTTCCCAGGATCTTCACCCTCTACACGAAGTCCCTGCCGCTGGATGTGGCGTGTCGGGTGTGGGACGTGTTCTGCAGAGACGGGGAGGAGTTCCTGTTCCGCACAGGACTTGGGATTCTGCGGCTCTATGAGGAAGTGCTCCTGCAGATGGACTTCATCCACATCGCTCAGTTCCTGACCAGACTCCCAGAGGACACGCCGTCCGAGCGCCTTTTCAGCTGCATCGCCAACACTCAGATGATCAGCAGCAACAGGAAGTGGACACAGGTCAGTTACAGCGAGCGGCCTATGGACTTTGTTTATGCAGGCAGGAAATTAAATGCAAATATGCTTCATGAGACATTTTGTTCTCCTCCAAGTTTCTTTTGCATAACTTCTATTATTAGATACCTAGTAAAATGAGTTTGTTTTGAGGAAAGGGCAGAATTTTCATATTTTCAGTAAACTAGCCCTTTATTATGAGCACTACAGGGTACTTTATTCTTCTTCAGAACATTGTGATTTGTGTGATGTTTACCCATAAATTAAGATTTGTTGGAAATCTATGCATCCTCAGGCCATCCAGGATGTACATTAGAACAGATGTGTACAAATATAGCATTCCATCACTTGCTCACCAATGGATGCTCTGCAGTGAATGGGTGCCGCCAGAATGAGAGTCTAAACAGCTGATTATAAACATCACAATAATGTACACCACTCCAGTCCATCAGTTACAGTTTTTGCCTATTGCTAATACACTTTTTACAAAGTTTGGTCCATTATGTCAAAACTCTACACACATCTATGCCAAAATGAAACACTGCAATCAAAACTTAACACTTCCTTCGAAAAATGAAATACTTGCAATATTTGCACCATTTTAATTACTCTTAACATGGTGCATATCACCACTGATGGGCTTTATATATAACACTGCAGTCGTTGTGTTTCGATTTTTATATAAATGTAAATTTTCATTAAATTTTTAGTAGAATTTCAACAGTAATCAAACAAGAGTTTTTACAAAAAACAAACAATCTTACAGAAATAAAGAAAAACTAAATGACATCATCAAATTTAGATTACGAGATTAGAAAAACAATTACTGGATAAATTGCTATTGGGAAAAGAAAAAAGAAAAAAAAATTCAGTACTTTTCTCACAACTGTACACAGTACTGTAACATCACAATGGTATTCCTTCACATATACTTCACAGCACTACCCATTTGTGAATAGTACAGTAATACTGTAATATGATACTGAATCATGTGACACATACAGCATTTCTGTTCCCAAAAAAGTGGGAACCAAAGAGAAACAAGCTTATTATCGATGCTACTGTGTACCGACTGATGTTAGGATGGACTCTTTGCATGGACAAGCCATGATTTTTCACAAGATTGGAATTGTGTTTGGTTACCGTGATGTTTTTATCAGCTGTGCGGAGGCTCATTCTGACGGCACCCATTCACTGCAGAGCATCCATTGAGGAACTATTCCTTTAACATTTGTGTGAATTATTTCTCATCTCTTTCTCTTCATCAGGTCTTCAATGCCCTCATAAAGGATAAAGAAATGGAAAAAAGCAGCAGTCCCACGGTGAAAAACACATGAACTCTCAACGTTTTTATATTTCCAGATTACTTTAACTCTCTAATAGAAGAGAGGATTGTATAAAACAGGCTCAAAGAAATGAAATGAAGAAAAAGCTCAACGTGATTCCTTTGTAACCTTGCCAGTATTACTGAAGTTACACATTTGTATGAGTTAATAATATAAGCCTTTTATGAAAATATTCCACCAGCTTAGTCATGTACTGTACCGGATACCAGCATCAAGCTTTTTCTGCATATTCCTCCTTATGGAGAGAACTGGTGCATCTGAAGAAGTGTGCTGACGCACGCACCATTAACTCATTTTGTATGCTGAAGTATATTCAGTCAGAGCCTGTTTAATGCACTTGAGATTTTAATAATGGAACAGCGAGGTTCTGAGATTTAAAAAATGTGACCTCTTTTTAAGCGGTTTTGTTTCGTAGAGCAAGACCTTAATGAAGTGCAATAGAATATGTCAGATGCAGTTATTAAATGCAGGAATAATGCATAGAGTGTGTTGTTGAGATATTTGAAAGCATTTTGCTGCTTCTTGCCGAAGAATTATAGCATTTTTGAGTAGTCCCATTCTGCTACTTTAATTCCTTCTTCTTTTAAAACACTAATATGTAGCATAGTGCTGCGAAACGATTAATTGCGTTCAAAATTGTTGGTGTATGTACTATATGTGTGTGTGCTGTGTATATTTACATATATGTGTATTTATTTAAAAAATGTGTATGCATATATTATATATAAATCAATCGTGTACATATATATGTAGATAATAAAAATAAACAGTACTCACACATACAGTGTGTGAACATAAAGTTGAATGCGATTAATTGTTTTGCAGCCCTAATGAAGCCTAATTTTGAATCTAAATGTTATTAATGTTTGCAAGGCTGTATGTGAAGAATGCATTCAGAGATTTATGTACGTAAGGTACATCTTTTAAATTAAACTGACATTTGCCAGTTAAAGAATCAGAATTTGGGTTTAATAATAAAATGTGTAATTATTGTCTGTTTGATTTCTGTTTAAATATTTGACCAAATGCATTGTTTGTCATGGATTCGGACCCAGTATGTGTAACTATCGGGTCTCGAAATTTGCTAATGTTGTATCTTGATGAAACATGTAAATTGTGTCATTAATTCTTGGTTTGTTTTCTACACACTCCTGGTTTTATTGTACAGTTTTCATACTTCAGTGAAGATGAATTGTAAATAGGTGACATGTTTGACACCACAAAATTCAAATGTGTAAATAAATTTGAAACTACTATAATAGTTGTTGTTTTTTTTTAATTCAGTGTGTCTTGCTTTTGTTTTCTATATATGTACAGTATACCTACAGAAAAAAGTTGTCGTTTAAAATCAACCCAACAGCTATTTGTAATTCAGAGAGCTTTAAGGCATTCAATTTTTCAGCTGCTACATAAATATAAATTATTTAAATAAATGACTAGATCTACTGGAAGACGTCTTCTCTGTGTGTTCATTCCTCCGGATCAGCAGGTGGCGCTCAAAGGCAACGTAGCGTTTGTCTCTCCATTCATCTAGCATCTCTCTCTTAGTTTACTTCCTGTCCATGTGGTGCATGTGTGAGGAGTGGATACTTACGCTTTCTTGGATTAAACTGGTTTAACGTTACTCATTTGGAAACGTCGATAGTTGTGTCCAACCACAGGTCAACATGGGCCCGGTAAGTTAACTTAATTAGTAAATAATGCGCAAACGAAGCCAGCGTCACATGAAATTGAACAACCCTTGTTTTTATTTATTATCTATAATGCTAGTCTAACTTTTACTGTATGTCATGTACTGTACTAATGTAATCTCTACAGTATTGTGTCAAACTACACTTTTCATCTTCTACGTTATTATTTTTATTATACTATGCTAGTTTTATCCCTATTATCACAGGCTAACGTTACTTACATAAACACCCGCTACGTCATATTATATTTAACAAGCTAGCCAACCCAAACTGTATCATATCATATATAACGTTACTAATGTTAATAGTTAACCTCTCATTGTTTTAGCTAATTTTGTGGTATTTTTAACTTTGACTGAAAGCTATAAGCAGTCAAGTTAACATTCACTTCTAATCTTAACACCGTTTGTTTATATATAAGTAACTCATTTTATACTGATTTTCAATTATAGACGTATATTTAAGTAAATATTGAATGATTTGATGTAGACTCTCTGGTGGAAAATGGTAATGAAAATCAGATTTTGAACTATGATATTATGCAAGCCGGCCTCTGAATTCTGTTTTGCTTCATATAAAGATGTTATGTCTTATGTATATTTGTATTGCATGCATTATTTAGCTGTGTTTTTATGCATCTTTCACACAAGGCTTCCAAAAAGAACAAGAAAAAGAAGCCTAGCTTCAGGAAATTGCTGAAAACCAGCAATGTGAAGCTATCAAACAAGCTGAAGAATCGTCAGTTTAAGCAACAGAGCTCAGTTAAGAAACAACGCAAAGAGCAGAGGAAACTTCGGCAAGCCATTACAGATGTCTCCCATAAGACCATCAAACCCCTGGAGAGCTACAAGAAGAAACCAGGTGAGAGAAACCGTTATATAGACTCTTGTGCTGTGTATTAGGATAGTTTTGTAACGCTGATGTGTCATAACAGTAGGAGAGGAAGATGAGGAGGAGGAGGAGTTCCTGGAGTCTCTGCCTGTGGACATGATGGACGAGGATGACCTCGAACAGATCAAAACCATGGCAAAGAAAGCTTCCTTTCTGACTCGAGACATCTCAACCTGGTAAGCAGCAGCAGCACACTTTGGCGCTTGTTAGTCACTTGACGTTTGTGGACTCTCTACTCAGTCGTCCTCTGATGTGGTCTGCTGTGATCATGTATTCGTAGTGCTCCAGTGCATTCCAAAAAGCGCAAATCCGAGCAGCCGGTGGAGAAGTATGAGAAGATACCCAGGAAGATGCAGCAGGAGGAAGAGAAAGAACTCATTCATCTGCTTCCCATCAAAGACAAGAGGGGCCTGATCCCTCAGACCATGGAGAAACCCGGTGTGTGTTATCACAGGACTCTGAGGGAACGCTGGGGTGCTACAGAGGAGGGTTTGGATTAACTGTCTGCTTGTTTCCTCTAGTTGTACCAGAGGCAGAGGAAGAGGAGGAACCAATCGACCAGGATGAGTTACTAAAAGGTTGGTGTGGGTATTTTTGCAATTTCTTTAATCTCAAGAGTCTGTCATGTAATGTTTTACATTTCCAAACTCGAAAATATTTCGGATTTTAAGTTAATGTTTTGATAGTTTAGCAACACATTTGCTTGTTTCACCGATGTTGGTTATTGGTTGCATGACATAAAATACTTAAAATACTTAAAAATATATTTTTATTTTATATTTTATTTTTGTTAGTTTTTTTTTTTTGCTTTCAAAAGCTGATTAATTGCATCTGAAATAAAAGTTTACATACTATATGTGTGTGTGCTTTCACTCTGTATATTTATTAAGTATATAAATACACACACATACAGTATATATTTTTAAAATATTTAAATGTATTTACATGTATATAGTAATATTGTTTATATTGCAGAGAAATATATTTCATTTTATAAACAAAATATATTTTTCTTAAATGTATATGTTTATTTGTATTTATATACATATAAATGGATCCTTTATTCTGGATGAGATTAATCGAGAGTAATAGCTTGACGTTTAGCACTGTAAAAATTAGAAGGATTTCTGAAGGGTCATGTGACAATGAAGACATTGAAAAAATTCAATTTTTAAATATTTCACAAATATTTTTAATAAGTAAATGTAGCCTTGATGAGCAAGAGAGATTGCTTCAATAAACATTGTTCTTTAATAAAAATTATTCTCAGTGCACATTTTGATGAGAGTTTTGTTTTAATAACACCAGAGGAGGAAGCAGAGAGCGCTCCGTTATTAACTCCTCAGGAGCAACTGGAGCTTCGCACTCAGAGACTGACGGAGAAGAAACTACGCATCGCAAGTCTGTCGTCTGCAATACTCGCAGATCCACACGTCAATGTAAGACAGCCCTCCACAATCCTCTTCTGTGTCGTTGTCACATGTATGATGACGTTCCTCTGTGTTCCAGATCAAGAGGCTGAAGGAGTTAAGGGCCATGCTGATGGAGACGGACCCCTGCATCGCCGTCACAGTCAGAAAGTTAGTCATGGTGTCCCTCCTGGAGGTGTTTAAGGACATTGTGCCGTCATATCGAATCCGACCGCTGACGGAGGAAGAGAAAGCTGCAAAGGTGCAGTGCCCCACTGTTAAATTCAATTTCTCTTCGCTCTTCAGTGCACTGTAAAAAATATGGAAAATTTATCAGAGCAACTTCAGATTTAGATTTGGTCCAAAACAGCTTTTCTTGTAACTGAGCTGCAAAAACAGCCTGGAAATGCTTGGATTTCTGGTGAAAGCATTTCTGGCCAACATTTTAGGCTTCCACATGTCTTTACAAAGATCAAATCTGTGGTCATAAAAACATACAAATTAATTATTAAACTCAAATTATGGTTTGGAGGTCTTAAACTTGAAGAATGAAAAAAATAGATTCAGGTTCAAAATGGTTCGCAAAACAATGAATATTGCAAATTTATACAGAACTATTGCTTATGAACTATTTCTGATGTATTGCATTCTTAACTGTTTATATTGTAATGATTGTAAGATGGTATTTTTTATTAATCTCTTTCTGAGCAGCTAGAAATTGTAATGCGTAGACATTTCAAAATAAGAGTCCTGCTGTAATTCGACCTTGTTTATTATAATGTTCTAGCCTGGGCCCACCCATACTTCCTTTGACGCTACATTTTTTCTCGAGCAAAGTTAGTTTATTTATTTCAGTTCCCAAAAAAATGGGAACTAATGAGAAACGAGCACATTTTTAGCCAAATGTTATTCAGACTATAACTCTGGAATGGAATGAGCTGTCTTCACCAAACCCGGTGCACACGTGTGTAAGCTCAAACTATAACTATGCAATCGTTGGTCGGACCGGCTTTAAATTTGAAAGGCAGCAACTTGGTCCAAACTGGCACAAGTCTACGTGAAGACATTGGTATATCTCAAAAACATGTCTGCCATCAGCCACTGAATTTGAGCACTTATTAGACAAGGTTAACGGAGGTCGACTGGAATAAAACTCGCTGGGCATGTTCAACTCTGAAGCTCTGTAAGATATTTGAAAGAAATTGGCCACTAGTTGACTCTAACAGGTTTTTTGGCTCAGTAATCACGTGGTGTTTGACACACCCACACAATATCCATATCATTTGATAGAGCTCATCTTAATGAGCAACTGTGCCTCAAGAACCATTGCTGTCAATCAAATCGTTTATTAATTATCTGAAAATATGTTAAAAACCTACTTTTGCGAACTAGTCTCTGGTTTTTCGCTCAATCTGGATCAAAGCAATGTTGAATTTTTGGCCTTTAGTTAGCTAAACCAAGGGCCTATAAAACATAAACTAAAACTCAAAACTTTATGAAACTTGCTGAGAATATGTGTCACATGACTCCAATTGATGACTATTATCCAAAGTTTCATGCTGATCAGACCAAATTTGTCTCTGGGATTACTGCTGCCAATCAAACCCTTTAATTTTTCATTAATTCATTAATTATTCACAAAAATGTTGTAACCTACATTTTCAAACATGTCTCAGGTTTGTCGCTCAATCTGGATCAAACCAATACAGAACCATTTTCTGGACTCTCTAGATTAATAATTAATGAATTTTGTCCTTTGGTTAGCTATAACAGGGTCATTTAATAAGTGCAGTTGGCCACATATACTCAAAAGCCTATAAAACCTAAACAACAACAACTTTATGAAACATGGTTAAAACATGTGACAGATGAGTCTTAGCAAGCATGCAGAGTGTCATAGAGCTCTCACTATAGATAGCACTATAACCATTAAATAAAGCCAAAAACTCAATATTTCCAAAGTAAATGACCTTAAATAAACACATTAACTTATAATATCATAGATCTCCTCGTTCTGAACAACTTTGCCTGTAGGATTAATGATCTCAATCAAACAGTTTTGACAAAAGCACTATAATAGTACTGACACTTAAACACAGTGTTCTGTAAGAAATTGCAATTAATGAGCACTAGATGGCAGCGGAAGACCACTAATGGGTTCATTAAACACTAAAACAGTGTTTGCTAAAGGAGACATTATAAAAATCATTATAAAATAAAATTGTAAAAGTTTTTACCTTTTTTGCCAGATAATAATTACAGTGAAACGTGAACATAACATATAAACTCTTTAAAAAGAATATGTGCAATAAATCTCACCTATCATTTATTTCAAATATCTAACATTGTAACACAATGAGTGTGAATGCCCGTGTGTCTGTGTGTTTGTATTAATGTAATAGTTTAACTGTTTTATTTCTGTATGTGAGTGTGTATTAACCTTTTAATTTTTGTGTCTCTGTGTTTGTATATGTTTGTATTAATATGATATTTTAACCGTTTTATTTCTGTGTCTCTGTGAGCCTATTGTCTTTTCAATGTGCTTAGCTGTCAGCCATACATCCAGGTTGCCTTATACAACCTCAAAATGCCTTAAATGATGATCGAAGCCGGTAATTGCTGCTAGCAACTATATTTTTGATTGGATTTGTTATGCAGTATTACATTTATTTATGCAGTCTTAAAAGTCTTGATTTAAAAAACTGTAGATACCCAGGATAATAAAGCAGCATAGACTGTAAAAATTAAAATATGGGTGATTCTGCCAAATTATATGGGGTTTCTTTGTATTTATTTTTAATGTATCGATTAGTGGTGCAACAGATCACAAAACTCACGGTTCGGATCATATCACGGATTTTGAGTCACGGATCGGATCAATTTTCGGATCAGCAAAAAG
>JAUMHP010000062.1:2843718-2875044 GCA_032361065.1 Enteromius trimaculatus | reverse complement strand
TGAATCTTTGCAAATCGCCTTTCCTAATAATGTGCTAATTAGCAAGTTTCACTATGAATACGGCTAAAAAAAGATCCCCTGAGAGCGTCTGGAAAAGAGGGGCGGAGTCAATGGTGCTCGTCAAGATTTAAAGGGGAAGTACACAGAACAGAGTGATTTCTAAAGAGCCGTTTATGACAGGGGAAAATGAGCTTTTATAAAACTATCTCTGAGAAATTTTAAAACCAACTATATTACAAACTAAATAATCATATTAGCTTGTGGAAAACTGGGTTTGCATGACCCCTTTAAATAACAAAATGCAGATCCTAAAGCAACTCTAAAAAAATAGTGTTATTATTCTGCTCTGTTCAGTTCAATAAAAGTGTCAATGTTGGAAAAATTATTTGTTTATTAAACAAAGTTGATCCAGCAGCTTTACAAAAGACAACAGTGTTATTATTCAAATAGGAGTCTGTAAATCACAACACAAGCATATTAATGTGAATTGTGAATGAATTTGTCATATTCAAAGTAACATTTAAAGGTCTGAGCAGTAAAGTCCGTAAAACTTTCTGGCTTTCAGAGAATTCGTCCACACACCTGTATGATGCTGAGGATCTCATCATAGCTCAGATGTTCTCCCTGACAGTTGACCAGGAAGTCATTGAGCTGAGAGATGGCCAGTCCCAGCACACCCAGCGATGAGTTCTCCACTCCAGTACCATTGGTTACGATGCTAGCAGCTGCGATGGCGTCTGAAATCTGCTTCTGGTTGTCAGACATTTGCTGACGTGTGCGGATAAAAAGGCCCAGGTCAGATCCATTGCGAGTCAGGAGATCTGTGAAGAGATCAGCTTTGTAAAACCATCCTACTTCTTACACTCGTTTAAAAATTGTTTTATTCACCACACATGCTCACCAAGATCCGGTTGCAATCCTGTGAGTTTGTCATCAATCCTCAGTGTGGTGTAGAGTGGGACAGAGTCAGGACCCGAGCGACTACAAGGCACCGCATAAGTGTCGAACAGTTCCTTCAGATCCTTACGACTGCGAATGCTGGACACACAATGGGAAATTTTCAACAATCATCCAAATTCAGGACACAAGTACATTTGTAAAGAAAGGCGTGTTCTACCTAAAAGACTTGAAGAGCTCCACGAATTCAACAAAGCTCATGATGCTGTCGGAGATCATGAGGTCCTGAAAGCCCCTGAAGCAGCCTTTCCCTCGACCATGCCAGCTACGACTGCTCCAGGTCCTAAAAACACCAAGCTTAGTCAGCTCTAAAAGCAAAAAGACTTCAAGCTTTAAGACAAAGAATTACAATATATTTTGAACTATGCAAGAAACTACTGAGATTCGTTCTTTCACCTCACATGAGCATGTTTGAGCTTAACCATTAACCATATTTGATGTGCACTGAATCAATATGATCATACAGTGATTAGATCTTTTAAGTAGACCTTGACAGCATGATTCACATGGATCATGTCTTATGTGCTTCTTTTAAACATGAAAAATGTTAAATGCAATACTTTCATTGGATGGAAAATAAAAACATTTTAAAGGGTTAGTTCACCCAAAATGAGGTGTTTATCACATTTGAAATATGGATGTTTTTCATACAAAAACATAAGGATTCACGACAGGAAGAGGCGCATTTGGATTATTATGGATGTGTGTGCTTTATTGTGTGTTGAACAGAAACACCCACTTTTAATATTTAATATAATATAACATAACTGATTGGATTCGTCTGAAAGTAACTAACAAATCTATTTGTTTGAAACAACCCGATTTATTTATAATTTTAGAGCAAATCATCTCTTTAAATCCTTGTAAAAATTGTAAACAAGGTTTAATTTTAATTTCTTTGCATATTTTATGTTGCAACGAACAGGATCGCAAACATGCTTAAACCCATAACAGGAGCCTGTGTGCTTTCTGGGAATGCACTGAATTTTTATTTCTGAAGAGGGAGTGGCCTTACCCTGGTTGACTTTTGGAGTTGCCGGGGAGAATGGGGGAGGAATGGGGGCGGGTAGGGGTGGAGGTGTTTGTGCTAAAGGAGCCAGAGGAAGACGAGGAGGATAAGGAAGATCCAGGAGACTGGCCTTTGCTGTTAGATAAGGAAAGGGATCCAGGGGTACTGCAGTCCTCTATGGAAACATTCAAACTTGTCACTATGATCCTGATTATGACATTTGCATCACAAAACTAGCATCTTCAGTGTGTAAATGAAAAAAGTATTGGTAAAGCAGCTGAAACGGATACCATCCTCAACATTCTTCAACAATTGTGTCTAACCAAAGTCAGATTAGCTGTCAACAAATTGCTCAGTAACCCTCACCAGCGTTTTCCTGCTCAACACTTTCCAAAGGGTCTGACTCTCTCCTCCCCAAAGTCTCTTTACAGCTCCTGGTCTTGCGTGAGATCATCTCATCATCTGTTCCATCCCCACTGTCCCCCTGTGAACAGAATAGTGCATTACTCAAATCATACAGCCCAGCCAGGACAGCCTGTGTTGGCTCACATTTTTTTCACTCCTTACCCTGACTAAGGTTTTCTTTTTCTTCTTGACGTTGGAGTTAATGCCAAGCGGGCTGTTTTTCTGGGCTGATCCCTTCTCTGTACTCTTGCTGGCAGATCCAGGACCGCTAGCACCCATATTCCAGCGTCTTCCCCCAAACAACTCAATAGCATGGGCCAGTGTGGGCCCCTCAAATCTACCATCCTCCTAGAAAAGGGAGTTTCACAGCAATATAATATAATATGATAATAAAATTGGACAATAACAATGAACGGAATTCAGAAAAAAAGAATTTTTAGAAAAGAAAGCTTTAGCTGACCATTTGTTAGCAGAGTTATGCTAAAGGGAAAGGGCATTCAAAAGTCAAAACTGGAATGTGTTAAATTGCAATGACTTTACTACCAAAGTTCTTCAATGTGAACTTGTATAATTCAACATGCATGAAAAAAAACCTAATTTAAAGAGGATGCAATTTCAAGTTTTGGAGTGTTACCAGCTGTTTGCGCATAGGTAAGATCCCTAAAGTTGCAAGGACTAAAGTCCCTTTATAAAAGTTAAGACTCATGCATGCCTTCCTGACACGGCTTTAAAACACATTTAAGTCACTGTATGGGAAGATTTGCGAAAGACTGTCCAAATGTTTATGCAAAGAAAGAAGGCGGTGCTATTATTCTCGCTATAGTGTTGTTGACCGCACCATGTTGTGGAGAAGTTGTGTTTAGTTATGAAAGTGAAACTATTCTCTTTGGGCTTCCAAACACGACTAGAAATCAGTGGTTAAATTGTATTTACAACACTGCCCCAGAACAGTTCAACCCAAATATTCAGATATGTTCAGCGCATTTTATGAAGGACTGATTCCTGAACCTGACAGAGTAACCTAGAATGCTGACTCTGCACAAAGGATGTTTCTACAAAGTAGGGCAATTCCAATTTTTCAAGGACAGTGTGGCGCTTCTGACTCATAAGTATTATTAGTCTTAAGCAGTGTAGAGTAGACCCTGTTTGTCGTTTCTCCAATTCACAAATGCAGACATCTTCTTATGCTTATGGGGCGTGATGCAATGCAACACTTAAAAAACACGTATCCCCACTAGATGCAACAAATGAGTTTTTAGTACCGGGACACAGCATCACATTATGGAAAGCTTAAGGTAATCAGCCAATCACAACGCACTAGCTAGCTGGCCAATCAGAGCACACCTTGCATTTCAGAACAATGAGCTTTGTAAAAATCATTGCAATATAATGTACAATATGTGTAACATAATGTTTTTTTTTAACCTTAAGCACATTGCATTAGACCAAATAGACAAAATAATGTTCTTTTAAGCAACGTCATTTGCCCCCTTTAAAATGTAAATATAAATGCAGACTAAGCTGGTTTGGCAGTCTGGCCAATTAGTGCTCAGCTGGTTTAGCTAATTTGGTGCCAGCTATTTTTTTCTAAAACTATTAAAACAGACCAGCATGACCAATGGCAAGACCTGTCAAACTTGTTTTATAGCACGGTTGTTGTATTAATAACTGTTGCAAACTCTACCATGTATTCAGGATAAATGAGCTTAAAATGAAATATGCACTGAAATATGAAATAAACATTAGAAAAACTAGAAATAAACTTGCTATTGCAGGTCTACTCGTATTGTGTTCTCAAACATATTGAATAAATGCACTTGAGTAAATGTAAATGTACCTGGTACAAACTAACATACTGCTTTCGCAGCCATTGTAGTCTCTGGTCAGGAAACTTCCTGATCTTCCTGATAGCACTGAGCAGCTCCTGGAGACCCTCGTGCAGCATTTGTGCCGTGTGCTTGGGAGCCACAAAGTGCAGGAGCCTGTTGTCTGTAGTGTGAAGTCCATATAGCAGCGTGACACCATTTTTACCCGGGTTCATGTTACACAGTTTGTGTTGTAGGCACACATAGTTAACATCCACTCCAGGGTGACCCATAAACACAGCCTTGACCACATTAAGATCTAGGAGTCCTTCGGTCAGTCCGCAGTGCACAGGTTGGCCCAGGGATAAGTGGTCTGGTGATGGTGGATGTCCCATGAAGCCCCTGACTCTTCCACCTGGGCCACAGCTGCTGTGGGGCTTGCACCAGGTAAGGAAGCAGTTATCCGGCTGAAGACGGAGGAGGCAGCGGGCGGTCAAGTGGGTTTCAGGGTCGTAGTGGATAACGGTTGCTCCCTGTAGCAGGAACTGGTGGATATCTGGTTGAAGAGAGAGCACGTACCAGGGGATAAGTTCTGTTCCATGGCTAAATGGTCCACGCACCTCTTCTGTGGTCTGGAGGTCTACGTCCTTAGCCAGTTCAAGTGGATCCACTTCAGAGTCAGAAAGGTCCCCTACTAAAAACCTACAAAAAAAGACAAGACAAGACTCAAATGACTGAATAAACAGACTTCTGCCTGCAAAACTTCTCAATGTCTCAGAAAAGGTAATGCTATATTAGTCTTGCAAAAGACGCTGACATGAGCTTGGAGTTTTGAAGAGCACTGTCTACCTACTTATAAGACACAAATTTAGGTGTCGTTATGGAACATAATACAATGCTATGCGTTAAATTACTTTAAAACGTGCACTGTGGCAGAGCTGGCACTTTGAGCTTAAATGTGGTTGTGCATCTCATTAACTCTGTGTCTTGGTCTAGATATGGGTCTAAGCTTGTGGTCTCAGACTAGACTCCAGTCTGTTTCCAGAGAGTAATGAGGATAATAATTACCTCAACCACAGGTTTGCACTGCATCTGCACCATTAAAGAGGAACCCATGGCTCTTAATGACTACTTAGCCTTAGTGTCTGAAATGAAGGGTGGAATAAACTCTACATTATCTCCATTTAATTCAAATGCAGTCTGGTTCATGGACCAACAGTTTCTGCAGGGGTTTTGGTACAAGGTCTTAACCTGGACTTGATCTTAGCATTGATCTGTGTAATAGGTTTGTGGTCTGGTTGGTGTTTTTAGGTGATTTTGTATTGGTTTTAGTGTTGATCTAATTATTTAGGGTTCTAGTCTTAGGTTGGTGGCAAGGAATTGGGGACTGGTCTGGGATTTGGAGACTTCAACTCTGCACTGTGGATTTAGAGGAAGGAAATCCATGCATTTCCAAGTGCAATCACACAAAACCTATATAAACTTAGAAACCAATGCAGTTAGAGTAACCCATAAAGCACAATCTGGCAACTTACAGGACACGCTCTGGCCCAGGTCCTTTCCTTAAGAGTGGACAGTAAGGGTGGAGGGTTGAATTGAATGGAAGAGAAAGACAGAAGGTAGTGGTTTGAGAACTCAAAGCGGGGTGGATCTGTACACAGTATTCTCAAATCTGATACAATTGTTGTGTAAAATCAGCCTTGCAACTGGAAGAGTTACTGAAGAGGAGTTAAGATGAATTGAGAAGTACATCAAAGCCAAGCTGCTCAAGATTCAGTCTCTTGAAAGATGAAAATGCTTAGAATGGAGTCTACAAAGGCGATGAGATTCTCCAGAGACACAGTGTTAACAACCGATATGAGCACCTTCCTGCAGACAACAAAACTGCCTCAGTGCTGAGGACAAACAGAACTAAAACTGACTGCGTTCTGTCTAAGGAAACATGGGGTTTGCAGTGCTGCTCTGTACATAGGTCAACATGTATAAACAATCTCATGACAACAACATGTTCCAATGCAAAACATTTTAGTCCAGTGGAAGGTCTTTGGAAATCTTTTTATAACTTGATAAGACGTTTAAAAGTTCAAAATAAACTCTGAACACTCATTAATTTCACTCTTTCACTCTCTTTTAAATGATCTCAAGGCTGTCAGGAAAGGAAAATTAGTAGTACACCAAGCACACGGAGTGAGCTGTTTATGATGAATAAAATTTCACAGCAAACCGGCAATAACCTTCATAAAAACAACATACTGTATCAAGAATCATTCAAATACAACAAAAAGGAATATAGAGACTTTGTCAGATATGCTAAAGTGGAGGTTTTAAAAACCTTGAAAATTAGTTTTTTTATTAATTTTGTATGTGCGATGCTTTGGATTTTAGGATTGTGTGTGTTTTTGCGGTGACCAAAATAACAGTCAAATAGAGTTGCTATTATGTAATTTTCTTAAGGTTTCATTTTACAGTTTAGGTAATTTACTCAAATAAACCTTTAAATGTCTCTGAGCAACAATGGCAGATGTCAAATCACCAGTCCACCAGTTGATCAACTACCACTGAAATTCATGGGAATGCTAGTTAATGCTTAGTTAATAGGTGTCGAGAAATAACCCAAAGCTCTAGGCACTATTAGTGGTATTTAAAAAAAAAAAAAAAATGCATCAACATGTATTAGACTAAACAAGGGATGTCAAATGATTAATTGTGATTAATTACATCAAAATAAAAACATTTTTCTTTACATAATACATATATGTTTTCTGTGTATATTTTTAATGAATATATTAATACAAACACATGCATGTATATATTAAAAAAAGTTTATATATATATTTATATATTTAAATATAATATAATATAATATAATATATATATATGTCTGTAAAGATTTTCAAAATATGTACTGTATGTGTGTGCATTTATATATGCTTAATAAATATACACAGTACACACACACATATGTAAACAAAAACTTGCAATGAATTATTTGACAGCACTAGACTAAACATGTATTTGCAAACAGGGTTCAAAATTAACTCACTGGTTTCTGCTCTTGTCTTTGAAGGAATTTTTGGGGCAAACTGTGATCTCTGGTGCCTTCTCCTCAGGCTCCTCTGCCTCCAGGCTTCGGTTGCAGCTACGAATCGTCTGCAGAATGTTACTGACGGTCGCCTCCTTGTCTGCGCTGTGGAGCCCATCGCTCCCAACCCTCTGCAGGAAGTTCTGCTGGCCGTTGTAGTCGGTGACAAACTGCGTAAGGTTAAGAGAACTTCACCACAGAGATTCCACACAAAAGAAAATAACCAAAATTACAGACAATATGAGTAGATTTGCGGGTTGTAAAAGCTTTCATATTTGATTTAATAGTCACCAGAGTGACAAAATGACTTTTTCCTGGTTGAATCACTCTAATGTGTTTTTTGTAAAGCCAGGAAGCAATTCAGCAGACATATTAAATGTTTGATGAAAAGGTAATTGCTCCAGCTAGCCAAAATGGTCTCAAGATTATTATTGTAACTGTAAAAGGCAATTAAATTAGACCGTGGTGATACAATTTCCTGTGTTAGTCATCATCACTCTTCAGAAGCACCTAATCCTCACCTCCACAGGATCTTCTTGAGAATCAAACGATGGACGCAGTCCAATAATGCTGGCTGCACCATCCAAAGCATCGCTAAGTTCCTTAAGGAACACGCCACAGAAGGGCACCACTTTGCATCCTGGGATGTTGAGAGCACGGCTGACCACTTTCTTGTACTCAGAGGACGATTCGTGCTGGGCCATGGCATCCTTCAGACCACGCATGGTCTCGATATCGGCCTGGTCCATGAACTGCCACATCTTCAGCACTTTGCGAGACCTGGGAAAAATATGTACTGTATAATGCTCAAGGCTTCCTAACACTTTTGTTTGTAAATGCAATTTAAAACTTCATTTAGGTATGCAGTCTGATGGATAGTGTACATGGTTTTAACGTTCATGTGCAACCAGAGTTAGATTTCAAGTCATGCAATATTTTAGTATAATAACCAGCAGACTGTATTGTTTTTATCTCTCTTACCAACACAAGTGGTATAAAAATCTAAATGACTGCGCTGAGAACTCAAAGAGACTACATCTTGTGACTGTAGTTTAATAAAATGTCTTGGAGGACTAGTATGAATTTTACTTCGTGGCAAGCATAAAACCTTTGATGACAAATTCTAGATAACTAGAAAGTAACTTGGGTTGCAGATTAGTATTGAGATTAAAAAAATGTGCTGTCAATAACAAATCAGTGACTCAAGAATATCCCTCGCTTTGTTAGGCAACACACAATACAAACAGAGAGGGCCATTTATTCTCAAAGGATTATTTCTTTTCTAACCAAGCCATTCAAGGCATCACGCCATACCTGAGACCTGCCAAGAATTCCATGACCGCATTGTAGTTGCCCATGTTCCAGGAGCACTTTGCCACATGGACAAGGTATGAGAAGACTTCTCTCTTCTCCTCCATGGACCCAGCAGTCAGGATAAGCCAGGTCACCCATGAGCTCACCTAAATGCACAACACACACTTCAGTTTGAGGCCCGAACCTGATCTCCATCACTTTATTCACACGGTGTATAATCACACATATTTGGACGAAACACTGCAGATTGTATAACATAAATCTCTAGCTTTAAACTTTAAAAACTAAGGTTTGAGTGAACAAATGTAGATTGGAGCACGCTGGACCCCATAACACTAACACTGATAACAAGACAGCGATCCATACAGGGTTACTGTATATTCCAAGTTTTCTGAAGTCATACAATGGGTTGGCATAAACTTGGTATAACCTTTTGTTAAGGTTTGGAACCACATGAGGGCGAGTAAATGATAAACCTTTGCTTTAAAACAGAAACCAATGTTAGTGTCTCATGTCGCTTTAATATGCAGAGAATTAAGTCATGTGTGGGTTGTTTCCCTTCGAAAACTGCAATACTGTGTTGGTGCTAACAAAGCATTGCTCTATTTGAAAGTCCTTACCAATTACATCCTAGCAATTGAAATGCATCATGCTAAAAACCACTGCCAGAAGTCTTTTATTAAAAGAAAGGAATTTACCATATAGATTATTTTTAAAGATGTTTCACTTGCACTGCATTGCATTTACAGATAACAGATTATGGATACTATCCTGGACTAAAAAGACCGGAACATTTTCCTTTTTTAAACAGTGTATCATCTGCACAGAAACACCCTGGCGAGCACCCAGAACACCCTAGTATTGTAGTGTCGAGCCTTTGTACGGTCAATCACCACTCACATTTTCTCTAAACACAAAGTCACAGAGTCCAACCGTCTCTAGTCCGGAGCGCTCATAACAGCAATCAGTTTGAGCGCAAATATTTACGCGATGGCGTGTTGTAGCTAAAAACACCTCACAGAAAGTCAGCCAGTTACATAAACAGTTCCGCCGGGGCCCGGATGGTCAGGGACGTTTAATACGAGAGGGCCGGTTCACTGGAACTCATGTCATTTTGCCAGGATTCCACCGGTCAGACTGCTGCTCTTGAGTTACTGCACAGGCCGGCCAGCCAGCAGTGAACGGACAGCAGATTTGACACATTAATAACTTATGTAAGAGTTGCCAGAGACACTGTTCCCTGGAAGGGGCTTCAAAGGCAGCCGCCGGACAAGAGTCTGAATAAGACCACAGACAACTGACCGCAACAAAGACAACAGACCACAAACCCTAGGCTATGCACGGACACCCAGTGGCAACACTTCAGGGATGTATTATGTAGGTTACATCATAACCAAAATAACACGACACATTGCTGGGGCACGAATGAGTCCACAGGAAGCATTAGGGTAAAAGAGCGAACCCAATCCATCTAAAGGAGGAATCCGGGACTTGTTCGCAAAGGACACTAGGATTAACGCCAGGAGGGATGTTATGTGATCCATCCAGTCTGACATCGCATCGAAGCCTATGATCTAGAAAACTCCCTTCAACCAGGAAACCTTCAATGTTTCTTCTAATCGGCGATGGAAAGTTCAGCAGGAACTGCATTCAACGATGAAAGACGATTCCTTAGAGCATTACGCTACTTGACAAGATATAAGACTGATTTCCACAATGCAAAGGTCACTTTTCTGAGTTGTGAGTCTTATATAACCAGCAGTCACTCTCGGGCATTTAAGCATCTGCAAAGCTTTACTTTATGTTATTCCCAGTCACAACCTGTCTAGATTCTTGCTTTTACATAAAACATAACCAGCTTTGATGATTCAATATTTGAAGTTTTCATGTTTTGAGTTTTAAAGACTTCAGCCAAAAATGGCAAACATGCATTTTATCCCTATTTTGCTTCTTAAAATCAAAACCAGCTTTAAAGGCAAGCGTGCACCTTAAAGATGACATCATTCCAATTTCTCCAAGGGCCATTCAAAAAGAGAAACAC
This sequence comes from Enteromius trimaculatus, assembly GCA_032361065.1. Lineage (NCBI taxonomy): Eukaryota > Metazoa > Chordata > Actinopteri > Cypriniformes > Cyprinidae > Enteromius > Enteromius trimaculatus. The sequence goes on along the minus strand of JAUMHP010000062.1, from coordinate 2,864,431 downwards.
CTCTGGCACTCTCTGTATCCAATATTTAGGAGAACTGCAATAAAGTAGGTACATGCTGTGAATGTGAAAGGTCCAAGTAAAACAGACACTTTCAGCAACCATGACAAAAGTCTACCGCCCTTTATTCACTTTGTTGTGAATCTGCACTATTAATAAAAGCTCACCTCGTTGAATCTTGTGACGAGGTCTTCTACGGTGTTGTGGTGGTCGTTCTGAGTGGGCATGATGGGGGCGGACAGGGAGGCTTTCAGGTGCGGGTGGCGTTTGTTGCACTCTGGGCTTTCCAGGTCTCGAGTGAGAAAGCTGAGGTAGTCGAGGGGGAAGACGCGGCGGTACAGCTGCTGCTCCTGTTCTGTCAGGATGGTGGCGATCTCCTCGGGGAACTGGATGAGGTGCCGCAGGTCGGCTAGTTCTTTACTGATGCCCGTCACGGCGGACGGGAGGATGCTGGAGTTGGCCATGGAGCTGCACAGCTGCCGTTCTGAGAGACACAAAAACAGAGGCGATCACTAAATAATATCTGTATGCAACCTAATGGCCCTCTCCTAACACCATATACTGTTCTGTCATTGATGAATAATGAACAAATGACTAATCCACTCTTTACATTGTAGTAACTACTATTACTTAACAAGAAACTAACGATTTAGTAAGTAATAGCGCTAACTTGAACTTTTAACTAATCAATAATAACTATTTTTTAGCTACTAGTTACTTGGCTCAGCATTCTAAAGGGAAATTATCACAACTCCTTAATATCGTCTGATGTCATTGTAAGCTTTCGAGATGTGTGCAAGGTTTTGGATAGCAATGACCCAAGTATTACTGTATCTTTCTGAAGAAACTACTAGTTAAGTGAAGATCATTCAAGTTTTACCAAATCTAGCAAAATTAATTACTAACCAAACCTGTACAAAACCTCAAAGCTTTACAATGACTTCAGTAATTACTAATAATGATCTTCACTTTAAACTACTGAATAACTACCATCCAATACTTTACAAAATACACAAAAGCATACAGTGATTTCAGTCATTACTAAGGAGTTATCCCGATCTTCAGTCATTACCAGTGGTTACCATGACCTTTATTTTGTAATTAAATTTTAAATGATGTTTTATTCATATTAATTATGAACACACCGTACAGTTCTTAGTACAGATACAGTAGTTAAAAAAAATAATAATAGTTACTGATTAGCTTCACTTTTTGACTATGCACTATTACTTACTAAATCATTAATCCGTTTTTTGCTAGTTAGTAGTAGTTATTAGAGTGCTAGTATTGCGTTACTCATTTGTTCTTGTGAAGTTTTTCATTAATGATAATAATGAAGGAAAAGCATTCTGAAGTGTTACCATACAGGCCTAGCCTGTTTTTGCCATTTACTTTTCTTAACATGAGAGAGGTTGCAAAGTGTCACTAGTTGATAGCAAAAAAAATAACCCGATGTGCATCAGTGATGTAACCAAACTAGTTGGTGACACTAGATATAATTACACAGCACATTTAAACCAGATATTCAAATCAAACTTTGGTTATAGTTTGCTTTCTTTTATCAACAAAAAACGTATGAACAGAACCTTACTAAGTACAACACAGGATTAGCAAACAATTAAAATGCCATTTGCCCAGTGGGTTTTTTGCATGCTTTAAGACACGCCCAACTCTTTTCCAAAATCTACACATTTTCCTCCACCATTTTATAGCATCACAGGAGCTACCGAGCACAAAGTTTGCTCTGAAACAGGAAAAAAAACACTAAGACGACACTTTTTGGTTAGAATCAAAGGTAGCTTTACATGCATCCTTCATGAAGAATTGCAGAATGCATTGCAAGAAGCTCCGAAAACTTCTGATTACAAATTTGGTTACAAATCTAACTAAAACCGAACTTTGAGCCAAAAGCAGAGAAATTTAGGTTGCATTTTGTTTACAGTATGTGTACTTATAATGTACTGACAAAATAACGGGTAATGGTTTAGGGGTATTAGTTTCAGGGATATTGCCTAGTTATTACAGTAATCACTATAATGAATATCTAGTATGTACACGTGGAACAGGACTGTAAAATACAGTGCTACTGGAATTTGTATGATGCACAAATTGTAGACAGCCATTACTTATGATGCTGCCTTAGAAGGCTAGCAGGCTGCAAGTCAATCCACTAGGATTTGGAACAGAGCCAGTATATAGGACATTTATTACATGCCTCTAAAATGGTATTTATGCATTCAATCAACTGGCAAGAGAGGGTTGGTGATAATTGTGTTCTCTACAGCGCAGCGCAAAGGACCAAGATAAACACAGACACAGATAAACCAATCATAATACAATAAAGTGCAGTATTTACATGGTAATTAAAGAGAAGCGGAAAGTACCACAAAAGACAAAACAAATAATTTTGATAATGTACTCAGTGTGACACTGCAGTCTCATCATCAGTGCAGTCCACTAAAAGTGAAAGGCGCCATACGGGCCGGAGTTGTAAATATTCCCAATAACCCATATACTGTGACACTGATGGATCATGTCTTCAACATCACCGTGCACAGTGTTTTTTCATTAAGTCCCAGTATATTTACATATCCGCACAGTTTCCTCCACTCACGTCTGAGATTGTGATCAGAAAACAGTTATGCTAGTATGGTGCTCAAGGGCAGGTCAAGCAAAAATAATATAAATACTGTGAATCATGTTGTCTGGATAGCATCAGCTGTCAAGAGCAGTGTTTGCAGACTCCTTCGGCTCAACGCGCCGCCATGGAGACCGCCGGAACAGGAGGGGCGGAGTGAGAGCGCCGTTTGATTTGTGTATTCAGTCTAGTCTTCTGATAGAACACCAGTTCTAGCACGCACTAAGACTTCAAGCATTATATCAAAACCTCGGTTTGAAACGCTCTACATTTGTGTTAGCACATTGCTAATGGCACAACGCTCCAAAAGGAAAATGCTTAGCACACAAATAATAGTTTAAATGGTAACACCTCACAATAAGGTGTCATTTCTTAACATTAGTTAATGTATGTATGTATGTAACAATGAATAATACATTTATTACAGAATTTATTCAGCTTTGTAATCATTGCTTAATAAAAAATACAACCATTAGTTCATATTAGTTCACAGTGCATTTACGTTAAGAAACACTATTTGTGATTTTAGTAATGCATTAGTAAATGCTGAAATTAGCATTAACTAAGATTAACTAACAAATTTGACTTTTTTTCTCGCAATTGCAAGTTTAGATCTCACTAATTTTTTGGAGATATAAACTCGCAACTCACAATTGTGTCTCTGTATGACAGAATTATACATTTCAAGTCAGAGTTCAGAGATAAAAAGTCACATTTCTGAAAACTTTCAACTGTGAGTTTATATCACAGAATTCTAAGAGTCAGAATTATGAATAATAAAGTCTGAGGCAATTCTGAGAACATATCCGGGGGTTTTTTTCTTCTCAAAATTGGACTTTATAACTCCTGAAACATTTCTCTCACAAATTAGAATTGCAAGAAAAAGAGTCAGAATTGCAACATATAAATTGTGACTTTATGTGACAATTATGATATGAAGTCACAATTCTTTATAAGTTTATATCATGCAGTTCTGACTTTTTTCTTGCAATTGCTAATTTTATAGCATCACAATTATGAGGGGAAAAAAAGTCTTTTTGTATGTTTATTCAGTGGCGGAAACAGCTTTCTATAGTGAGCAGCTCAAGTGCACATGAAATGCAAAAAATTGAACTTTGAAATTTTTGCAAAAACTTTGAAAGGTTTTAATAAACCTGAGCTGTGCTGTCTTTGTATTGCTTCAAACTAAACCACTGCCCAGTAATACTGAGAGTTGTTTCAGGGTATTTCAAAATATGCATATATTCATTCAAATTTCATTAGCCATCACATGCATCTGCCTTGTGTCATTTTCTCTCCGCACATGGAATCTTTTGAAGCAAAATGTAGGGAAATGAATGCACCGCATTAGGCTGTGAATGAGCTGTCCTGATCTTTATGCATGGGCCACTCACGGTTCAGGTCTAAAGCAGACAGGAAGCAGCGCTCGTTTTGTGAACGCTATGCTATTAGGACGCACAAGAACAGCTGAGGTGCACCTACAGCATGCTAGAGGAGCACAACAAATTGAAATTGATTGAGTTTTCAAGTGTTGGAATAAACAAATGGTGAAAAGTGTTGATTAAAGCATTGCTTTTACAGTAGGTGCAAGTTCATTTTTGTCCTAATCAAGCAGCTTTAAAGCATGTCTATGTATCTAGACCAATGCAGACACGCTCTGTAATATACAATTAATAGGAAAAGCAGATAACAAAGGATTTATTTATTTAGAAATGATGCTGATACAACACCTTAGCCAGTCCAAAAATCAGTCAAGAGGAGGAAAGAGCCTTGGTCTTGGACAGAAATAGTCTGGCTTATGCATGTTTGATTTATGACCAGTGAGTTTGACTTACAATAACATCCCTAGTATCCCATCTCCTTTAGATAATAAATCATTAATAGAAAGTGCTTCTGTAAAATAACTAACCTGTAACTACCCAGGATGACAGAAGACCTATATAAACCATAAAAACTTTACATTGCGTACAACTTGAATATGTCTGGGAGACTGAGGGCAACTATAACAGAAAATGTATTTAATCACAAAAAAATATAATGACACTCACTCTGTAAAGTTTCCCCTCTAGTGGTTTAGTCTTTTAATAATACATGAACATACAGTATAATGTAAACGCTAAACATTTGCAGTGCTAGGTAAATGCCTCTTCTACAACCTCTAGAAAAAAACTGAAATGAAGATGCAAGAAAAAACTAGAAATAGACATTCAGAATAACCTTGAGCAGCATGTTTCATTCTGTGTAACAAAAGAGTAAAAGCTCAAAGGACGTCACAACCTAGCAAAACAGAAATCCTGTTCAATACAACGTGTGGATTAAACTACACACAAATTAATTAATGCATTGCTTGATTTCGTATAGGGTTGATTTAGTATCTCAATTTAGTTTCGGTAACCTAATCTATGAATAAAGGGCAATAAAATGTGTAAAAAAAGCATAAAATAAAATAAATTATGCACTTGTCCTTTATTCTTCTGTTGACATAGAATCTTTTTTTTCAAACAAATATTGTCTACCCTAAACCTGTTCTATCCTTTAAAGGGACAATCCCTAATCACCTGTTGTCGTTCAAAACCTGTATGACTTTTTGACTACAGCTGCCAGCTCTCGACACAAACAAATTACACACCCGGCATCAAACATCAAGGCGTGTTCCCTTCTGATTACTACATTCCTGACATAAAAATTCAAAGTGTTTCTAAGGATGTTTGCCTAGTTTTTCTAGTCTCACACTAGTTTTTCTAGTCACACCAAAAAACATTTGATTGCCAAAGTACATGACCACCTCTCTATACAGCAAAAAAAAGAACAAACCACAACACTCCAGTCTTTGACACCAAGCCAGAGGAGCACCACTCATACAACACTGAAAATGTGACAGCACTGCCTGTTGCTGTGTGTATGGTAAAGTTGAAGCGTGACTTACTGAGCAGCCTATACTCCATCCTCTGCGAGTGGGAGTGTTTCATGGCTGTGACCGTAGCGGCAGTCGGCTCGCTGACTCCCTGCTTCACGCTGCAGCGGCGAGAGGCGCTTAGCCACATTTAAACTCAGCCTGACTGCAGCTGCCAGCTCTCTACTACAACAAATCTCGTTCACACACACGCTGTTTGGCCACTCGTACTCCCCTCCCTCTCTCTCTTGCTCTCTCCCTCTCTCACACACACACACACACACACACACACATGCTCCTTCCCGGCAGGTCATGTTACTCAGATGAAAGCAACACATAGCGTTAAGTGCAGGGCGAGGAAATCGAGCACCCAAACATGCTCTGATCACCTCGCTGGTTGACTTGGGTAAGAGTCCAGTTCGAATACGATACAATGACTTTAAAGCCTAAATTTGGGCATGAGACTTCGTGGATGTGTTTAAGGGTGCTTGTTTCCATCATCATTTCCCAGTACATCCTGTGCGAGACTGATCGAAGAAAAGAACTCATCCAATGGCTTTACGGTCCACATGCCATCTCCATTAAGCACAGAGAAAAGCTGTCCGGCAGATCCAGGGATCGCATTTATAAAGCCATTAACGACTCAAATCAATTGCATCCCTTAAGACACGTCAAAGCCAGAGTTGCTGAGTATAGGAAAGACCTTTAACACGGCTTCAATAACTGTTGTGAATATTACAGATAATCTGGCCTGGCATGTCTATTAAACCTGTAGGACTTCCTGCATGCTGCACTTTTTTATACAACAAAAGCAACTGGCGATGTCAAACTCCAGAGGACAAAAGGTTTCCTTATAAGAACAGCCCATACTAATCATGTCTTGTGAGGTCATACAAAAGATGTGTGACAGAAAACAGGCACTATGCCAGGGTTTGACGTCAGTGACACCAAATGTTGTTGGTTCTCATGTGTTGTAAGCAAAGTCTTTTTTTTTAACGTTTATGGTAGTTACTGAAGTTTAAATCCCCCGATCATCATTTAATCACAGTTTAATTTCATTATATAAACAGCATGAATTTTTATTTTTAAATATATTTTAATAATATCATCAGTTCTACCAAGACAAAATAGATGAGAATACACATGACTATTTTTAGTAACACTATTTCACAGAGTCCTTGCTTCTTACTAACAGTAACCCTAAGCCAAAGACTCAAAAGACACGGGGGGGGGAGGTTTGCCATTTTCTGCACATGCAAAGCAAAGCACGTCATCGGCGTGCAGTTCGAAATATCACTGCTTTATAAACATACTATGAATGTCCAACACGACCTGGGCCGTGCGCAATGCCTCACCTTGAGTGGTAAAGGTCTCCGAGTTTGCATTTCTCCTGCGAGCACAGAGCCGACTCTCATTCAGCACATATGTGAGTGAGTGTGTTCTCCTGACCTGACCCAGCGCGCTATTCCTGTCCACCGCTGCTGAAATTCATTGCGTGCTACTGCATTGTTTTCAAACAACCCGATTTCAGTTTTTATTTATGCACGATTCTCCTAAAACGAATGTCCCACTACAGCCAAATCGTGATCTGTGGAGAACTGTTTGCTCTCTTAGAAAAAGCTTTCCTGAGTGAACCTGAACCCCTGTGGATAGGGTTAATAAAAACCTTTGCTGCTAGAAACTGGTCTTTTGCAGTGACTCTAAAGCATTAGACTTCAAATAGAACAAACCCAATGACCACATGACACAAAGGCAAACAATTTGTTGCACAGGGTTGTAATCACCAGAGATTTATTCAAATTAGCATAAATCCCTTTTAAGATTGTACCTGCTGTATCCCAATTTGGATCTTATTTTTAGGAATGCATTTTCATTTGTGCTAGAAAACCTGTTCTAAAATTTGGGGTCCGTAAGATTTTAAAGTAATACCTTCAGCAAGCAAGCAAAATTGGTGGTAAAAAGATTTCGTTTTTTTTAATTCTGTTATTTGCTGTCTCTGTATACAGTTTTCAACACTAATTATAATAAGAAATGCTATTTGAATAGCAAATCAGCATGAAATTGTGCTAAAAATTCAGCTTTGATCGCATGAAAAGAATACAATCTTTTGTAATATTTCACAATATTACTGTTTTTACTGTATTTTGGATCAAATAAATGCAGACTTGGTTAGAAGAAACTTCCTTCCTAAACATTGAAAAAAATTGGAACCCCAGACTACGGCAGAATATATAGATTTTTTTTTTATTTGAAAAAAAAAATATATATATATATATATATACATATATATATACACACACACACACACACACACACACACACACACACACAAGAAGGCTGTAAAATATAGAGTAAGTCCTGTAAGGGTCTATTTTGCTATTTCGACATAACCTAAAATCTATGTTACCCAGTTAATTTTTATCATCTTGGTAACAAATGGGTTTACAACAACGTTGAATACATGACAGAAAACCAATTAGGTCATTCCATGTCAACTCAACCAGAACTCCCTGGCTCAGATTTTTGATTTTGTCAATATTTTTGAATAAAGATAAACATGCGTGGAAAAAATGCCACTTACAGTATGTATATTTACAAAGTAAGCCACTATTCTGTAGAGGAGGGTTAAAATTGAAAATGTAAAACAAGATTTATGTCTAGTTTTTATGTTATTAGTTCTTCAGACATCTTAAAAAAAAAAGAAGAATTATCTGTATGCAAAGTGACCCATATTTGGTTTCTGACCACTGAAAATGTCTAAAATTTAACAATTATACTCTTGAGGCCACATCATTGCTGTAATGGAAACACATAGAGCCTTGCTATTAAGGTTGCCAATAAGAAAGTTTGTTAAGACCCAAAATATAAAATGACTACCGTTATGAATTCCCATCAGCCCAGGCGTGCCCATCATTCTTTGCGGTCTGTTGTCGCTACAGATCAGACCCCCTTGGCGACATTTTTTTTCTAGAGACAAATCTAGAGACCTCTTGGACAAACCTCAGCGAGTTAACATCTTGTCAGGTAGAGCTAGTTCAGTAGGCTTAATAATAGCATGCATTTCAGTCACTATTTCATATTCGTTCTGTTTTTCTGACAATATTAAATATATCAGTGAACAGTTGTATTGAGAATTGGGGTGCACTGAATAACATTATGTGACCACAGAGAAGCAAGATAATGAGGCACTGACGTAATGAATATGCAAATTGACGTATGACATCATCTAGCGACAGGTTAAATCAGACGTGTGGAAGGTTTAATAATTTTTTGTTATTAAAATTGAAAAATTCAAGTTCCTGTTTCAAGGTTTAAAGATAGATGGCTAATCGATAGATTGGCCATTGATATGTTCAGTGTTCAATTCAACTGTTTAATAAACACTTCTGGCACAGTCTCTTCATTAGTTTTGTTTTTCCTGTAAATGATTCAATAAATACCGTACCGTGCCATTCCTACTGAGGTATTACCGTACCGTGAAGTTTTGATACCGTTACATTCCTAATGTTTATATATTGACAAAATCAAACATTTGAGCTGGGGAAGTTTAGGAAATTTGCTTTAACAAATATTTAATTGCGCTAAGCATAAACAATAGATGCCCAAGATCAAAATGCAAGTGGCCTGAAATACCCCGGGTTGACAGGCCACCCTAACTGTTCAACCCTTATGCGCATTTGTTTCATTCACAGCTAAAAAGGATGTTGAATACAAATATGTTGCTGCATTCAAATATAAGCTGTTTTTGAAAGGGGTTGGCTGTGATTTAAGTGCAAAAGCTCCTCATGACTTTATGCTAAGCAGGATTTAAATATCTTTTCATCACGGAGTTCAATCTTTGCAAGCCGTTTGCATTTGAATGGCGAAAACAGGACAACATGCTCAACAGATTTCAGGTGCGCAACGCTGCCATCTGCTAAAATAAACATGAGACATCTGTAAGGGGTAAAAAATTAACCACCTACACCACGGCCTTGTAGGTTCGTTTCACAAAAACAAAAACATTTCACTGACCTAAAACGACTGATTATAACCAACTTTTCTGCCCAAAACGGCCAATTAAACCTCCAGGCACAATGAGATTTTTGGTGTCACTTAATTTGCAGAACATCTTTACCTCTCACTGTGTTTGAAAAGCCCAAAAATGGTGAGAATGTCCATTGAGAGAGGCCAGATTGCATTTTGGCCCAGATGCCTGAACTTTCCACAGCTCGCGAGAGAAAAATAATGCTTGTGTATTTAATTATGAGGCCGCGAATACCAGGGTCACTGACTCATGGTCCCACACAGACGTCATGTCACCTGGAATTAGTCCAGAGCAACGTGTATTCGAATCACTGAGGATCGCTTTACACTGACATGCCTCACGAAGGGCTTGAAGGTTACACTCCAAATGGACGAGCGCCAGGTGATAAGCTAATGCGGCCAGAATCAAATTAAAGGGAGAGCACTGTCTGACTTTTTGCAAATCAAAGCAGGCGTTTGAAGTGCGCCGTTTGAATCGCTTGGCGAGCCAGAGCGAAAGAGCCGAGGAAGTCAGAGACTGACGCCCTTCTCCCCCGCGTCGGTCACGTTACATGGCCCTGGACGGAGGAGAGAAATGAATTTCATTAGTTTATAACCTGCTTCTGCGGCGCCTGTAAGAGGCCTCCTCGTAAATCATCTCTCATTCAGCAGAACTGCTACGTTCTCTTCGAATGGACAGAGCGAAAACCACACAAGCACAGAGCAAAGTCATTCCTTCGAACAAAAGAAAACAGCGTTAACAAAAGAAACCAATTATTCTCATGCAGAAAATATTATCTCACTACTATTATGTATTATCTATTGCTTGTGACAAAGTTTGCAAAAAAGACTAGATTGTGGAAAATCATTCTGTAATGTTCTGGAATCTTTGGACGCGGGACACTTCTTCGAAAAAAGATGAAGTAGCATACGAGTGATAAGAAAGTACATGCTGTCAATAATCCATTACTTGCATCTCTCTTTTAAAGATGCTGGAGCATCTGATTCATAAAGAAGAAAAAGAAAAAAAGTGCGCTGATGAAGAATCTAGTGATTTCCAGGGAATGATCTGCACATACCAATCATCCAAATCTTGAGCAATTCTGTCCAGAGGACCCACAAAGACAAACACTAAGCTATAGGGAAATAAACTTGCACATGTCAGAACAAAAGACCCTTAAACCCAAAAAGACCCTTGTGTCTTTTTTATCTGTTCAACCTGAATAGAAAGCATTGTTTCTTATTGGTTGTGGCTGTGCAGCATGCAGCAGTTAGTGTCACCCTCAGACAGATGCCACAATGAGAAAAGCTGGCACCTGGAATTGTCAGGTTTGAAAGTTACTCAAAAGTTTGATGTTTTTCATATGCAAATACAAACTATACTCCTTGTAGCTATAAGAAGTCTGTAAAATAGTCTGCACTTATTTGGAATGACAAATTGTGTGTCTTCAATCTCACGACCAATTCGTATGCATTTTATTAGGTGGTTAATTCCAGCAAATTCATACGACCTCACTCGTACCATTTTGTACGATTTTTGTAAACAATTATTTTTATTAAACAGTCATTTCTGCACAACACAAAATATAACACCTCAATCCAGACTGCACAATACAATTTAAGTGATGGGCAGGTTTAGTGGCCAGGTTAGGTGTAGGTCATACGTACAAATTAATACAAATTCGTAATTTGTAAAATACGTTGTGTGAGGTTGTACGAATTAATATAAACTACCCACCTTATTGCCTGCTTACGGTTGGTATTGGCCAGATCAACAATGCATCATGGGTGTTGAGGTGTTCGTCAAAAATAAATATAATTTTTTCCTTAATCTAAAAAACATCAGAATGGAGCATCAACAAAGCAGAAATTGTTGATTTTTTACCTTTCAGCATTGCTCGACCTGTAGAGCCAACAGTGAAGCCAGGCAGAGAACTTCGGGCCCCGAGAGCAGCTGTGGCCTCCAGCAGGGCCCCGGTCAGATGAGCTGCAATGATGGTTCTAAGAGGACAGGCCCGGAATCTAACCTGCAACGTGGAGACCGGCGGCCATGACACGGCCTGGGCAAGCAGCTTCTTGCACGGGTGCAGGAGATAGATCTCAGGACTCAGGGCAGGATCAACATGGTCAATCTGTAGAAGAGAGAGACAATGGGAATGCTTTGTTATATATATATATATATATATATATGGTGTTATGTTTACGAGGCATAATGCAACATGACGCATAAAAAGAGTACTAAGTCATGATAATCATTAATATGTTTTCACTGGATGCAACAAATGCCTCATTTGTAATGTGTTTGATTGTTTTGGTGTCATAGCGCTGTGACACATCACGTTTATGGTAAGGGGCATAACATTTCCGCCAAATGCTTGCGTTATTCGACCAATCACAATGCACTGGATGGATTTTTTAGAATGAAACAACAATGTACATTATGTGGAAAATGTGTTTTTTGCACCTTAAACTGCATAAACACATTGCATAACACCAAATGCACAAAAATTTTCTTTTTAGCAACATCATATGACCCCTTTAAACTAAATAAGCCCACTATTGGACTAACAACTGGCTGACTAGTCGATGTAACACCTAATAGACACGGAGGTCTCCATCTTCGCTTCTCTAATAATCTCTGACTTGGTGCCCTGCAGTGATTTTTTCTCTGTCAATGTGAAAAATCCAAGGAACCACCAGCTGTTTTCATAATAATGATAGCAACAGGAAGCTAAAGGAGCTAAAAAAAAAAAAAAAGACCAAATGGAGAATAACAATCCCAGGTCTTGCGATCAAACTTATCCTTATTGAGAAAGGGCACAGATTGGGTGATTTTACTCCTATCTTTGACGTAGCGCACATCTCCTCTCTCTGCAGTGAGCAGCCATTATTTCACCATTACTGATCCCAGACTGCATTTCTGCCAGCTGCTTCCAGGAAACTCATTACAGCTGTTGTCTGTGGCCTTCCTCTGAAACGATTGACCCAGCTTCTTTGCCACCTCTATCCCCAAACGACGCTTGCTCTGATGAGAATTAAACCTCTCTCATTGGATAAATGGATTCAGAGGCGATGCAACGTGACCGGCAAATAGCAGGTGCTCTGAGCTAAAGCAAAGTAAAGCACAGGACCTTGAAGACCTTTCACTTCAGTTGTTTATAATAAGAACAAAACCAGAAAGCAGCATATGTAAGTCACAGTTAGCTATTGTTTACAGATTTTTTACATGCCCTGACAACATATTGACTATTATTATAAATGTAAAAAAAAAAAAAAAAAAAACTTTTCTATTTCAATGTCCTTTTCCCCATCATTTATAGATATATATAGATATCGATAGATGGGTAGATAGGTAGAGCTATTATTGCTGTCAAACGATTAATCGCATGCACATTTATTACATATATAAATACAAACACATGCACATATATATTTAAGAAAAAAAAATTTGTTATTAAAAATATTTATATATAATACAAAATATAAAGAAAATAAATATATAAATGCATTTACATATAAATACCTTCAAAATATATACTGTATTCATGTGTTTTAATACATACATAATAAATAAACACACACAGAGAGAGAGAGAGAGACATTCATTGAAATATATTATCTGTCCTCACATATAAAACATGCATGTTTTATGAACATCAGCAAAAAAAAGTTGTTTTAACTTATATAATACAATTTTTTGTGTGCAAACAGTGCACTTTTGATCTCTAGAAAAACAATCAGCAGATGCAATATTTCAAGGGTGAGATGAGTAACGTCTCTAATTGGACACAGAGAGTATTGCGCTCGCCACCGAGGATAAAGGAGCTTATTGCCACAGCAACCAGGATGAAAGATTCTTGATAGTGCTTAGCAAGTCAATTGCGCTGTTTCTGATTTTTCTCACTTCAAACAAAGAGAACACAACAAAAAAACTCAATCAAGATGAGGACTTATGTAACGAGTCCTTTGAAACTGTCAGGACCCGTGTTTATGAGGTTTTAATCAAGGAAAGAAAGCCTGCTTTAGTACACTTAAGAAAAGAACAAGTCATCACAGTATGCTTAAAAGGCAAAGGCAAACACATTTTTGACACTTGATCTCTAAATAGAGTCGACATCATTCAGAGGTCAGCCAAGATAACCAATGGACTTACGGTGACAGTACATTATTATAAATGATACCACAGCATTGATTCTCATTGGTTTGCAGACTTTCGACTCTTTAACTCTATGTCTATGAAGTGCTTTGTTTAATGCATAAACTCCACATCACATCACCGCAATAATTTACAAACACATACTGGTGCATCTCTAAAGATGCAGGTTTTGCAATTATTTTCCATACTTTAATGATCTGCCATCATTTATTCTTTTACGTATTCAAAAAAAAAACAAATCAGTAAAATTTCCTGGAATGTGACCATAAAAAATACGGTAACAACGTTTTAGGTTTTAAGCTAAATTTACAGTTAAATACCGTAATTTCATTAAGTGATATGCTGTTAATATGCCAGCCTATTAAAGTACTGAAATCTGTTTTGATATACACTGCTAAGCATCAAATGCAGGCGATGATGAGAAAGTCACCTGATGAACCAAAGCCCATCACAAGCAGTTCATAGACATTCACACACCAATATATGCAATAAATATGCAATAAACATTAATTTAACAACATTACATGTAATAACCATAGCTGATGAGAAAAAAGTAAGAAGAAACTGTCAAATTCAAACTAAATTTGAAATGCAATGCAGGGAATTCTGGGTATGTCAGTTTATGTTTTTTCCCTGTAAAATTTACAGGAATTTACTGTTTAACAGCATTTTTACAGTTTTTTACTATTAAAATCAGCCATTTTTACAGTGTTGTCGTCCAATACCGATTGATGTAGAAACTGTGCAAACACGCAGCACTTCAAGTACTGCACCTGTATAATTTGCCTCATTGTTTCCGAACATTAAACTACAGCGCGAAGCAAAACGTCTCCTTATCAGAAAAATGATTTTGCAGAATTGGCAGTCCTCAGAAGCCCCCTCCCTGAGCCGTAGAGCTGTGGATCTTTATAATTACTCTTTAATGGGATGGGTTTCCTGCTCTGCTCATGATAAAAGCGAAGTCTGCTTTTGTCAGATCTTAAACTGGACCTTAGGGACTAAAATCTGCACGTTCACCAGCCAGCTGAAGTCTGACACTAATTCTAACTGGTTTCAAAATCAACAGCCCAGATGCAAACTAGATGAGTTCTTAAAGAGGTTCAAGGTTCTTAATGAAAAAATATAGGTTTCAAAAGAGGGTTTTCACAGGGATGCCATAGAAGAATTGATTTTGGCTCCCTAAAGAACCTTTCAGTGAACAGTTCTTAAACAATAATAATAATTCTTAGAGGGTTTCTGCAAGGTTTTATGAAGGTAAATTTAAGACGTTTAAGTAAAGAAAACGTAAGGAATAAATTGAAGAATACAACACATTACTTAAATGTTTGATTTGCATTATTGATACTTACAGTTGTTTTGTTTTTTTAAATTTTACAAAAACAAATAGCTTATTTATGGTATAGCTATAAACCCAAACACCACAGTATGGAAATAACTTTCACTTGTACCTTCTAATCTCACTGCAAAAAAAAAAAAAAACTTTCCCCAAGCAAATGTCTAAAAGACTCTTAAATCAAGATTTACTGGAGAAACAAAACACCACAAGAAGCCCTGTTCTCTGAGGATTGTATCAAAATGAACAAATATCTGTCAAAAGGTTCAGACAAGTTTTCATAGCCCACATATTAGTACTTGTTTAATGCATAATCTCAGTTTTATTCCGTTTAGTTTCACAATTCATATCTTAATTTTTTGTATCCTTACTCAAGGATGTTCAGATATTTGAATTGGAAAACAAGACAAACACGAGTAAGACATGTCATTTGCGATGTACGTGTAACAATTATTCCATGGTTTTATGCATTTAAGACTTTATGCACCTGTTTTATACAGTAGCTTTACAAAGAGCCACAGACACCAAAAAAAGAACCAATCATTTTAGGCATGCAGGTTGTTGCTAGATATTTGCTATATTTCGAAGGGAAGTGTTTACCAGAGCATTTCTAGATGGTTGCTAGATCGGAAAGTAATAACCTGGTATGCTTGTGTGTTGCAGAACGTGCCTGGCTCTAGAAATCCTTTCAAATGTATAACATGTTTCTCAATCCTTTCACTGACATTAACGCTTAACCATTGACTCGGTCTCAGTGGCATGTCCCCATCTGACCACAGCGCTAGCAGGTGTGCGAGTCACCTCTAACCGCCCTCAGAAGATGGAGGTAGTGACAGTCTCTGGGCAGAACTTTGCTTTCGGTTTTTGTACCATGTAATATAACACTGGTTTCAAACAAACCATGTCAAATTCAGTTGTGTTATTATCATGCGAACCAGGACTGAAATCATTTCAGCGTCTGATGTCATTATGTCTTGATTATCGAAGTCAGATTTGACTGAAAAGAAAACATTACGCAGGCCATGAGAATCCTGTTGGCTCAGTTTGGGCCTCTTGCTTCTCAGTCTGTCAAAGCTTCACCGTTGACCCTGTCTTGTTCTGGGCTCTCTATAGCCACTAATCCAACAAGTGCTTTGTAGAAAGAGTCACTGCATGAGGGTCCAGCACAGGGGCTGAAACTCTAGCCGGGAGGGTCAGTGTGTCTCTGTCCAGCTCTGAGGCTGCAGACACGGAGGAATGGCTGGAATACCTCGAGAATGACTGACATACAGCAGCTGAGAGCAGGACTCAGCACATCCAGTCCCTGCTGCCTTCAAACGCATGCCAAACTGAAGGGTGCACAACAACTACGCCAAATATAATTGCATAATATTCTCATTGTAAATCAGTTTAATATGGACTTTACACTTTATATCTCATATTACAATATCTCTCATTTTCTTTCTTACTGAATATCCCATAATTGTAACTTTATACATACAACAATGACTTTATACCTAATTATTGGCTTTACATCTCACAATATCATTTAAAATCTAATTTGATGCCAGACACTATAAAGTAAGAATCAACAAAAAGTACCATTATAACAGTTGCAGCTTGATAATATATTAAAGAAACAGAAGTATCTATAAACTGTTCTTTTGTACATAAAGCTGTATATATATTATATATATATATATAAATAAAGCTAAACAAACACAAAAGACAATACACAAAAGTAAAACTAAAAATTCCACCAAAAACATAATTAAAATAATAAATAAAAATAAAAAACAACACAAACCAAAAAGTAAAAGAAAACAGACAGCAAAAACAATGAAACCAAACAAAAAAAAAACTTTTTTATTATTTTATTATTTTTTATTATTACTAAAACAAAATTACTACAAAAAAAGAACATGAGACAAAATAAAAAGTAAAACAACAAAAATTAGCAGCAAAAACACAAAATGAAACAAAAATTACATAACACAAACAAAACAAAATAACAAAACAGCAACAACAACAAAAAAGTAAAAGCAAACTATAACACAAAACTAGTTTTCAGCTACATAGATACTGTAAGTAAAGACAGAATTTTAATTTTTGGGCAAACTATGCGTTAAAGCAATGTATACATACAAGATATAGTCTCCTTTCATCTCATCTAGAAACTAATTTATGTGACTGAACATTTCATTTGCATGATACAGCTGAATTTGCACATTAGTCAAGTCTTCTTTTCATTTGTTCTGCACCCGCTCTGTAAAAAGCCCCTGACAACAGTGACACAGCCCACCTGACATGCATCTAATCAGTATATTTACTCTGCAGCCCGTCATATCCCGCATCTCGCCTAAACCGTTACACAGCCCTTTAATCTGCCACTAATGAAGCACAAACTGTCAATGTGGCTATTGACTGGAAGTGGGCTTGATTTATTCACCCAGAGCTGCCCGTGGGCATAATGACTCAGCACAGATCTTCCGGGTTGATACGGGGTGACCTGAGGATCCTTCTTGCACACTGAGAGCAAGGTCTCATGTGACCCAATCGCTGCAGCTGTCACAGACAGACTAGGTGAAGAGGTTCAGCTGGAGTGAGTTTGTAGTGTTTTGAAGCGGTACAAACAGGGTGGTCTAGGGTTACAGAGAAGAGGAGCCAAATCGGGACCCGTGTGTATGTGAGATATGCATGTATATGTTGGGGGATATGACTCGCATGTATGGATTTTTGTTTTTTTCATTTCCAATGCTGGTATTGTTTATTTAAGATATCTTTGTGTATCTCTCAATTGGGTTGGCCTACACAGGATCTTTCATTTACAATTAATATTTTTAATTAAAACACAATTCTGTTCCAAAAATAATGGCATTTTTTTCCCATTATAAAAAAATAATAATAATAATTGCATAAATGAGCAAAAAGATGAAGCACTAAATTAATTAATTGAACATAAACATCAAATATATTTACGTTTCAAGAGCATTAAGACTCAGTGTAAGTGGTGTGGCAGCATTTCACACAAAATCAGGCCAAAACAGGGTTCATGTGGAGTAATTCCAATTAAAAGGGAAAGCAGCATAGGTTTTAATTTCATGCTTAACACCGTAAAGCTTTGAAGCAGTCTATTGCATGAAGTGCAAACATTGCAAAATGTAAAAATGCCTGGGAGCCCTTCTGATAGGACTCTAAATGTCCAGCAAAAACTTTTTCATTGCACAAAAAGTCAAATAAGTCAATATCTGCATAGATGGGAACATAAACAGCAGAAAGGCTTATTGGAAATGCACAGACATTCTCTCCCAAAAGGCGGTGCTTTATAGGAAAGACGAAATGAAAATGCCAATGACACACTTCTGAGGACAGCCCAATATCTTTGCTCAAGCACAATAGGCGCGCACTGATCATGCTCTGCATATGCACCGCTTCCGCGCTGCTTATGCGTGGAGTAAAACCGGCGTGTTGAATGTGCTGCTTACAGTAACTTGCACGAATGGCGCTGAAGGCTGTCTAATTGCGTCTTTGCATTGACTTAACATGTAAATCACTCGTGCTTAACGCTTCTTTCGTGTCTGGTGTGAAAGCAAGAATTAATGTTATGTTACGTCCACATATGCATTTGTTTATTTAATATAATCGCAGCATTTGCTGTAATGCAATCGCATACAGTAGGCTGACATCGCGATTAATTATGCAGCGCTACTTCAGAGATACATCCACGGCATGGTTTTACTTTGAATTGTGCAGTGCTAATATTTATTCAATGCGATCGTTGCCTTTCTTGTCTTTCTGTCTGCAACTGTAAAACTTCTTGAAATTCTAAATTAGACATCTCAAACAGCATTTAACATATTTTAAACTTTTTAAAGCCTTAAATTTGATACACCTAAATTAAAGGTCTAATATAGAGTACGTGTAGAGAATATAAGGACTAACAGGAGCCCTGTACTTAAATGGTGATATATTTTGGTAGCCTAAATGGGAAACACAATAGCCCTGGGACAACAGGCTAGCAGTTTTGCGAGCACTGTTCAGAGTTGGTGCAAACATATGCACCTCTCTATAATCAGATGAAATTCTTTATTTTGTTATTGAGGAAACATGCAGCAACATATTTACATATTCATCTAAAAGCTGCTCTAGCATTGGGATGTTTTTTTTTTTAATCTTTCTACCTCTGACTGCAGAATGAACATTTACTTTGCCTCTGCAGTGAAAGCTTACTAAACTAAAGGGACATAGTTTGAAAGGTGAACTTGTGAACTTGCCAATAAATCTCAGTGATTGTGTCTAAGCTATCACAGTCACCCCCGCCGCTGACTTTCATTGTGTTAAAAGCAGACTATACAGCAGGCATATTCCTGTGGGACATACAAATAACTTCCTCAATGCATTAATCAAATGTGACACGCATTCTGCCAAGAACAATCATGTGCTGAGGTCACAGTCGTGCCAGCACCTCTGATAAGGTTTCCACAAGAGCGAGCCACAATATGGAGTACTGCACAGGACTTATAACCGTTCCCTTCCGAAATAATGAAAATGAGAACATAAGAACTCTCAGACGTGAGAAATTCATCCGGGTCTGTTGAACTGCTCTTACCTTGCACAAAAACAGATTACATTGACCCTTTTTATCGTTTGGAAGAGTTTTTAAAAGCAGGACTGACCAAAAAGCAACCCCGCTTTTTACTTTCTTCATCATGACAGGCCTTTCATCTAGGCAGAGAGCCATCCCAAATCTCGTCCCGATCTGAAGTCTTATATGACCCCCCACCTCCCTCTCACTGGATGGATCTGGCCTTCTTCACAACTGACTAAATATTTTGCGTCCATGCCAGTGTTGTCCTCTTTTCCAGACAATGCTGGCTTCAGCCAATCACACATCAATTAATTCTGTTTGGATAGCCTGCAACACAAATATCTCTGCTGATACAGATTTTCTTACCGTGAGAGAACCAATGATACGTAAAGCAGTTTCTGTATAAGGACAACTGCATTTATCAAGCGCTATACAGTGGAAAATGATTCCCGCTAACAAACCAACCTCAGAAAGCATGAAGAGAAGCGAATGCATGGAATAATGTTTTCTTCTGAGGAAAGTCACTGGAGTACAAGAGCTTATTGCAGAGATCCAGTTTTAGATTTTTTCTGCTGCCGCAAACATGACTGTTTATAGTTTCATTCACAAGATTCCAGCTGTCAAGCACTCGGTGCGTTACGCACCTGACAGGAGCAACTACGTGCAACAAGAGAGTAACCCCAAGCAAAACATGTTTGACAGCAAATACTGGCTTTTGGATTTGATATTTAGGTGTGTTCACCTCTTGACCCCAAGCATCTGACATAAAAAGGTTGAAATGCAGAAACTGGTCGTTGACCTCAGTAAGGTCAAACTAAATGGCATAGCCATTTTATATTTTATTTAAACTAAACTGCTACATTTTGTGATTTTGTAGTTCAAACAATCCTTTATCAATCATCTAAATAGTAATATTTAAAAATAAAAACAGAATGCCTACAACTAAAATGTTTAGCACTAAACCTGCTTCACTCGTGTATGGCTGACACATGGATCACATTAAGTTAAAGGAGAAGTTCACTTTTGAAAAAACTTTTGCTGATAATGTACTCACCCCCATGTCATCCAAGATGTCCATGTCTTTCTTTCTTCAGTCGAAAAGAAATTAATGTTTTTGACGAAAA
>JAUMHP010000062.1:2827655-2838441 GCA_032361065.1 Enteromius trimaculatus | reverse complement strand
CCAAACTTTGTAGCTTCTTTAGTCGATTTTGGGACAGCATTGTCTTTAAAGTTTTCAATTTCATCTTCGTTAACAGTGACAAAACGACTACTGGCAGCCATTTTGTCCGAAAAGGTGATTATCGGCTGATAATCCGAGATAGCAAACCAATCAGAGCGCGCGATTTTGTATAATCACCTTTGTATTTATAAAATGATAAAATATTATTATTATCATCATCATCATCATCACAATCAATATTATCACTATTACTATCACTGTTATAAAAAAGGCACAACGATAACTCTATATCAAGAGGAGGGTTAGGCCTAACAACTTAGCACCATTGCATAATGGAGCTCTGAGGGCAGAGGCACCAGCATGATAACTCTCTAAGACAAGAGGAAGCCTAACTGTGTCCTGTACTCAGAGCATTTTACCAAGGAGGCTTACAGAAAGCCTAACAACTTGATGAAGCTATCAGAGCGGAGCTTCTTAACTTAACCTGCCTTTTAGCTAAACATAAAATCTCAAATGGCCAGGTCGAAGCCTTTAAGGAGGATGCCTCAGCTACTGAGAAACAGAAAATAAGCATTAAAACATTTCCACAGAATATGCAATCTCTTAGAATCTTAAATTTTCTTATAATAATATGCACATTTCTGACTCTAATTCCTCAACCTGATCTCACAAAATTCTGTGTAATGACCACAGACTCTTAACTCAAAATTTTGTATTAATGTCATGAAATCTACGAAGATTTTGTGATGGGCTCACGGAAGAGATACCAGTGTAAGTCAGTGACAGGCATCAGGCGTGATCCACGAACAGATAACCGGATTCATTTTATATAAATGTATACTTTCATTTTAGCACCTAGCCCCACCTTTACCCTAAACCTGACCACTTCTGAGCAATATAAAACACACACAGATAATATAAGCACAGTCACAGGTATTTATTGCAAAAACTGACCATAAGCAGTAAACAAAAGCATTACAAACCGGCTGTGCTGCATATCAAGTCTTTCTGAAGCCATACAATGTTTTTATGCGAAGAAGAGACTGAATGAACTGTTTTAATCGCTGAGATTATCCCCCTCTGGTAACACGAAAAAGACACTCTTGTCCTGTAGAATGATACAATTGATAATGAGACACACAAGAGCCAATAGAAATTTAAAACCAAGGCTGACATAAGGATTCTCCTGGCGGCGTTTTTTGAGTTTGCTCAGAGCAGCAGCAGCACAGAGTCACGGCGGATGGAGAGATGGTGATCACGTTCTCTAACAAATCAATCCTTTTGCCTCGGAGGAATTGGAATATTTTTATTAATCTTGTTTATCTTGTGTTTTATTAAGGGATGGTAGGTTTACGGGCAGGTGTTGGGTTACATGCTCAGAAATGTATAAATAAAGTGAAATAAATAAAACTGTTGTGACTGTTCACATTGAAAAATCACAACCCAATACATATGCAATAATGGCAATATCATTACCCAATATTTGAATCCAGATATCCATGCGTGGATCACGGCTGATGCCTGTCACTGACTTACATTGTAATCTTTTCCATGAGCCCATCGCAGAATTTTGGACAATTACTTGATACTAACACATGATCATTACACAGAATTCTGTGAGATCAGGTTGAATTCCTAGAATTACACACATCAATAACTGTAAGATCAGTGTTATGTGCATCAGTGAGCTTCCTGTTTGACTCGCTTGACCTCTGCCTACAAGTTCCGCACTCAAAGCAGACATCAGAGGCTATTTATAGGTTTTCTTCCCTTTAGTGTGTTATGTAGCTGTTTGTGCATGTGTAAGATCTGCAGAGTTACAAAGCTCAAAGTCTCCCGTAAAAAGGATTTATTCTAAAAGAGAAGGCTGATCCAGGCTGGGCCAAAACTCATTCAAACACGTGTGTTTCTGTGCGAAAGTAAAAGCTTCTAAGTAGATGCAGTTAGGAATCATTAAGATTACTTACAAGAGAACAGCACAACACATGTTTGAATTTGTGCAACACGTTTTATGGACGACAGTTTGTGAACCTAGGAGAGTACAAGAAGAAAATGGGTTAATTCTGTTCTGATCTTGCTTTGACAATCTGCCGTTTCTGAATCAGAGACTATAAATGTTTTGTTGCAAGGAGCAGAACCCTGTTCAATTCTAAAACACGAAGAGCTGTCTTCTCTCTAACTGCTCTTGTGGATGTCGATTAGTCAGTCGGTAGCCAATGTATATTGAAAAAGCCAAGTGGCTCAAAAATGCGGTCTGTAGTTGAAACAGTGCCTACTGGGCTGGTTCGAAATCAGGATCTGGGCACTGGCCCAGAATTTCTATGAGCAGAAAAGTGTAGCTGGTTTACCATTGGGCTCCAGCAACTGCCCCAGTGGAAAAGTGGCATCAGATGGACTGAAGCAACACTTATGACAGAATAATATATTGCAACTGGAGGTTATGATCCATTATGAAACTCTTTAAACAGCTCAACGTTTTAGTTAATGTTAACATGCATTTTGCCATTCTGTTTCACTTACTTTTATATCAGTGTTTGCTGTTGATTTTGACTTGTTGATGCACAAAGTAGTACTTCCAAAATGCTGAAAATGATCTGTCATTTGTTATTTGCCACAGTAATGGGGGCGTTGAAAAAAAGAGGTTTTATGGTAGAATCTTACTTCCTCTCTGGTAGTTCCTCTTTAGTCACATGAATCACTATTTTGATTTTTCTTTCTGTCCCACCTAAGACTCTTCACACAAGCTTGCAGCTCAACACGTATCAGTCTATTTTGTCCACCCTACACATCTCTCTGTACCTCAATGCAGAAATGGACTGGAATTTCCTGTTGCCTTTGTATTTGTTTTATGGTAAGATACAATTTTTGTGTACTTAAATTTGTGGGATAAACTATACTAAAATTACTGAAATTCTAAGATAGTAATCAGAAACAAAAACGTTTTCTTCACTCGTGCACTTGGTGTAAACTGAACAGATTATGGATTCTATTTTTTCTGCAAGTAAAATATATATTTTTGGTTTTATTGTAAAAATGCATCTTTTTGCTGTGAAATCTTTACTTATTTTATAAAGTAAACATGGACTGAAACAGAATGCGAGTATTTTAAGAGTGCTTATTTGTTAATCTCTCAATTATCCTTGTATTGGATTGCATTATATACTGCATTTAAAAGACAGAGCTTTTTTCTTCAGCACCTTTATAAATAAAACATAAATGTCATAATTGAACTATGGCCTAATTCAGGCTTATGAAACTAAGCCATAGAGTGACCAATTCTATTTATATGAAGTTTAAGTATAGTCACTGATCTTGGTTAGAAGGAGAATTGAATGTAACTTTCCATCGCAATATTTGCAACAAATTCTTACAGAGGAAAGTACTACATAATTCATTTAAATACTTTTCCTTTCTTTGACATATTAGTATGCCATTCATTAATGGCCTTCAACATTGATCCTGTGACCTGGATAACCTTCAAAAGCAATGAAAACGCTGGATTTGGCTATAAAGTGATACAGAAAGATTTACGGTGAGCTCACTTGAAATACCACAATTACTCAAACCAAACAGACGACTTTAAGAGCTACAGATTACTTGAATCCAAGACTGATGTTGATATTAAAGCCACTAATCAAAAGCCCTAATATGTGTAACAAATGATTGAATTAGTCAATTTTGTTTATGCATTACATTTTAGTCAGAAGGCATGCAAAGCAACAGCATCTGTGCTTTACAAATAGCTACTGTTGTCACTGCAATTTAGGTCAAGCTAGACATTTTCTTTTGCTAAAAGCAGCCAATGCGGACTGTTCTAGTCCAGTTAAAATATTACTATTCATATATACAGTAACTTTATTACAGTTTAATCTGAAAGAAATCCTTAAAGCTGTAGTTTTAATTTCCCCTTTCTGAGATTTTCAGTAGACTGAAATATTCTGCAACACTAACGAAAATCATGCTTATGTCCACACTTTTTTGTCTTTTTTTTGTGCCTCTTACTCAACCCTTATGGGCAGCCAAGAATGCCACATATTTCTCTTTTTTAGCTTATTCTTATATTCTTCCTGTCTTCTTCTATAGTCTGCTTGTGAGTGATCCTTTAATACAACACAGTCAAACTCAAAGAGGAGAGATTTATGACTGTGATGTCACCAGAGGAGACTGCAAGCCACTGGCCATTAATGGTACTTGGTTATTCTTTTTGCTGTTCATATGTATATATACAGTGAAGTCAATACGTATTTGATCACATATAAATCACATTGTATGATTTTTTTAACAATTTATTTAGGAATTACTGTGTCAAATAAGTATCTGATCACTTAATGGTAAAAAAAAAAATGGTAAAGAAGCCTTTGTAAACAATAACAGAGGTCAAACGGTTCCTGTAGTTCTTCACCAGGTTTGCACACACTGCAGGAGGGACTTCTCTAGATCTGTCAGGTTTCAGGGCTGTCACTGAGCAACACAGAGTTTCAGCTGCCTCCAAAGATTTTCAATTGGTTTTAAGTCTGGAGACCGTCGAGGCCACTCCAGAACCTTGATATGCTTCTTACGGAGCCGCTCCTTGGTTTTCCTGGCTGTGTGCTTTTGGTCATCATCATATTTGAAAACTTAGCCATGATCCATCTTTCATGCTCTGACTGAGGGAAGGAGGTTTTTGCCCAACATGTCACAATACATGGCCCTGTTCATCCTCTCCTTAATACAGTGCTGTCGTCCTGTCCCCTGTGCAGAAAACACCCCAGAGTATGATGCTTCCAGCCCCATGCTTCACTGAAGGTATGGTATTATTGGGATGATACTCATCATTCTTCTTAACTCAATTTGTTTTATTTGGAGGAAGAATAAAAAGTTCTACTTTGGTCTCATCTGACCACAGGACTTTCTCCCATAACTCCTCTGCATCATCCAGATGGTCCCTGGCCACCTCCAGACGTGCCTGGACATGGGCTGACTTAAGCAGGGGAACCTTCTGTGCGATGCAAGATTTTAAACCATGACGTTTTAGTGTAGTACTGATAGTAGCCTTGGAAACAGTCATTGTCTGTCAATGTTGGTAATTGTGGGGTGCACAGGTGTCTTTATGACCGCTAACGACCTCAAACAGGTGCTACTAATTTAGAATCATGAGCAGAGAGCAGCTGGACTATTTAAAAGCAAAATAACAGGTATTTGAGGGTCAGAAATCTGGCTGATAAGTAAGTGATTAAATATTAATTTGACACAGTAATTCCCAAATAAATCATACAATGTGATTTCCAGATTTTTCTTTTTAGATTCTCACAGTGGAAATGCACCTGTGCTGAAAATTGTAGACCCCTCCATGATTTCTAAGTAAGAGAACTTGCAAAATCACAGGGTGATCAAATGCTTATTGACCTCACTCTATGTATGCACGCATGTATGCATATACATACATACATACATATATATATACACATATATATATATACACACACACAATTATAAAAAAGTATTTTATAAATTAGTTTATGGCATTTTTTTTTAATTGAATGAAACTGAAAAAAGTAATGGATGTTTCATTCAAAGCTCTACTTTTAAAGCTAGAGATAGAAGATGACCCAAATACCTGTTGTTCCAAAATAGTGATTCTTTTCTTCTCTTCCTGCTGATTCATCAGGGATTTCTGCAGTAGATTTACCTTTCAGAACAGAAAATTCAGCTTTTATTTTATAGCATATAATGTACAATTAAACCGCTTCAAACTTCCTTTTAAAATGAACAGTGAAGTCATCAAACTTAACTCATATGTGATGCATGTCATGCCAGAAATATTCAACAAAAACAACTTTTGACTAAAAAAAATTGTATGCATGCCTACTGCCGATGTAAAATCTCAGCGCTCATGAGTTTATGATTGTGAGCAAACTGTGGTAACAGGAGTCAAGTCATATTTTAAAAACCGGTAAACATAAATTATTTTATATATGCAACTACAGTAAATATAATTTTATATATAAATATAATATATGAAATGATAACTTCTTAAGTACAATACTGCTAAAGGTAGGTATTGCTTTGTCCTGTTCTTTAAAGATGTACTTTTGAGGTTGCAGTGGCTACTGAATGAGTTGATGGCATTTTATTATTATTATACTTTTTTTTTCTTCAAACTGTTTGTTGATCACTAAATTGCACTCGTCAAATTAAAATGCAATGTGTATTTTTTAATATATGATTCAATGCCATGTCAGCACCACGACTAATCACGTCGAAAACAAAGGTTTTTGATTAAATTACATGTGCTGTGTATGTTTATTATGCGCAAGTATACACACACGCATATATTTCAGAAAAATATGTTGTTTACATATGTAATACATTTATTCAATTTTTTTTACATGCAATTATTTTCAAAACGTATACTGTATTTGTGTGTATTTATATATACTTAATTATACACTGTACGCACATATATTATGCATGCAAAATATTATTTTGAATGCGATTAATTGTTTGACAGCAATACTTAAGACACTATAAATATTTTTGGAGTAAACACATTGTCTAATACAAGTCTGCTTTTATTTAAAACCTAAAATGGCGTTAATAAAAAAAAAAACAAAAAAAAAAAAACAAACAGGAAAAAATTAAAATAAAAAGTCTGTCTGCAAAGTAAGAAAAATATGAAATTATTATTAAAAGGAAAACACTATATATTGCTTTACCCCACTGACAGATTATTTTTAAACTAAAATCTGGTTCGATCTGGTAACTGCAAATAAGACAAAAACACCAAGTATCTTTGGTTTTATTTTTTGCATTGAAGAGGTGATGCAGAAAGTACCTGCATCAGTAGTTCGGCCACCCTCTTCCTCTCCTCCTCCAGCTCTTCCTGCAGTTGAGCGGTTCGCTCTGATAAACACCTCCTCTCCTCCTTCAGTGCCTCCAGCTGTCCAGACTGGCCTGTGCGATGGGAAGAGAGAGTGAATCATACAGACCCTACACGACCATTTTGAGTGAGTATTTTTAAAGCTTCACCATCTGAAGGGGCTTTTGGTGCTTCATTTAACTGCATCTCTAATTCTTTGGTCCTGGCCAAAACGCCTTGAACATAGGCCTCCCGCTGCTGATCATAAACAAGCCAGCTCTGGTTCTTCTCCAGAGCCTGTACTCAAAGACAGAGACAGGAACCACATGAGTCTGGAGGAAACAACAGATAGCTCTTTTATGAACTCTTGAGATGTGAACTCACGTCTCGCAACTGCTCTTGCACCAACGCAAGCTCACCAGACGGAACCTGTCAGGAGATCAACGACACAAACATTTCAATTTAAAAGAACTGTTTTCTATGTGAATATATTTTAAAACGTAATTTTTTTCTGTGATACAAAGCATCATTACTCCAGTCTTCAGCGTCACATGATCCTTTCAGAAATCATTCTAATATAACGATGTTTTATTATCAGTGTTGAGCTGTTTAATATTTTTTAGGATTCTTTGATTAAAATATTAAAAAGAGTTGTTCAGATGTTCAGAATTACTGTTTCACTACTGTTCAAAAGTTTGGGATCAGTACATGGTTATTCTTTCTTCTTTGAAAGAAATTAATACTTTTATTAAACAAGGATTTATTAAATGAACAAAAAAGTCACAGCATAGATTTACATTTTAGAAATGTTTTATATTTGGTAAAAAGTATGTTTTTTTTTACTTGTTATTAAAGTAAATATATATAAAAATATAAATATTTCCAACATTGACAATTCTATAATAAATCAGTTTATTAGAATGATATCTGAAAGGATCATGTGACGCTGAAGACTGGAGTGATGATGCTTTGTATCACAGGAATAAATTACATTTTAAAATATATTCACACAGAAAACAGTTCTTTTAAATTGAAATAATATTTCACAATATTACAGTTTTTTTCTGGATTTTTAATCTAATAAATGCAGCCTTGATGAGCAGAAGAAACATCTTTAAAAACCATTAAATATCTTACTGACCCAACATTTTTGAACAGTAGTGTGTGTGTATGTATGCATGTGTGTGTGTGTGTGTATACACTTCTCACCTCATTCATATTGTGTATGCTCAAATATGGATATTAGATTCAGACACTTTAGAGAGGACAAAGGTTTCCTTGAAGACTTTCTTTTCTCATTGCACAGCAAAAAGATGAGTTATCGAAAGATCAATCTCATGCATTATTATTATTTTTTCCTTTTGTTCATGTTACATTTTGTTTGCATTTGTGAGAAAATCTCACTGGTTGTAAAAAGCAGCACATAATCTTGTAATGTTAATATCAATCACGGGCCCATGAACCTAAAGAAATCATATCAGGGCATGTTTGGAGAAATCAGCAAATAGCGCATCCCTGGAAATTAATTTCAGACTGCATCATGATGTAATGTCTTGTTTACAAAGCGATGCACTGTCAAAAGCTGTCAAACTGATCATTACAGGAATTCATGCAACAGGCCAGCAATCTCTTAACAGGATGAATCGACCTCTACATTAACCTTACTAAAGCAAGAGTAGCACAGATCACTCTGAACTCCAGACAGTTTCATCGACTTGACATTAAATTAGTCAACTTGGGTTTGCGCCTAAATGGTTATGGGGGAAAACAATAATCACAAAAGAATAGTTTTTTACAAAATAAGGAACACAAGCATAATATTTATCAAATTAAGTATCAATAAACTGTAGTATAAATACTGCACTCTTACTTCGATTATTTCATTATAAACAGAAGAATTCATTCTGGTCTGCTAACATCGGTCCCTCAGCACTAGTTCTCTGAGAAAGAAACACTGCCATCTAGTGTGTGAACCTGACCAGGCTTTCATTTGCTTGGAAAGATCATAAATAAATCACTAACGCACTCTTATGAATACAAAGTTCAAAAGCACAGCATTTATTTTTTTTCCCAAACAGAAATGCTTTTGTAGCATTGTGTGTTATTTCTTATTTGTACATGCAATCTTTTCAATGCTGGTAACATATTTATATTTATTTTTATTCCTATTTTTTTTTTTAATCATAATTAATCTAAATGTATCCTGATAAAAACGGCCCATTTCATGCATACAATTCCTAACAGAATATTTGTAAAATTAACAGAAACGCACACACGAAAGGGTCTACCTTTTGTTTCTCAAGTGTGTCACACCTCTCAGAAACAGCACAATACTTGTTTTTCAGGTCTTCGTTCTCCTTCGAGAGAGCCTGAAACCGTTTCTCTCTCTGTTGGGCCTCGTGTTGTTTCTGCTCGAGCTGGCTCTGCAGTGAAGACACCACGTCTCCGTGAGCGGCACGCAGATGCTGTCTGAGGCTGGAGATCTCCTGCTCCTTCCCCAGCAGCTGCTGCGAGTTCCTCTCCCTCAGCGTCTCCAGCGCCAAGATCCTCTGCCGGTTAAAAAAGGGAAAATACCTTCACAGTAATACTCTATTTTTGTGTGTGTGCGCGAGAGTAAATGTAATGGATCACTTAATGTTCTCTACATACACATACATACATGAGTCAAAGTCAAAAAAATAAAGGTTTAACCAAAAAAAAAAAAAAAACTTTAAGTTTTACTAAAATGTAAGTTTTCTGTTTAAATGAATTGAAATTTGTTTTTTGGTTTCTAGAGCCAAAAATAAATAAACACATTTTTCCATGATTTAGGGCCTACTCCTTTTCCCCAATAAAATGCCATTCAATGTAACAATCTTGTCAGATCTATTTACATTAAAAATCGAGATACATTAAAAGATGAATTGCTTTCAGCCCAAATGCTAATTAGCTCCATCCACTACTCTAGGTTTCACCCATTTTTCACTATTTTTTTCACTAAATTAAAATACAATATGCTTTCTTATTATTTATATATTTTAATAAGTCAGAGTAAGTTGTTTACATTTTTACATAATATAGTGTTACACTGAATGACAACTTAACATGATCTATCTTTGGACATAAAATCACGTTTGTGGTTTTCTTTTGATATAGACACTCATATAATTAAATTTAATATTTATATTCTCTACATATTTATACAAATCCACCCTGACGCATAGTTTATTCCAGTCATTTTAAACAATAGTGCCATCAGACTTCAGGTATGAACTCACCTCCAGAAGTTTGGTTTTGTCAGAATCCGGATGTGCGTTTTGATGTCTTCCAGCTCTCTTCATGTCCTCCAGAACTTTCTTCAGCTGCTGGTTCTCTTTCTTCAGTTTCTCGATCTCTGTCTCCACTGATTTGGAGTTGCTGCTTTTAAAGCCCAGTTTATTCACTATAGTCTCTTTGGCCCCCTTCGCCGCCATATTTGGAGTTATGGCTGGACATAAAACAGATTTTTTCTTATGTGTACAACTTACTAACGTTAAAACAAAATTGAAACTAACGAATGGAGCCACTGATCTCTCTCAGGAACTACAACAGTGAAAACCCGGGTTAAGAGCGTTATACAAATAAATCCAAATAAAACAATTTACTTACGATAAGAATGAGCGCTTAAGTGTAGAAGTATATCAACACCACCCTGAGAAAACAGTCGTGTTTCACTTCCGTTATAATGAAAACAAGTTTAAATACGGCGCGTCCTGCGTCATATCCGGAACACGCCTTCTCCTTCTGTTGAAGACAGATGGCGCGCTGAGATTCTGTAACGTACGAGAACAAATAACATGATTTTAAATAATAATTTTGCAACTAAATAAGGCAGAAAATATTAATTATTTAACCGAATTTGACATTTAATTGAATACATAAGCGTCTCTTTTTATGCTCACCAAGGCTTAGTTTATTTGGTTAAAACAG
>JAUMHP010000062.1:2789251-2802664 GCA_032361065.1 Enteromius trimaculatus | reverse complement strand
TGGACATCTTGGATGACATGGGGGTGAGTAATATATCAGCAAAAGTTTTTTCAAAAGTGAACTTCTCCTTTAAGCACCGTTGGCACATCGTCTGTGAAAATTGTGTGGGTATGAACAGCGAAAAATATATTTGCGCCAGTTTAGTACTCTACTATTCTTGTATAAATTGAACGATGAGACAATTTGCACTGTCCCTTTGTAAAGAAACATTTGGAGCCCGCACACAAAACATGTAAACGTTAATATGCATGGCCATGACATTTTAATCGAGATAACAATATCGCTTTCAAAAACTAGCCCTCTGAAATTTGTTTTCAAAAGCCCAATCCAATTTCTACACCATGATTCTCTTTTGGTTTGAAGCATAGGGGTAGGGCCAGATGGATCGTAATAATTCGTTAAGTCCTATTTGTAAGGGAAATATTTGTACCCTTACCAATAAATTGGGATTAGGCCAAAATAAGCATGTTTGTGGTATGTTCACACCAGACGCGACTTGCTCAAATAAATCACGCGCTTGAGGATTTTGAGTTTACTCGCTTTATTCGCACGTGAAAATTTGCATCATGGGAGGGGCTTCGGCCAGACGCTCCCGTCTCTGTGGCGGTTAGACCCGAGGTAAAATTCATTTTGTGATAATCTAATAGGCAAACTTTGGTTTAATGAATCTAGTATTTTTTTCCTTTTCATTCCTGTTCCCATTTAAAGTACAAAGATGTGTTGTACAGCACCTCCACATACAGCGACGATGATTTAGATGAATTCTGCCTCCGCTTGCTAGTATTCGCGTCACTACTAGAGCAATCTCCTGATTGGTAAACGCGAAGCGAATTTTCGGCAAAGTTCAGATTTTTCAACTTGAGCGTTTCGCGCGAATCACGCGTCATTCGCTCTGTAAGATGTCTAATCGCGTTATTGCATTGACTTACCATGTAAATCACTCGCGCTTAACGCTTCATTCGCGTCTGGTGTGAACGCAACACCAGGCCCCCCAAAATACAGTTTTTAGCAGAAACAGGACATGTGAACACACCATCTACATAGAAATATTACTGGCAAATGAAAAGATGGCAAAAAAAGGTATACCTGCTCCGGTGGGCCCATAGGCAAAGACACTGGCGTTCTGACCATTAAGGATGTGGGGGAGGATGGGTTTGACAGAGGTCAGGAACACCTCCTGCTGTGTGGTCTGCTCACCATGAAACACATCGAACCTACAATAAAACATACAGCGTTACATACAAACTTTAAATCAATCAATGCACACACACACATAAGTACAATGATATAATTCACAGAGCTTCAAGACAATAATAGTGAAGAGAGAAAATATTTGTGTTACAAACTTGCAGAAAAAAAAGAAGAGAGAAAAAAGGACCTGACTTATAAGTTCAAAAGTGTGCTAGCTTTAATAAAATTAGAAAATATGCCATAAAAATAATTATTAATTTCACAGGATAAATGAAGACAGATACTGATAAACGTAGTTGCATTAAATTATTACCTAAACCAATCTAAAATATTAAGGCAAAACAGTCATAAATAGTAAATGCCTCCATCAACAAAGTAAAAAGAGAGTGGTTTCTATGTGTATCTCTCCCTGATAATCCAAACAGGCACTTTCAGCCTGTGGATTTTAATCAAAGAGAAGTATGATATCAGCACCAGCTACCAAATCATGACCTACTGCACTGAGACCATGACCTGCAAAAGTGCTTAATACTGAAGGGGAGAGGGTGAAGGAGAAAAGAGGCACTAGAAACACTTTAACAAATATGACTGACTGGTATTGCAGGGTCTCAGTGGCGTTCCTCCAGTTGATGATCTCCAGCTTTTGTGGGCCCAGACCCCTGACACAGGGCCCCTCTCCCTTCTCATCCTGCTTGTCCATGTAGGGTCTGAGCCGAACCGCCACACGAACCCGAGAGGTCCGTTTGGATCCAGGAGCACCATCGTTCACAGCAACACGCTGAGCCATATCTGAGATCCACCATTACACACCCGCCATCAAACATACAAAGTAACACACCAATACAAACATACAGTATCGATACATGATAAATAAACGCAGTATTAATAAAAGACTAATAAAAACAGCAATGTATCTACTAAATGAGGATTTTTAACTCTGCCGCTGAGTTAAAGCGATGACGTGCTTCCTATCTAAAAAAGCAAAACACGTACATTTTACGTGAACAATAAGGTTATATTACACTTACCTATTGTGTTGCACAACTATCAACACACGTCTCGGCTTATGCAGTCTGCTTTCTGGCAAACTAAAAAGTGTTTTGATAAACAAACTAGATTCAATACATCTCAGTAAACTCCTCAACAATGGCGCCTGTCGCTGCTGCTAACACGGTTATTTTCAAAAGATAAAAACCCCGCCCCCTTCACTAGATTTAACCAATCAACACGCGCGAATCCAGCAGTCCGCCTTCTTCTTTGAAATGGTCACGGAAGAAACAGACGCGTTGTATTGCCATCATTCGGCAGTGTAGAGGAATAACAGGATCGTTTTTCAAACAACGATATAAAAAACAACAATCTAAAAATATCTTTAATATACAAAAATATCATCATCCATTCAAAATCTACCCCAAAATTTCATGTCCACAATTAGTTTCTCACAGCTGATCTACAATTGGTTCTATTTGCAAAACATACTATTTTTAATTGGTTTAATTTCAATCAAATAAAGCCTAAAATTGCAGCATACAGCATAGGATTTGAGTATGAGAACTGAGCTGGAACCTTTTAATAGCTACTAATTATTTTGTCAACATCACAGTCACAATACAAATAAAGAAACAAGTGAATAACAATGAAGCATTAATTAAAAAAGAGTTACTTTATTAAAAGCTTGCTTACTTGGGGTAATGTACAGCATAAATATGCCTTTTCTACACACACACACACACACACACACACACACACACACACACACACACACACACACACACACACCTTCAAACATTACTTACAATTTATTATGAGTGTGCCAATTTTCATAAAATATTAATGCTTAATCTATGTGCAAATTCAGATTCTATATTTTTGTACCAAAAAACTAAAATATTGTGCCTTTAAAGACAATGTACAAGTCTTACAACTTAACATTTCCAATTTACAGTTACAGGCCTGCAGTATTTTCTTTGCAAAGTTCTATGTTACAGATGATAGTATTAAAGAATAATAATAATAATATACTAAAATTGACACCTAAACATGTTGTAATTTAATATTATTTGCTCATTAAGACATTGCAAATGAAAAAAAAAAAAAAAAACTTGCAGTGTTCTCAACAGAAAGACCAAAGACCGCAGGAAAGCAAAGTTAAACTAAATTATTATTTAACTGACCTGCTCTTTCCATAGCTAGAAAAACCAGGAATAGCTTAAAACTATTTAAAAAGACAGATCACTGATATTCTTACATAACTTCCTGTTATACAGCTCTCTTTAAGTCTAAAATTGTAATTATTTAAACTATATTTTAGCTACACAGTTTTAAAAGGTGCATCGCCCTTAATAGCCAACATTTAAACTGCTTATGTAAAACGTTTCAGTGATATTAATATATTAAAGATAGATGCTACTGCTTTAGATTTCTGTAGCATCTCTATTCACAACCTGCTGCAAAATGTGCTATTCAGAGGCTTTTCTTCACAGATCTGTCACATACTGTTCCTGAAATCAGCTTTTCACCTTCATCTCCAACATCTGAATGGGTTATGTATTCAGTGCAAGTTCGTGTAAATCACATGTGGAAGACCGACTCAAATTCATTGAGCAAGAATTCTACAATCTGGTTCTGGAAGACCATGTAAGTTGTGATGTTTGCCGTCTCCTCCTCGGGTTTGAGTAACGTCGGGCCGAAAACAATAGCCACGTTCTGCACAGTCATTCTGTTCTCATCACCGTGTTGAATAACCCTGAAAGAAAGAGACATTCTGTAGATGCATACTCTGTCATGTTTATAAAAATATGTAAACGCATGTATTTAAAAATATACAACGTACTTGCGCAAATGGCTGAACAGGGCCTCCATTGTGTCACGGTTGGGTGGCGGCAAAGACCGTACCACATTTCGCATGTGTGCTATTTTACTGTAATAATCGGGGATTTCTGTATCAAAGCACAAGAAAAAGAATACATTAATTCAAAGTAATTATCTCTCTTTATGGATAGATAGATCCAAAACCTATTGTTTTATCAACAGTATTTGAGACAAAATTATGAAAATGTTTCTATTTTGCATTTTTAGTTTATTTACTTTTAGCTACAAATGGTATCAGCATAATTATATCAGTCTAAACTCTGAGGAAAAAAAATATATTTAGCATATTATCAGCATAATAAAATTAAATAATAACAATGAAGTAAAAATATCAATATTATTAAACGAGTAATAAAATATTTTTTATCAAAAAAACAGAGAGAAAAAAGCTCGTTCTATTTTGCTTTTTTTATATTTTCACTACAAATTATAACATCAGCATAACAATTATATTAAATAAAAATATTAATATTCAGTAAAACTAAAAAATATATAAATCTAATACAACACTATAATATTACACTAGCATTCATACACTATTTTACTACACTTGTATTATCAGCATAATAATTTGAGCGAAGCACTGCAATTTTAACAGATTTCAGAATGTTTTATTGTTTTTAGAAAGTATTTAGCATGTCCTTCTCTTGCTTTCGTTAGCAGCACTTGAGCAGCATAAACTCCACAAGTCTGTGTCAAATCTGATAAACGGTATCTATTTCAACTCAAGAATCAAAGTAAGGACCTCTGACAAAAATATCGGTGTACTTCTATTTAGCTGTTGAAAAACCCACACTGGAAACCCGCTAGAGTCCTACTCTCGTGTTTCTGTGTACAATCTATTCAACCGTGATCTTACTGATGCCACTGATGAACTCATTGAAGAGATTGTAAGGGAAGAGAGGCTCCTGCAGCTCTCTGAAGAAGAGCTTCAGTGCTCCTGTGATCACATGGATGTCCCAGTTCCCCTCCTCCAGGTCCAGATCCTCTGGAGAAACACACAGAGAAGCACACGAGTCAGTCAGAGTCGAGCAGTCAATGTAATGAAATGCTAAGGCCAATGAAACTCATTACTAACCAAATATATATATATATATATATATATATATTTTTTAAAGAATTCAGTTTCTAGTGTTAGATTTAAATATGAAGTCTTGTCTTGTAGAAAACAAATAGCACAATGTCTCCCACATGGTCCATAGTATAAACTGTCCATGACAAATTAAGCACCAACAAGTTTAATACTTAAAGTTGCAGCTCTTAGTGAAATGTAGATGTCAAAATGTAGGAAATGTATTAGTGAAGAAAAAAAAAAACAAGATATAATACATAATATGAAATCCTGGGGCAGACATGCAGTAAAGAGCTGATGAAGTGTATAATGCATACTGATGAATTTTACCGTGATCTGCTTTGAAACGCAGTTTCTGGATGACCGCTAAATTCCCACTAACTCTGTAGAGTCCATCGATCCCCAGACCTGATGGATAACAACAATAAAAATCAGTTCAGGAAGATGTATTAAACAGCAGCGCTTTTAGGTTATTTCGTATTCGTCTTCCTTTCGATTCAAAATGCTTGTCATGTATGAGAAAATCTAACCTGATCTGAATGTTTTTATGACTGAAGAAAGTTTCAACACAGTCTCAAGATCAATTCGTACGTATTCATACGAGGTGGCAGATTCATACAAATTCATATGACCTCACTTATACAGTTTGATACGATTTGTCACAGGTAGGTTTAGGGGCGGGGTTACGGGGTCGTTCGGACAAATTCATATGAATTGGTAAAATACGTACGATTTAGCAAAAATCGTAGGAACCTCACTCGTACAAATTTGTATGAATCAGCCACTTCGTAAAATGTGTATGAATTGCTACGAGACTGTGGTGGAAAGTTTCGGAGGCAGCGCGTAAACGTAAAAGCATTTTCAATTAAAAAATAAATATAAAATAAAACAAAATAGATAATATTTTCTTCTTATTTTGATCAAATGCCTAATTTTATCCAGCAGCAGCATGTATGATTCACTAAATGTGTGTGTGTTTACCAGAGATTATAACAAATTCTGATGTCCAAACAATTTTCAAAACACTTCTTCAAATGCTATGGATGCGAAAAATGCAGAAAATTGAACCTGATTTGATTTTTTTCCCCAACATTTGAAAGTGTTCAGCGGCAGTTTGTAAACTGATGATTGACACAATGTGAGGTCGTATTTATTTTTCAACGTGCAAAAAATTTGGACAAAGAATTGGGACTCATGTGCGCAATGAACTTAACAATGCTCATCAACGTCAAAATGATCAAGGTGGGAAGTAGGAGGACTTTGAGGTCAGCTTTAAGTAGCTAAATATTTATTATTTGACAACTACCCTAGGACTGTTAAACATTGCACAGCAATATCCAGTGATGAAATCGAAAAAATAAATCCTTTAATTATTCATTTAAAATAAAATTAACCACCTTTTTTCTCTACTGCCCGGATGCATTTCTCCACAAAGCTGGGCACTCTTGTCTTTTCTTGGCAGCAAAGATTATGCAAGTGACATCCAAATACATTTTCTGTGGGAAAAGGATAAAAAAAGTTACATTAGAATAATTTTTCATCAAAAATCTGTACAAATGGATGAGCGATGGGCGACCTCTGATATATCCCTTGTCTTTGACTGACTGCAAGGTGGGCCGCTTGAGGAGAAACTTCTTCAGTTTGGTACGGACCTTCTTCTGATCCGCTTCAGACGTCGAATTGGATGAAGGATGACGAGTTGCTAATGAACAGAGAGAGGCGGTACATTTTTACAATCATTTCTCTCTTCTTTTTGAAACATTTGTAGTACCTTTAGTTTTTTATTAATGGATCGAATTTACTGTAATCATTTGTTTACACTGATTTTGTTAAAACTGACATTTTTC
The DNA here is from genome assembly GCA_032361065.1 of Enteromius trimaculatus. Classification (NCBI taxonomy): domain Eukaryota; kingdom Metazoa; phylum Chordata; class Actinopteri; order Cypriniformes; family Cyprinidae; genus Enteromius; species Enteromius trimaculatus. Next base: position 2,795,683 of record JAUMHP010000062.1, on the reverse strand, counting down.
AAAATATCTTTTGTGTGTAACAGAAGAAAAGTAATTGGAATAACACGAGGAAAGGTGAACGATTTTTACTTTTAGGTGAACTTTCCTTTAAGCCTCTGGTGGTCTTTAGTCATTTTTAAACTAAAAAAGATTTTTTTTTTTTTTTAAATGTTTTGATCATTGCAATAGTACAAAACTTGCTATTTAAATACACACACAAACGGAAAGGTTTAAATAATTAAAAAAGTTACAGTGATCAAAAAACGACCACCATAAAAAAATGGAAATGGGAATTACGCAAAACTAAAAAACCGATCATTTAGAGGTCCATGGTATTACATTTCCTTTATTTCTCCTAATCCTTCTTAAGGATTTTAAATATCTTTATTCTGCTTCTTGTTTTATTATTATTTAAATAAATCCTGTATAATATAAATTAGAATATTGTCCAGCACCATGAAATCCCCTAAAATACAACAGTATTAAAGAATAAATATTCCTGAAGCAAAATATGAGTAGAAAATAAAAAGTAGCACGATGTTTCTACCGGAGGGTTAGGTCATTTAAAGCACTACCATTGCTCATAGTTCTTTTGTCGAAGGGTCTGTCCTCTCTGTCTAAGCTCGAGGACTTGTCAATGACATCCTCCTCCTCCTCAGAGTGGTGCGCTTCCGGGTCCTGATGCAGATCCTGGATCAGAGCATCGCAGAAAAAACAACTGTAAATCACTCAAAAAACAACACAAAAAACAGCCAGGTTTTGTCAGTGCTCTCACCAGCTGGCGTATGGTATCTGTGATGATTTTATACCAGTCAGCGATGATGCTCTCGGTGTCGTACTGGATCAGGTACTCCACGCCGGCCCGGCTCTTGAGCTGAATGAACAAACACATGTGGAACGTCAGGAAAACACACAAGTGAAGAATACAGAATGATCATCCAGCAAGACCCATACCTCCAAGACATTTTTCTTGCTTGATTTTTCCTTGCTTGCCTTGTTAATTGTCGCCCCTTTCAGTTCCACTGTAAACTCTGGGACTATCTGATTTGTTTTACTCTACGAAATATAAAAACACATTTAGTGTTGTGAGACAAAAATGAAATAATTTAACATTCGGGGGGGTTGTTATGCACCGATGCTCCAGCTGGTGATTTTGGATCCTTATGGAAAGTCAGTATTCCTCCGTGAAGAACCGTCCAGGAATGACTCCAGTTCTTCCTGTGGGATGATTGGCAAAATGTTATACTTTTACAAATCATAATCGTTTTCACAGTAACACTTTACAGTAATGTCCCACTGGTGAATGTTAGAAGAGAAAAGCAATATAATGCTATTCATGTTAGTTTATAAAAATCCAAGCGTTCATTGTTACAGCAGTTCATGTCCAGGTCCATTATATGATATTAACAAATATAATTTTTGATTATGATGCATTAAGACATGTTGAAATTTCTAGTAAGTGAGATTGATATTAATGTTTAATAAGGTTAGCTACTGAACCTTATTGTAAAGTGTTACCATTTTTTTCACCAATATAGTACGAGCTATCAAACTGATTTAAGTTCATGATGGCTAACTTTACCTAATTTTCTTCCCGTTTTCAGACACCTTTGTTTTGTTCAGGATTCCCGCCTTTTCCAAGTTCGAAACCTAAAATTAAATGACATTATTGAGTTAATACAGCCTCTCTGTATGTACAGGATAGTGTCTGATATCATGACAGTAAAGTAACTTACAACCTTTAAAGTTCACCTTAAAATGTCAAGCAAGAAAATGTAGATTACGACTTAGCTGTTTTACCAGTTTAAGTTTAGTAATGATTTTAAATTTGGTAGATAATCAGTAAAAACTCTTTAAAATGCACAAACAATATAATTAAATCACAAGTACCCACACATAAGAAGTGTTTATCTTACCTAAACCCCTAAATCATGGTAAAACTCATTATATTTGACATTAACATTATATGCTGTACAGCCATCTTTAGCAGTTTAGAGCTGGCTGCTAACGTTGTATTTTACTTCATATGTTGCTTTTTTGTATATGTGGATAAAATTGGACATACTTATATATACACAACATTATATAAAGAGCTGTGTAACAATATAGCCACACTAGTACGATATATATGCTTATATACACTGTAAAAATTTAGTAATTAGAGTACATTCATGTTCAATGCAATGCGTTATTTTGCTGTTTCTGTGTAATTATTCACGAAATGTAATAGTAGTTTGAACCGTAATGATACTATTGTTATTTGATATTTCTCATAGTTATGAATGATCCATTTAATGCAACACTAACATATTTTAAAAAATAGTAGTGTACTACCATAATAAATGTCACGAAAAAAACAAGGCACTGCCATGATAACGTGCCCCAAACCCATGGTAGGCTGTAAGTCTCACGTGTCACCACCAGGAGACAGTGTGATGAAATAATATTTCATGCACGAAACTATCTGCGATTATCATATCGGATGTTTTCTTATCTTAGATCTTTCTTCTTGTGTTTACAGTGAGTATTAGAGATATGTTTAAGGTTTACAGACAGTTTAAAATGAATTTTTGATGTCATTCTTGTAGTCATAATCAGAAATGTTTGATTAGACCTAACCTGCATACATACTTTTATTCAGCTTAATTTATAATGCTTAAAGATGATGCCTTCATTAATGTATGTTACTGTAAAATTTAAATCCAAATGTATATTTAAAAAGACATAAAGGTTTGATGCGGAGTCTTACATGTGGCATCTCAAGAGAGCTGTAGGTGTCATTCTCTGATGTATGCTGAGGATATGATGAGTGGGTTTTCTGTTAAAAGGAAAATGACATGCAGATCAGTACAGTAATATACTAGAAACTGGAAAAAAGAAAGTCAAGTTTTATTAAACAGCTGCAGTGTTTTGTTTTCATTGCATTAGTAAACACAATAGGCCAAAGCCACACCGGTGTTTTCAAATTTGATGAGAATAAAGTTGAAATAATGAGAATAATTTCTAAACATTTCTAGAATTAAGTAAAAATGACAAGAATACAGTCAAAATGTTTTGAGAATAATGTACAGTCGAAATTACAGTACTGTGCAAAAGGCTTAGGCTATTTAGGCTTGGTATAAGTTGGTTATTTCTATCTTTTGCGGTAGCGTGTCAGTTGGAAATATCAGTTTACATTATTTTTGTCATTAATTGTAATAATGCAGTGAGATTATTGTCCGACAACAGCCAGTGCTCCACACAGAGATCTGATCATCATCAGTCTGTCTGGAATCACATGAAGAAACAGAACAAACTGAGACAGACTCAATCCAGAACAACTGTGACAACGTACCGCAAAAAGATAGAAATAACCCCCTTTTCGGTTGGTGATGAAGCCTTAGACTTTTGCACAGTACTGTGTATTTTAAGAGTATACTGCATTGCACATGAACGGCACGGATTGAGAGTACTGGGATGTAAATTAATACAGTAAAATACTAGATTCTCAAAAAATACAAAAATGGTTTATTACGCAGCTGCAGTTTTTATTTTTTATCACCCAACTACATTTTTTCATCTCATTAATGAATGCAATAAGCCAAACAACCAGTCGCATTTTAAGTCCATGTTACAAAAACTAAATCTAAAATAATGAGATTAAAGTCAAAATCTGTAGAGAATAAAGTCTAAACGTTTCGAGAATTTAAACAGAGACATTTTATGGCCTGGATTGAGAAGTGTCCAGGCTATTGAACTTGGTTTGAATATTGCTATGTCTGAGTGGCCGTATCATCTTACTGGGACGAGGGAGAGTTCATTCTAGTGTCTCACAGAAACAGTTTATGATATTTGAATATGATATTTATTCATAGACTGAACAGGAACAACTTAATCTTAATATCAGCTCACACACCCAATCATCAACATTTCTTTGAGGGGTGCTGCAGTTCTCTTATTTAACCCTTTTTAATACACAACAAATATATGTGGATTATTAGCAGAAATCATACCATGTGTCATACACATGATATTTACAATCTATAAACTCAAAATACAGAGAAGACCGTTTAACTTTGGAAAAATACATTTTCAGCGCACAACCACTGCACGCCACTGAGGTAAACACCATTAGTAATACACTGTGTGTTCATAACTGAATTTAATCTCCATGGATCAGTTTAGCGAAAAGGAAAAATGTTGAGTTCATGCTTGCATATTAAAATAATAAGGTCAAAAATGTGGTAAAAGTGGGTAGGATGGATGTAAATAGAGCAGAGTCTCAGGTGCATTCTAGAGCCTATTTAGGAAACACGGTCACTAAGGACACGGCAGAAGGATCAGGTGTGCATCACATGCATCAGGGCATCACTCTTTGTTTGTGAGCGTGGGTGAGCTGCTGGATCAACTCAACACATGCAGTGGTATTAGGGGTGGGCGATACGGTTAAAATTTAATATCCCGATTTTTTCTGTGGAAATCACGATTTCTATCCCGATTCTTTTTCAAGTTGTTTTTTAAGATGATTTTGCAAATTACAGAGGTAGGGGTGGGCGATATGGCAAAAATGTCATATTACGATGATTCTTTGTCATTGATTTTACTATTTTGCAAGTTGTTTGAGCAGTACAGACAAACTAATTCGCCCTTTTTTATTGAAAACAAAGCCTTTCAAGGTAACAACGTATAAAATAAAGAAGCGCAGATATTTAGGCCAAAATGAGCAAAGATAAAAATCATTGTCATTTGGTCTTTGTTATTCAAATTAGATACACATTACAAATAAACATAATATGAATAAAAAAGTAAAGTAAAAAATTAAGTTTTTATTTTTCAGGAAGAGTAGGTGTATTCAGCAGTATTGAATTAACAAACATAAACCACTATATACTTCTACACTACCTCCATCGTTTACTCTCTGTCCTCTCGTTTTTATCTCAATGAGTTTCTTTTGTCTGTCTGTTAAATTCAATGAGGACCAGCTACTGTTTGTTACTCAAAATATCTTATTCTGTGTTTAGCGCAAGAAAGAAATGAATACAGGTTTGGGACAACATGTAAGTGAGTAAATAATGACACAATTATCATTTTTGAGTATACTATCCCTTTAATGACAAGCGGTAGCAAGTTTAGTGTCTGTCCCTTTAAGAGCTGCACGCATCACTGGCACGTTTTCTCTTGATTGTTTACTTCACTTTAGACAGAAGCAACTGTGTTTAACGTGGTATGTTTTGGACATTATTACCACAATCACGTGATAAATATCTTAGTTCAGTAATTAGGCGCCATTTGACAGGCTGTTAGTGCGCGGTCGCTTTAGGTGAAGGCACTGGAGAAGCGCATCCGGACAGCACACATATGAAATGTTTCATCAGCAAGACTTTTAAAGCGAATATTGTACTTCTTTTTGACTGCGAATCAGTGCAGTGTCTGGTGAGTGTAATTCTAACACTGAGTTAACACTGATGTGAATGTATGTCGCGTTGTACAGTTTATTGAAACAAACATAATAAAATAGCACGATACTACAGTATTTCTTAAAAAGCAGATCGTGAAAGAAAATGTATCGCCCACGATCAAAAAACGTCCTAACACACACCCCTAGGCGGTAGAAATTCAAAGAAAATGTGAGTACGTACATCTTCGTGGTACCCTGCACTGTGCCTCCAGGTCTGCTTGGATCCCATTGTATCCTGTTCAACTGAGGCACCATTTCGCACTCCATACGGTCCTGGACTTCCAGAGTACTAGAAATGTGAGAGAGAAACTGTATTCACTATATTTCTTTTGAGCGTGTTAGTACACTGTACGGAAGTTGTTTAATTCAGTTTGATACTTGTCTTTTCTTTATGAAATCTAATAGCCGTTCCTCAGTGAAAATTTAAAAAGTAAATCCTGCGTAGTTTTCCCCCCCTAGTGTATTAATGGCCACCCGATTTTACAAAAGGAAAACAGCAACATAGACGTTCTGCCAAATATATACATATACATGCACCAGTTTCCCTCATTTTCAGGTGCTTTTCAGAAATCATTAAGAAGAATGATTCCAAAATGATTAAACAGAAAAATCTTTAATTAAAATCAAGATACAACAGCTTAACTCTTTGACAACCAAGATTCCCAAGGTCATGGAAAAGTATGATTTTGAGACTTGGATAAGTTAGGCCCTGCATACATTTTACTAGTTATACCAGCTCTAAAAATTACTGACAGAAATAAACAAAAAATGTTTTATAAATGTCTTATCCCTCACGTCATTCCAAACCTGTATGATTTTCTTTTACTGAACATGAAATGAAGACATTTCGAAAGAATGTTTGGCACCCAAAAGGTTTCGGTTCTCTTTGATTTCCACAGTATAGATCAAAAATACTATGGAAATCAATGGGAACTCAAAAAGAATAGTTAAATACTAAACCTTGTTGTGTTTTAGAGCAGAAAGAAAACCATACAGGTTTGAAACGACACATGGGT
>JAUMHP010000062.1:2759995-2772202 GCA_032361065.1 Enteromius trimaculatus | reverse complement strand
AAAACAAAGTATTGTCTAAAGATTTCTTTTTATATATATATATATATATATATATATATATATATAAATAACTCTGACCCATTGTTCAGTTGTTACACTGACTGCACTCAATTCAAGAATCTGTCCTGCTCGCGGTCTATTATAGTTTTAGATAACAAAATGTTTGTTTGGTACATACAGGAAAGGGACAGAAACAGACAGAAAATGAGTGCCAGGAGGTAAGAAAACAGGAAGAACCAGTCAGAAACAAATGCACAGCGATGTGGTTTGAGGGGAATGACAATTCAAAGACAAAAATATGCATCTCTCTATTGCTGCTCTGTGACTCTAGAAAATGCAGTTTATGTTAAGTTCCATTGGCAACAACATTTTAGTATGAGATTAATCCACACAATTTCCAGGTTGTGCTGTGTGCACTGCAAACATTTTTGCTTTCAGCAATGCTTTGGGTAAAAGCGTCTGGTGAGTGTTCGTTTGTATTTAACACCATTCCAGCTTCTGTGGCTATTTTCATGGAGAGACAAATAACGCTCAACTCGGCTTAAAAATCTCTTCAAAAGAGTTAGCATCTGGTGAATGACTATATGCACATTTATGAGGCATTGACTCCTGAATTATTAATAATAATAATAATGGAATAATAAAAGAAAAGAAAAAGAAAAGCTTTAGTATTCATGACTGTAAAACACATCTGCCTGTCAATTCATGTTTAGACTTTTGCCTCCTCTAGTGGTAAAACATAAGAAAGACAAAAAGTCATCTGGGATTTTCCTTCAACAGGTGATATAATGAACTCATCATAAAAATATCAGGAAAAAACAGCATTGTAAAAAAAAATAAAAATCTTTAGCACAATGTTCTTTCTCCTATTTCAGTTTCCAATATAAAAGGTGCTAATGAAGCAGTAGTCAACCTTCATATGCATTCATTAAACCAGGAAAATAATATATACAACGTTTTAATCCGTTCAATCATCCACAGAGATGAATGTCAGCAATTAGATTTTGTGTTAAGCATTAATAATTCACATTGGCTTTTATAATAGTTACATTTTTGGCACATATCCAATTTTAGTGATGCATGCTACATTAAAACGTGAAAATAAAGGCACAGTATTATACAAAAATGACCTGTTAAAGGAGGTTGTAAGTACATTAACCATCTTCTTGTGTACAATACCTGCATATACCACTTATAAACGCATACAACGCTTTGTAAACTCGTAAAGCTTCATATAAAACTTGGCATGTGACATTCAGATGTAAAAAAAAGTTCTATAAAAACAAGATCCTTGGCATTCAAGTGCCTTACGTTTCATAAATAAAGACTTCCTTGGCTTGACAATCAATAATCAACAAAAACAGAACTAAGACTTACGATTCTGAGCACAAGAATTACATGTGAAGCCCAAAGAGTTGCTTAACCGTCAGGTGTGCTTCCATAAAGTTGAAAAGCAAAAATCATAGCTTTAATAACAGCTCTCCTACCATTGGTTTGGCATTATTAACATTACATGAAAGAACATACATGGGAGTGCTGACGTGAGTAATTATGTACAGATGAATGTGTAAATAAGTGCACTTAAGGTCGAGAGTCAAATAAAACACTTAGTGTGAAAAAACGCCTTCAGTTGGTCAGCTACTGAGAAACATAACACGTTATCGATGGAGAATTACAATAATATAGTACTAACCCTTACAGCATGACCCGTTTCTAACTAACAGCTAATTCAGTCCTCCAGATCCCTCTCCATATACTTTTGAATGCGAATGCAGCGTGGACAGACCGGGCACTTGGTCTTGCAGGAGGAATGAAACACCGTCTTGCAGACGTCACACCTGAGAGACAGAAAACGCACAGTTACTGCATCGTCTTCACCACGTTTCTCACACTTCTGGGATGCATGTGACTGAATCACATGAGTCTACTAGAAAAGAAAGTGCTAGCACAGCAGTGTAGAGTGAAAGGGGATGTGTGGGGTTTTACATCTGATGATAGTACCTGGTGGTGCTGTCGAACTGAAAAGGGAAGATGATGTTGTCGGTGTTGCAGATCTGACATATAAAGCCCCTTTGGGTGCAGAGGTCACAGCTGTGCACGTGCTTGGAGCCATACAGAATCAGAGACTGCAGGTAAGATTCGTAGTGCCCGTCTGCTATCTGTGTGAACACAAAACAAGTCTGAACTCTTTTCTTCAATGAGGGTTAGGGGTTTGATCAAACAAGGGCTATCGTGCGATATGCAGGTTGGATTCTGATTGGCTGTCAATGGTTGTATCGTTCATCAGCTGGAAAAAATTATTAGGTTTTTTAAAGGCAAATAAGGATTTGCACTGGCTGTAAACCTGGCTCGAAATATGCAACTAAAACCACCATTAGGTGGCGCCAAGTCTTAATGAATACAGTAATTCATTCAAATATGACTCTCAAAACGAAGCACTGCTATGTCTTACTTGCTCAGAGGCGCAAAACAGTTCTGCTGTGCTTTCAGGTGGAAAATTTCGTTGACAATATGAAGGAAAACACAAAATATTAACATTGTGTCAAAAACGTAACTGAAAACGTTTAATGAAATCAATAGAGATTTGCAGTTGTGCTCATATGACACCAATCGTGTGATTTTGCGTAACTATATCCACCGTATTTTGCAAAGCGGGATTGTTATTTTCCAAAAACTGTATGCCAAAAGAGTATCTTTCATTTGGTAATACACTTGATTTTGTCCATCGCCGAGATGGTATGCATCGCACAGCCGTAGTTCACACGATCAAGCAATACCTGCTGCAAGTCCAGTACACTGTATAGATCACTGTTATCCAGTAAGTACGTCCGCTGCTGAAGTCTGGAAATAAAATACAGATCACTGATATGTTGCAAACAGTCTCAATCAGACTTTATCGAGTCCGAATTACAAACACAAGCATCTAAGAACACACACACCTGGGCTGGATCTGCTTGCCGATGCCGCTGCGGCAGATGAGGACGTAGTCCCCGAGAAAACGAAGCCTTTGTCTCAGGCTCTGCACTTTCTCCATGACATCAGTGTGATCAAACAGGTCAGGATTCAAAACGTCGAGGTGCAGGAGTGGCTCGTGCTCAATCTGAGTCAGCAACTTAAAGGCTTGTTTTGAGACCTGAACACACACACACACACACACACACACACACACACACACATATATATATATAAACAATTCAGAAAATTGAGTTTAATGAGATTTTGCATTTGATGAAAAATACTCTATAAATAGCGATATTATGGAATAATATTAAAATAACTCTTTTCTGATCGAATGATTTTTATGATGTAATTATTCCTGTAATCAAAGCTGGATTTTCCGCATCTTTACTCCAGTCTTCAATGTCGCATGATCCTTCAGAAATCATTTTAATATGCTGATTTACCGCTCAAGAAACATTTATTATCATTTATTTAGAAAATAATGTTATGATATTTTTTTTTTTAACATTATAGAGGTCTTATATTTTCCTTTTGATCACTTTAATGGACCTTGCTGAATAAAAGGGAATTTTAGGGAATGTAATGCATGTTATCAAATGACAGGCCTCCTCAGTTATCTGATTTGCTTATTAAATATCTATAAAATTATGACAATATATTTTACTTCATTAAATTAAGTCAAATGGTAATTAAATCTCACTTAGTTATTTTAGTCAAACTAATATGTATCTGATTTGTTTATTTAACATATATAAAATTATTACATATATAAAATTATTAAATAAAAATATTATTAAATATATAAAATTTCACTTCGTTATGTAAAATGTAGACTGAATCCCATTTATGTTATTTTTAGACCATAAATAAAAGAAAAGAAGAGAGCTCACCTCACGTGCTGTTAGGTCCCAGTTGTGCAGCATGCGGGAGGGGATGATGCTTACGTCTCCCTGATGACAGCTCTCACAGTAGTACTGACCCGAGAACTCACAGAGTCTGGCTTTCCCTAGAGACAAACCGATCTGACGAGGGCAACCTGTGTACACATACACAGCAGCTTTTACTTAGAGCCAGAGAGGTACAAGACACCAGCACTTCCTCAAGCTCACAAATGCAAACACACAAAGGAAATAAACATGTGGCTAATGCCTCGCTTCTGGGCAGAGTGAAGATAAAGATGTGAAGATAACAGAAATGCACAGTTCTAATGTATTAATTGCATTGCTGGTTTCATACACTTCTTTCAAATATTTATAGTGTGTATAAAGTGGATGATTCAAGAAGAGCAGTAGTAATGTTAAAAATCAAGCAAAAACATTTTTATCATATATTTTAACTTTATGTTTTCCCAAAAAATTAAAGCAATGATAAAAAAAAAAATTATTAAAAAAAATTATTATTATTGATTATTTAATTATTATTATTGACATTTGAAAGCCATATCATAAAAGCTTTGAAATATCGATTCAAACGCTTCTGTTTAAAAAAAATAAATAAATAAAAAATTAATTATTAATGACTTTATCCAGCAAAAAGGCATTACATCTATAAAAATGGGATGTAACGGCATCAAAACTTCACGGTACGGTAATACCTCGGTATGAACGGCATATGGTACGGTATTTATTGAATCATTTACATAAATAAACAAAACTAATGAAAAGACTCAAAAAAAGTGCCAGAAGTGTTTATTAAACAGTTTAAATGAACACTGAACATTAGATGGCAAATGGCACACACATTAGCCATCTATCTTTAAACTTTGAAACAGGAACTTCAATTTTTCTATTTTAATAACAAATTGTTAAACCTTCCACACATCCAATTTACAACCCGTTTTAGATGGCTAGATGCCTTACATTAGATGACGTCATATGTCAATTTGCATATTCATTATGTCAGTGCGTCATCTTAGCTTCTCAGTGGTAATGATGTTATTTAATGTAGCGCCAACAGACCGCAAAAAATGATGGGCAACCCTGGGCTGATGGGAATTGTAGTTCCCGCTATCCCCCGTTCGCTCCATTCGCCTAAGCAAACTTTCTTCAGAAGATCTATCGTTTTATCGAGTTATGCGACCACGGTAATATCGAAAAAATTTGCTATTGCGGTACGGCTGTATTTACAATACCGTTACATCCCTAGTTAAGATATTTATAATGTTACCAAGGATTTACATATACAATAAATGCTCTTCTGTCTATTCTTCAAAAATCTATCCCCCCCAAAAAATTATGAAATATCGACCAAGATATTAGGCAAATTTGTTTCAGTATTGATAAGATGTATTTCTTGTGCATTAAACATATTACAATGATTTCTGAATATCTAAATAAATATTAAATGATAAATATTGCTTTACATAAATATTAAAATTAACAATTAGTGCTGTCAAATGTTTAATTTATTAATATGTTTATATTTATTATGTATATATAATCACAAACACATGCATGTATATACTCAAGAAACATTTTAAAGTTTATATATTAGATTACATAATTACTATTATTATATATAGCTAATACCATTACTAAAGGTTAAACATTTACACCACTTAAAAAAAAATAAATAATAAAATCTCTCCACTGCGTAATTAAAATAAATGAATTCAGATATTGGAAACAAGCGCTTATTAGCAGTCACTGTCTGTATTATTTGCATTTAATTGTAATTCTAAATAACCCAAAGAGCTAAAGCAAAAAACAATCATGCTAATCTTTCATACCTGCACATTTGTAGTTTTGTGCATCTAGTCCTCTCTCATTCGGGACAGTAGACAGGTGAGACAGCAGCACCCCATCTCCCTTCAGTCTGTGCTGGACCAGCTTGTGAACGCTGCCCACTGCTGAGACGCCCTGAAGCGCTCCTTCATCCTCCGTCTCCAGATACGAGTCGAGGGCTCCTCTGATCAGACTCCTCCATCCTCTCGCTTCCTCACCGCTCTCCGCCCGCATCGTCAGAGTGACCTGCGCAGTCAGAACCTTAAAAAACGCTGGGCTTCCTAGAGATACGTCAGGAACCACATCCCTGATGTTCCCAATGGGGTGTGAGAACAGGGGCGTCTTGGAGTCCCCTTGGACCCGGTACCCTCTAAGGGCCTCCAGGGACAGAGAAAGTAAAACAGAGCGCCAACCCTTCTCTTCCAAGTTCTGATAGACCACCGCTTCCTTTATGGCATCTGGTTCTGGGTCTTTATGTCGGGTCCAATCTAACTGTGAAGTGTCTGGAAGCTCTGAGATGGTGTGCTCGGGGCTCGAGGGTGTGGGCGAGGGGACGTCCGGGGACGTGTGGAGCTCCTCCCACTGTTCGTCTCTCATCATGGGCCGTAGTTTGCTGATGGCCTCCACGATGCGATCCACCCAGTCCTCTGCTTCTCCTCGGGACGGGGCGCGCAGGTAGATTCTTTTGCCCGGGAAGGAGAGGCGGAATCGTCCCTCCGTGCTGGAGGACAGGTGCACATCTTCGCAGCGCAGCAGGGACACGTTTTTGTAGCAGATGCGCTCCTCTGCATCGATGTAAAGCCGCAGCTCAAACGGAGAAAGCTCGCAGTAATAATCCCACCATATGCCCACCGCATTGCGCCACTCCAGCTGACCCAGCTTCAGCAGACCCCTGAACGGGTTAGGAAGACCTGACAGAGACAGAGAGAGTCCACTTTATACACACTTCCAGCATATATGGTCTATATTTGCACACAAGGTTGAGCGTATGCTTATTCATCCTAATGTTATACGATGAAAAAAATAATTATTTGATCCCCTGCTGATTTTGTACATTTGCCCACAAACAAAGAAATGGTGAGTCTATCATTTTAATGGTAAGTTTATTTTGTATGAAATATCTTTATTGATATTTAAAAAAAAAACGAAAGAAAACAAAACAAAAACCTTACAACCACCTTACCCTAGGCAACCAAAACCACACAAAACAAAAACGAATAATAATGATAATATTATTTCTTATAACTTCACAAATCCAAAGCATCATCAACATCTCCATTTTTAACAAATAAAAAAAATTTGTAACCATTTTTAAGTCCAAAAACACCTCCCAGAAACCCAAGAATTCAGAGGGTTTCTTTCTAAATGCATACGTAATTTTTTCAAGAGCCAAACACGTTATTAGGTTTTTATGCCATAGTCCGATGGTAGGACAATTAGTATTTGGGGAGAAAGTGAATTGAGGAACATACTGAGTTACCCCAACCAAAAATTTCTGTACCTCTTCACATTCCCATACACAATGGAAAAATGTACCTTGAACCTTATAGCATTTAAAACAAATATCCAGTATATTAGGCTTCAATCTAATTGGAGTTGTACAAGTTCTCGTTACCCAATTATACTGTAAAAGTCTCAACCGGGAGTTTAAAGTTTGTGTTTGTGCATTTAAACAAACTGTATTCCAATCTTCTACTGGAATATCAATATTTAAATCTTGGACACGTTTCCATTACTCTTCAAATTGCACTTGAAATTGCGAATTGAAAACAGAAACGCTCCAATTTCGCAAAAACTCCCAAATATCATAAAAATGTTTTTACACTCACATGAGGTGGTTTTCCAGCCAATTAAAAAAAAAGGATGAATTTGCAAAACTACAATGGAGTTAACAAAGGTTACACGGCGCAAGTAAAGAGTCATATTGCTTTTTAAGGTTCTAGGTGGCTGAACTTGCTCATCTGTGGTCACCATCATCAAGTGTCATAGATGCTGTTGTTACTCTGATAGCTTAGTCTGCACTGAACCCAGACCTTTCCAGTAATACGCAAGAAAGCAGTAAAAACACCTTATTAATGTGTGCTCTCTATAGGCATCTGACTTGTAATTCAGCAGACGATCCTGACTCTGAACCTTATGAAAGCATCCGAGACCTTTCTCAGTTTCAGATGTGACTCTCGGTTTTAAATCCTGATTATACTTCGGGTCAAACCTCAATATTCAATGCATGGAACAACCACCGAAGGCCCATAGCTATGAAAATTAAATCTAGCACTTGATAACTATATGTGAAACCAAGCAAAGGGAAGCATAAGCGTGAGTGTTATTTTTATTTTAAGGTCATTGTTCTGCGAGAAGGAAGTTTAAAAAAAAGCACAGTTAACACAATGTAGCCAATAAGAACCGACAGACTACTACTTTCCCACATAGGCATGAGGAAATTCCCACCTCGTGTCCTTCTTACCGTTGTGTCTCCGGTGCACTACACTAGGTGTTGCCTGGATGCCGTCTGCTTCAGAGGTAGGCGTCTCTTGTCCATTCATCTGCACAATGTCAATGACTGCATACGCTTCAGAACTATCCATTTTGTCTGGTTTGTAGAAATCCTCATCTGATATCCAGGATGTGGATTTCTGAGACACAAAAAGGTGCAGATGGTAAATAGCTAGAAACTTTGTATACAAACATTTTCAATGATAGAATTATGTTTCTACTGTTGCTGTCGTTATTCGGATTTATTTAAACATAACTTGTTAGTGGCGTTTCATTCAGCAATTAATAAAGTTTTTGTTTACATAATATATGCGTGCGTACAGTGTATATTTATTACTTTTATATAAATACAAATGTTGTTTCTACAGTAAATGCCTATATATAATATTAATTATATGAACTAATATTTTTTAAGTGTTTATTTACTTCTATACACATACAATACACATATACTACATATACTATGTAAACAAAAACTTATTTTGGATGCGGTTAGTCATGATTAATCAGTTGATAGCAGTAGTTAAAATATAAAAAATATGTAATATAGTGCATATATTTATCAAAATGATCCTATCTGGAGTTATTTTTATAGCAACTATCCTGTTTTGGATGTAATGTGATATTGTAACGTTTTGTTGTTTCTTTTAATCACTTGGTTATTCATGTTTGTTTTGTGCTGATTGGTTTATTTGTGCTTTGAATCTCATGATAACATTTACCGTGCTACGTTTTCTGTTTACATTTAGTACAAAGCTTACTGAAGTTTGGTTTGTGCATTAATCGATATAAATAAAACAAAAGAAATAAAAGCCTAAGAGTAAAACACTCACGCAGGAGGAATACAGAGAGTCTGAGGAGGTTTTCCTGCTGACGGTACTTGCAGAGCGTCTGTACGCAGCATGCTGGGATTGCGCCACTGAACTACAGGCGATAGAGGTCTCTGAAGGAAGAGCGTCAGGGTCTTTAAGGTCAGAGGGCTTGTCAACAGTCTCGGTCAGAGTAGAAACTGAAGGAGAATCAACAGATGAGTTCTTCTGCTCACTTTCTGGAGTCGCTGTGGCGGTTTTAACGAGAGTCTTGGATTCTTCCGTCTCCTGTATCGTCTCAGCTGATATGTTTTCTGAGCATGCTTTAGATTCCTCTGAGACGTGTGCAGCTGCTGGAGACGCGTCGGGCTTGTGCGTGCAGTCGTCAACAGCTTGTGTTTCAGAGTCTGAAGCAGGTATGAACACATCAAAGTCTTCCTTCGAGTCCTGATTAGAGCAACTGTTGTCTCTGAAAACAAACCGGCACGACTTCAGATTACTAAATTTCTACTCACAAAAATGAAGTCATTTCTTTCACTTTCACTTTGGAAAACTTAGCCCTAACTAGAATGGTCACAACTAGCTTTAAAGCATTGAGCTTCCTAAGCTAGTAAGAAAAGCAGCAAAACCATAGCCATTTTTTGTTGCCAAATATGATGATTCAGTACCCCTTAAAACACAGAGGTTACTTTATTTATTTTGGAATATATCATTCAAAAGTTTGGGTTCAATAAGAATTTTTTTTTATTTTTTATTTTTAAACAAAGTAGTAAGAAAATACTACTTTTATTTTGCAAGATGCTCAAACGTGACAGAAAAGACATTTAATATGTTACTAGATTTCTTTTCAAACAAATGCTGTTCTTCTTAACTTTCTATTCATCAAAGAACTCAAAACAAAAACATACGTTTAAAAAAATTTAATCAAATATAAAGTCAAAGCACCACTGTTTTCAGTATTGATGATAATAAGAAATATTTCTTGTCAGCATATTAAAATGATTTCTGAAGGATCTTGCGACAACGAAGACTGGCGTAACGATGCTAAAAATGCTAGTAATAAATTACTGAATGCTACTGAATTAAATGCTAGTAATAAATTACTGTGATGAATATCAGTTTGCTATATGCAAAATTGCTTTCAGTACAAAAAGTATTCTCGTCGCTTTTTAACGTTACGGTTGAACCAACCATGGCAGATGAACTTGAGCTCAACTTGAATCTGTGTCATTTTATATATGTATACTGAAAATTCATAGCTGTGCACAAACGAATTACAACAAGACTGACACATTGCGGTCGTAAGAGCTGTAAGACTTCTACTCACTCTGTAGCGGTGACCTTCTGTTGTGCGTCTTGGCTGATCTCCGTGTCACAACTCCAGTGCTCCTTCTCTGGACTCCTGAGCTCCTGACCCTGCAGCAGACTATCTGAGCTCAGGCTGGAGGACAGCTGCGACGACCCTGACGTGTCCAGACTCAGGTTTGACGTGGTCAGCGGAGTGTTTGGCTCACAGCCCTCTCTCCTGGGCTCCCTCTGTAGCACCTCCTGAGCCCAGTCTGAGCTCCCAGACCCTCCAGATGACTGGGAGGCCGTATCCCAAGACTCCTTGCGCTTGGGGCCTACAAGGTGCTCGTCGGCAGGCGTTGGGGGACACAGACCCGCGAGGACCAGCGGTGTGTTGGTCCACTCATTCAGCACCGCTGATTTATAAGAGAGCTGGAAGGTCATCGAGGACAAACCCTGCAGGAGGGTGAGGAGTACCTCGCGGTCCTCCGGGTCCAGCAGAAGCGCCCCGGGTTGGTAGTAGGAGCCCAGGTTGGAGCCTTCACGAAGCAGCGAGGTCAGGTAACACTCCAGAAGCCCATCGTTTAGCGCCAGGCGAACCCACGCTCTGCAGCGGCCAATGTCTGAGTTTATGAAGCTTAAACGTTCCAGTTCTTGAACTACATCCCTGTCAAAATGAAGCATGTCAAACATTATCAGGTTATTCCACAAAAAAATGGTTTCACATTTTACATATTTATACAGTCATGTATCGATTAGGTTTAAAACATGCTTGTTTGATGCTCGGGAACCATTGATGTTTGTTCTCGTTCTTCAAGCATGCATGTTTTGATCTTCAATTTCCCATATTTAATTCACCATTCTCAATGTTCATATGTAAATTAAAGCTTATATTAAAACTGTTCATTAAATAAAGTCACAAATGTGTCTTTTGGAATAAAACAAACTGGAGTATTTTCAAAGTTTCATTACAAGCATCTTTTATGTTTTGAAGATGAACAAAATATTTATGGGTTTAAAGCAACCTAAGAAATGTTTGTGTGAACTAACCCTTTAAGGTTGTGTTTTTCTTCAGTATTGTCATTTTATTTACTTCTTAATGTGTGTGTTTACATAACCGTTTACAGTTTAGTGAAGAATGGTGAAGAAGGTCATCCCCTTCTTGGAAAGCCACAAAAACGTACATCTTTATGGACTATATGTAAAATGAAGTATAGTGAAGTGACATACTGTAAGTTCCATAGGCTTTTTGTTAGTATAAATATGACACTAAACACTCAAAACAAAGCTTAAAACTGTCCTGTTGAGTCAAGCTGCCTTAAAAGAGCCGAGTGAGTGAGTGTCATTTGACTACAGCCCAAAGACTTAGGAGCCAGTTACTAAACCACATGATTCATCTAATCCTACAGACTTGTCACAATCCTCACAGAGTCTCTCTGACACGTCTCTTTCTGTTTCCAAACGGGTGACAGGTTTCTCACTTGGAAATACTTCTGAAGTTACATTTATTTTCAAGCAAAAACCAACATCAGTGAACTCTGTTAGGAAACAAACCAAAGGCTAGGAAGGATTTTGAAAGGAGTGGGGATATATTATAATTCCATAATGCTCATGAATGATACTTCTTCCCTGCGTATTCTATGCATCCCAATATTCATGAGAACTGTAACACTACGTAACACTAGAAACGCAGAAGTTGGTTGTTGCTTGCCAGTGGGATTACAATATATTGTTTAAAGATCACCAAAGCTGCATTTATTTTATCAAATTAAATAGCAATACTGAAAAATATTACAATTTAACAACATAAACAAACATAATAACAAAAGGTGTTGAGAGTGTTTTTTAAGAGTGTGTATTGTAATCTGAATGCATGCATATGTTTAACTCAGTGCAGCTTAAACCACAGGACAAACCACATTATTATAAACTAC
>JAUMHP010000062.1:2736850-2747585 GCA_032361065.1 Enteromius trimaculatus | reverse complement strand
TATTTCTGCACAGGGAAAAAATATTAAATGACTCTACCGCAAGCATACAGTATGTATATAAGGGAAAAAGAACCTGGCTAAGTTATTACAAATATACTGGGACATTTCTAATTGGGATCAAATCAAATGAATCCTAAATGAAAGAGGTCTTTACAAAAGTTTAGATAATAAAAAAACAGTACTCCCATGAAATAGCATTCCAATGCTGTCACACCGTAGCAGTCCTGTGTAATCCTTTAAGCCATCTTGTTTTCAGAGCATATGTTGTTCTGTAGGTTACATCACAAGGATTATTTCAGTCCACAGGCATTGTCCATCAGTTATACTATTGACTCTTTTAGTGCTGCATTCTCTGAAATGCAGGGATCACGTGTCGTGGGTGCAGACCGGAGGATAACCTCACTTATGAGCTCCACTGGAAGTATGAGTTGTCCCTGTGGTCGAGGGAAGGTTACTGCTACTCTGTGCTGCGTGCCCAAGGTGGGCTTGGGCGGCTGTGGATTAGGTGGCATTGGCCTTGCCTGCAGCTCAAGAGCCATGGCGAGTTCTGGATTACTTCCATACAGGGCATCGATTTTCCTTGCAATTAACCCTTCAGTTTCTGGAGGTTCTTCATCGTTTTGACTTTTGACTTTCCTCTTTGAGCGATGCATGAAGCACGCATACCGAATAGCACGTCTGAGGAGATGTCTACGGTATGTTCGTTGAACTGCAATGGCTGCACGCTCCTCCTCTTTTCTCCTGAGAGTGGTGGTGATTGGTTCAAAGGAGGCAGATGTGGGATTGTTCATTGTAAACTTGGCTTCAATGCTCTCCGTCATGGCAGCCATCTCAATCGTGTCGCTAAGAACCTCACGGGTAACTGCCAAGAGAACATCCAGACAGTGAACTTTGTCGTCAGTTACAATGGGTAGATCCATGGTGATTAGTTTGAGACGATTGGGTTTGGCAATTCTCAAAGGCTCCTGCAGGGCATCGACGAAGTCAAACAAGCGGCTGTACTCAATGAACTGTGTACCATCAGTGTCAAACTTCTCCCATGTCTCGTCGAACATCTCAAAGTCATCCTCACAGAGCGGCTCTCCACTCTCCTCTTGAGCAACATTGAAGTTCTCAAGAATGATAGCAATGTACATGTTCACGACCACCAGGAACGACATGATGATGTAACTGCAGAAAAACATTATCCCCATGCCAGGATTCCCGCAGTTACCCCGGACGTCTGTACCAGGGTTCTCTATGTCAGGGTCACAGTCTGGAGGGCCGCTGTTCATAATTGGCAGCAGGAGGCCATCCCAGCCTGCCGAGGTTGTGATCTCAAACAGGCAGATGATGCTGCCACCAAATGTTTCAAAGTTGAACATATCGTCGATGCCTGCTTGCTTTTTTACATAGGCGAAGTTAGACATGGCAAAGATGGAGAAGATAAACATGATAAGGAACAACAGCAGTCCGATGTTAAAGAGAGCAGGAAGTGACATCATCAAGGCAAACAAAAGAGTCCTAATGCCTTTTGCTCCTTTGATGAGACGCAGCACACGGCCGATTCTGGCGAGCCGTATGACACGGAACAAGGTGGGAGAGACAAAGTACTTCTCAATGATGTCTGATAACATCAGACCTTGGGAAAGAAGAAATATGGATTATTATAAGTTAAATACACCATAACAAGCTACAATGAATTAATGTTTGACCACTCATTGGAAAAAAATGGCAAAACTCCAAAAGGTACCAATACTCAAAAAGAGAACACTAAAGGCTAAATTTCACTAAAAAATTTTCTTACACAAATTATAATTACAGGGGCAGATTATGGGTTAATACAACCTGATCTCACGGCAATTCGTACGTATTTTACGATCTGGCTAATTCGTACGAATTTGTACGACCTCACTCGTACGACCTCACCCGTACGAATTCATACGATTTATTCTAAATCATACGCATTTTACAAGATGGCAATTCGTATGAATTTGTACGAATGACCTAAACATAACCCCGCCCCTAAACCTACCCATCACGTGATTTTAGACAAATCATACGAAATCGCCTGAGTGAGGTCATACGAATTAGTACGAATTGACACAAATTTGGCACCTCGTACAAATACGTACAAATTGCTCGTGAAACTGTGCTGGTTAATAAAGACTTATTTTCAAGTTGTTTCTTGCACAGTAGTATGTTGTATAATAATGTCCACTGAGTGGGGCTCAGGTTCAATACGTGAACCCTGGTACATTTTTTATTACGTTGATATAGGTATGTATTGCGGTGGTTCAGAACTGAAATATCTGTGGACTGTTGATATAAGTTAATTCTCTATCAGTTTAGAAATATGCCCTACATCAAATACAATCCAACAGTGTTAACAAATGCAAAACTGATATAAAAACACATTTGTTGATGCAACTCTGCCATTTCAACTTCCTTTCAACTTCTCTGTACTCAGTACTACCGTCTACAAAACAAATTGATATCAATGGATATGTGTCATGCTATTGTTTAGTAGCATCAGTTTTTAAACATCCTAACATATTAATATTATTTTAGTATCATAACATGATATTATTCAAGTAATTATGTGAAAAATATGCTTTATTAATCTAAACTCTGTAAATTTGTGTGAAAAGAAATAAAAGGTTTTAGTGCCTCTAGTGTTCATTTCTTTTGGAAACTGCAGTGATATGTATATGTTGGTACATATGTATTTCGTATCTTGCTAAAAATGCACCCAGGTACATTTATGCCATGAGACCCGGTAGGTTCGAACCCAATAGAGGATTAGCCCTGTTTACGTCAATTACTGGACATTTCACTTTGAATGTGTCACAAGACATAATATAATTTAGCAGAAATGTTGCTACAGGTATATTTTTTACAATGAGCTGGGGTTGTTCTACAGTTACCTGCTACCGAAAGGATGACCACAACAAAATCAAAGACGTTCCAGCCAATAGTGAAAAAGTAATGTCTGAGTGCAAACATCTTAAGTACACATTCTCCTGTGAAGATGACGATGAAGAACAAATTGATCTGGTACAGGATATCGACTTTCTCAGCACTTTGGTCATCTGTCTCTATCATCATGGTCACCATATTGAGGCAGATAAGCACCATGATAAAGATGTCAAAGAACTGTTTTGTTATGAAGTCAAACACCACACCCTGGATCTCATTCTGTTAGGAGAACAATATAGTGGATTAGTTTTTAAAAACCTCAAAAGATCTAATGCTGATATATACAGTATATTAAAAAAAACAATAAATATATAAAATAATATAAAATAGATTATTTAAAACCATTGTAATTCATTGTTATCAGTGTAAGTCAACTGGTTCATACCGATGGCCTAGGGATAGGTTTTGCAGGTTTTTTGGAACCCAACTTCTTCATGGCATTGTAATACTTTTTTTGCTCCTCTGTCATGAAAATGTCCTTCCCTCCAAAGTGCAGAAGAAAGAAATATTAATTATTCTTTTTGGTAAAAAAAATGATCCAAATCTACAACACAAATTAAAAAAAATGCGTAGTTTAGTTAAAAATCATATGCTTATCTTGGACTTCTGCTGATTGAAGTTGTCAATGATGACACCGATGAAGAGGTTCAGGGTGAAAAAGGACCCAAAAATGATGAAAATAACAAAATATAGGTACATGTAAAGGTTGATCTCATATGATGGCTGCTCTTCCACCTAACATGGAAAATAATCAATAAGTGTTTTTTAACTCTAAACAGAAATATGTTCAATAATTTAGTAACTGATATTGCTCTTAAACATAAGCTGTTGAATAATCAACTCTATTCAGACTGTCATTCACATACCTCTCTAGAATCCACTGCAGCATACATGATATCCATCCAGCCTTTAAATGTGGCCTGTGTGGAGAGAAGTATTTTCTGAATATCAGAATATCATATAAGACCCATCTATTCATTAGAGATTTGTGCTGAGTTACCTCTGTCTCCTCTGATGCATAAAAAGGAAAGGACATGAAAATAAATATGCTTAAAACCTGACATTATTATATTTGTGTCTGCACTAAATTTTTAGCTCAGCTTAAATAAATGCTTTACTCTTGCGAGTTCTGAATTTGCTTGATCTTTGCCTTCTTCAAACGATCAAGCAAATATCATCATGTTATGACTGCTAATGGTTGCACATGTACCATATGTAATAGAATAAACTCTACAAGTCATAATAAACGTACAATTTGCAGCAGAGAGAGGTAGCCGAGTCCCACATTGTCGTAGTTGACCTTCACATTGACCCAGCGCGCCTCATTGGTGTGCGCCAGAGCCATACAGTCGCTCTTGTTGTTGACCACATCCATGGGAAAGCGTTCTTCCGTGGTGGTGTTGATGCAGTGGTAAAACTTTCCAGCAAACAGATTGACTCCCATAATGCTGAAGATGAGCCAGAATATCAGACACACCAGCAGCACATTGAAAATAGAGGGTATGGCACCAACCAGTGCATTCACTACCACCTGGATGGGACAAAAACACAACCTGGATCAAAATACTAAATACTTCATTTGTTTCTACTTAAACGGTCAAAATCAGGAAAGTGCTGATTTTCACAGTAGGACAAAAATACCATGGAAGTCAATGGACCCAAAACAGCCTGGTTTCAAATTTCTTTCAAAATATCCTATTTTGTGTTCGGCAGAACAAAGAAATTCATACAGATTTGGAACTACTTGAGGGTGAGTAAATGATGACAGAATTTTCATTTTTAGGGGTGAACTATTCCTATTACTAAGAACAATCCTTTTATAAATTGCTTGCTAACTTATGTCAGCAAGTCCGAACAAATAATTCTATTTTCTACCAACTTCAGATCTTTATTTCATTTGAAGAATCACTCACAGGTGCATAAATGAAGAGTCGTTTCTTACCCTCATTCCTTCAAATCTTGACAGGGCTCGAAGGGGTCGAAGAGCCCTGAGTGTTCTGAGAGATTTGATTGCTCCCAGGTCAGAATATCCTAATAAACTGGCTGTTAAACTGACTAGTGACACCTGAATAAAACAGCACATAATAAGTAAGCACAGATACTGGCATCTGACATGCATTTTCTTATAAGGGTAAGGCAAAAGTCAAAATGGTAAACTCACATCCACAATGAGGAAGTCCAGCCAGCACCACGCATTAGTGAAATAAGTCTTGAAACCATATGCCACCCACTTCAGTAACATCTCCACTATGAAAATGTATGTAAAGACTTTATCAGCATACTCCAAGATAATCTTGATCACTCTGCGGCGCTCAATGTTGATATCCTCAAAAGCCTGACAGGATGCACCAGACAAACATTAATGGATTTATAATTTTCCGTTTCTTTACAGTGAAATTAAAAAGCAAGACGTAATACACAGATGTAATAATGTATCTACATGCAGCATTTGCTCAGTATTGACAGACACACCAGTGCTCCACTACTAAGGAGGATCATAAAGATGATGAAGGTTTCAAAGTAGTCATGCTCAACGATGGTGAAGCATGTTCTTCGAAGGTTCCACCATTTTTTCCCCCAACCTTCTGTGATGTCTACATTCAAATATTTAAATCGCTTAACACAACCTAAGTCAAAGAGAGAGAGAGAAAAAAAATGAATTAACATATTTTTGGCCTTGAAGTGATGTCTTAACATTTCTGAAGAAGAAAAATGAATGCACACCCTCTGTGAAACAGGACTCTGGATCTTCAGGCTCTGGTTCTTCTTCCTCTTCAGGCTCAGGCTCGGGTTCTGGAGGTCGGTAGTCCACTGTGCTACAAACTGAGGAGTTGTCATCATAAAGGGCAACCTGTGCAAAACAAAGATAGCATTAAAGTAATGTTCTCTGATATTTTGAGACTAAAGAGTATTGACACTTATATTGATCACAAAAAGCATTATTACACAACAAAAATCATTGATATAAAAAGATATGATACTTTAAATAACAATATTTTAAAGTTTAAAAAAGTATTAACATTAAAAGTAATAAAAATGAAAAAAAAACTGGTTAATAGGGTTATTTACTTAAAGTTAACATTATTTACTTAGTTATGTTTTAATTATTAAATTATGTTTATAATTTAGTGTCATAATTTGAGGAATGATCTGGTATTCAAATATACATGGGATTTATACCTCTAATGCTTTCTTTCTTTCTTTTTGTAATTGTTTTACCTTTTCGTCCTCCTCATCAGAAGAATCATCAGAGTCCTCATCCTCTTCAACATCAGACTCACAACGGGCAATAGGTACAGTCAGTGTTGGAGGCAAACAGTTGACCAAGCCATGTGCTGTTTTCCCCTCATCCAGGTGGTTTATAGCACACAGTTCTAGGTCTCCTTCCCCTCCTCCTTCATTAACGTCAGGAGATTTCTTTCCTAGAATCTGGCGCAACATACTGGCGATGAAGGCCTTGAGCCAATTTATACCCCTGGTGATGCGACCAATCGCGATCTGAAGGTTGTTCATCTCACCATCATCATCTCCTCCAGACAGGTTATCCCCGCTAAAGGAGCTGAGCAGCAGAGCCAGGAACAGGTTCAGTACCTGAGAAGTACAGGTCAGAATGAGGTTGGCAGGTTACAGGAAACATACAGGAGTTCCTATAATCTCCTGCAAAGTTACCTACAATTTTAGTTACTAGTAAAAAAAAGACAAATTAAATTTGTAAACAAATATTTATTTAAGAACAAGACCTAAGTAGGAACTAAATCCGACCACTTGTTTAATGAACAACTAGCTCACTAGAAAGAGTCAGATTTTCCAATGCAACATAGACAAGACAGTTTATGAGGTATGAGATTAACAGTTACAGTAACAACTTATTTAGATTTAAAATATTTAAGATTATAAGATTATTAATAATAATAATATTGAGTACAAATCTCAATAATAAAAGCTAGTTTGGCAAATAGTTGGTTCTCAAGTCATAAATAACCAGTGTCAGGCTTAGGTAAGCTCTGTCTTAATCAAGTTACAATAAATATTATGTTGTCTGCAAGCATGGGGCAGGGATGCTATCTTTAGGACCTAATGCAGAGCACATAACTAGTTATAACAGCTATGGTTGGTCTCGTCTCTCTCAGGTACAGGCTGAGAAAGACAGAAAGATTAAAGAGAATATATAAAAGCACACGAGGAAACCAGGCACAACTTTATGTAGATAAAATTATAGCATTCTGAAAAAAGTTGTAAGGGAAGTCATTAATTACTCAAGTCGTTCCAAAACCATAAGTCCTTCTTTTATCTTCTGAACACAAATTGTACATTTTTTGGTGGAATCCGAGAGCTCCCTGACCCTACCACTGGCATAAATCTATGCCTTGTTTTCATTCTCTCTGTTGTGACCTAGTTTCATGAGTTGGCATTCAGTTGACCTGTTGTAAATCATTTCAATAGTTCCCTTTGTTTTAGTCAGTTCTCCCTTAGTCATTGTCTATTCTCCATCTATGTTAAGTTGGTTTCCTATCTACTGGAGTTATCATATTAAACACTGTTTTTCTGATCGCTTAGACAAGGTTTGTTCAAGAAGTTCCCATACTTGTCGCTAAACTTTTGAAAAAAGGGGGTAGGGGGTAAAGCAAGTCACTAAATCTAGCTACAAAAATCCAAATTGGCAACACTGGTGACAGCCATGAGGGCTTTTCTCACCACAGGAACCATTTTGTAGCACCCAAACTAATTTTGGAACTACCCACTTTTCGGCGTGTTCGCACCGCAGGAACTAGGAATGATTTTAGTTCCAGGAACTCTGTTTGGAGGAACTAAATTAGCTTCTACTTCAAAGTAGGGTCTAAAAAAGTACTAGGAACTATCAGTGACGTAAGAGTACACCGGTTGGCTAAATGCATACGAAAATGATTTAAAACGCTATGTAAACAAATACTGTGTAGACATTGTAATTATAAACAGCATTTACTTGAAAATTTTGTCTACATCGTTCATCTTTGTTCCCTTTGTAGAACACAGTGTGTAAATGATGTACTAATGGGACAAGGGACATTGGTATAATAGTCCCTGTGGCATTAGAGGTTTAACCGTAAAAAAAATCTTCAATAGTTCTCCGAATTCATCTGCAAGAGTGCACCACCATTGTGGAGAGTATCACAACGTACAGTATGCGCTTACTTCTACTTCATGTAAACAATGCATACGTATGGTGGTGCTGCTGCTTACGTTAAAATGCAAGTGCCTTGTTTAGATGAAGCACATGTGTCATAAATCTCTCCACAATGGAGGTGCACCGCTGCAGAATGGATGGGAAGGACAAGAATTAATGACAGAATCTTCATTTTTGTGTCTATCTTTTTTGTGTCTATCCCTTTAAATCATGTCATTTCAGCTTCATTAGTTTTTGCTCAGGCCACAATATGGTGCGATATGTTTTGTAATATTGCTTTTCCTAGCAGTTTTCAAGGTATGTAGGGGTATTGAAAGCTCTAGGCCAAAACAAAAGTGCATCATTACCAATTAATCTTCCTTAGTCAAGTTTCTCATTGCTATATTAATTGTGATAGTGTCATAATACTATAATAATAGCCCTGTACATCAAAGCACATACTATTTAGCACTCATTCACAACCTGGTGCAAAATGGCCAGACCATCTGACAACATATCAGCTTAATGTATGAAATAGATCAAACACAGCAGTAGAAGCAGGTGCTGTGATTTTCACATTGCACACCAGAGCTGTATGCCAAATGAGGCCACTGATATTTGGTTTCCTAACTTACACTCCTCTAGCCTACTTTTTTTTTCATCCAGCACACTAAACTTAGAGTGCAAAGGTTTGTGTCAATGTCAGTACCGATGCTCTATGATTTTATTAGTAATCATGTGGTGTATTCTTCTGGTTTTGCTTTAGGACTCTCTGGTTTAGCTCAATAAAACAAACATGCAAATGAAAAGACAGCAAGAAAGAAAGTTGTTGCCCCTCACCCCAAATGTAACAATGTAACATTGGAGTTAAATAATTTATAACTATGCATAACCATTTTTTCCCTCACATTTAACAAATGATTTAGAATTTTTTGATTGCTATGGAACTTAATAAGACTATTCATCTAAACACTCCTGGTTGGAGCATACACAAAAGTTTGGGTTCAGTAAAAGGTTTTTGGTTTTTTTTGATATACAAATAAACACAATTTGTTATACAAAATAAATTAAATGGCCCATCAGTTACTGATAGTAAATAGGTAAGGAGCTGGCACATGAGTCTTCAGTTCCTTTGTTTCTCAGCTGGCCGTGTTTGTTTATCTTGCGCCAAAACTCACTTGAGCTGCATCTTAGCACATAGCCAAGATTGAAACCGCTGTTTGTTGGCGCCAGTTATACAATGTAATTAGAAAGCAGAACTGAACATGTGGTTCTGTCTTGCAATGCATGCTTGTCCTGAAGATAAGTGCAGGAGAGTGTGACCACATAAAGAGAAAATCTATGTTAGCCATGTACCATGTTGAGTAATGTTGCATTTCTTAGCTCGCTAAGACAGTCCATTTCCTTTTCTCACTATGTATAATCTGAGAGGAAGTGTATTCAGTCAGCAGCCCCAGTATGGTAATTGTGTGCACAGCTGCTAGCAGCTCATCTGCATCTCCTTGATCAGTATCAACACGTGAAGTTAGCACTTTAAAACAACAATAACAGTTTCGTGTTGGCATACTATTTAAAGAAACACTATAATATACGCTATTTTTTATAATGAACTGGCTAAAACCAGATATATCTATGATATTATTCTGTTTTTTTTTCTACAGGGGATGCAGAGGAGGAGATTAATTTAAGAGCTGTTGCTTTAGAACACTGATTTTGAATTTTTAGAAGACATAATCACAATTCATTTATGTATAGATTTTTTATGTGCACCGCTATTTTTGACGGCATGGCATGGCATTTGTTGCGTTTTCCCAGGGGCAAAGCTTATGCAAATTTCAGGGTTTGTGATGTCACCAACCCGGGAAGAAGGTCATAGTAGCATAGACATATGTATGTAGATTCCTCATTAGCGATTGTTTATATGGGTCGTCTGCCATATTGTAACAGTCTAACTTGAAGTTATTCACCATAGTTACCACTAAATATTCAAAAGACGCTACAATCCTGCTAGCTCAACGGCTCTGTGTGAACCTACAGTATGGTGAAAGACGTCAAGTTCACTGTTTCAACATGTCTGCTGCATGTATAAGCCTGGAGCGGTCCAATAGGGCATCTATATACAGTGGGCACGGAAAGCATTCAAATCCCCTTAAATTTTTCACCTTTTTGTTATATTGCAGCCATTTGCTAAAATCATTTAAGTTCATTTTTGTACACACAGCACCCCATATTAACAGAAAAATACAGAATTGTTGACATTTTTGCCAATTTATTAAAAAAGAAAAACTGAAATATCACATGGTCTTAAGTATTCAGACCCTTTGCTCAATATTTAATAGAAGCACCCTTTTTTGTTCGAATACAGCCATGAGTCTTTTTGTGAAAGATGCAACAAGTTTTTCACACCTGGATGTGGGGATCCTCTGCCATTCCTCTTCGCAAATCCTCTCCAGTTCTGTCAGGTTAGATAGTAAACATTGATGGACAACCATTTTTAGGTCTCTCCAGAGATGCTCAATTGGGTTTAAGTCAGGGCTCTGGCTGGGCCATTCAAAATCAGAGTTGTTGTGAAGCCACTCCTTCGTTATTTTAGCTGTGTGCTTAGGGTCATTGTCTTGTTGGAAGGTAAACCTT